>CAJHQP010000022.1:0-490506 GCA_905132765.1 Moricandia arvensis | reverse complement strand
AGTTGTTGTGTCATCCTTTCTTGTCTCTCCACATGTTGAAGTAGAAGAAGCAGAGGACAAGAGAAGAAACTCGTTTTTGTCCAAGTTGAGGATCAAACGAACAAGTTACAACAAGAAACCATTGGCAGATGCTCTTGTTGCTGTCTCTGTTCAGACGAGCCTCTGAAGTTGAGGTTTAAGACAACTCTGAACCAAGTCTTGGGGTTGAAGTTTATGCCTTTGAAGAAATCGACCAACTTCAGTTTACTGTCTGTTCATTAAGTTTTGGTTTTCTGTCTTCAAGTTAGTCGTATGTAGATGTCGTGTGTGGTTGGTATGTATCTGAGGTCTCAAATTCAAGAGTGCAGTTTACTGTTTGAGAGTAAGAGCGTAGTTCTGTGGTGTCAGTGATGAGTGCTGCGACTGATACACTGAGTGCGTTCCCCTGCAGACTCCACTCAATCTTTTGATCGTGTGGTGTAGCATATTGAAAAGCATCTGATTTAGCAGATACCATTTGATGAGCTCGAGTTAGCTTGATCTGGTCAAGCGTAAACAAACCAATATGCAGAACAAACACGTGTGCCTGTGAGTGCAAAAATATCTCTCATGGTTGCTCTATCAATATGTTGTGTGCGAGAGAGAGCTGCTATTTCGAAACTGTTCCTGACGACTAACCAAAAGCAGAGATGCCTTAGAGGGTAAGCACAGCAGCTCCTGGACTACAAAGGATCCACAGATACAATGAAGATAAGCGAGAGCTAGCTTTGAGCTATATTTACTCCATGTATAGCTCAAATCTTCATGAAACATGCAAGTGATCAGCTTCAGAATCATTGCCCTGATACTTAACAGCTACAGAGATAACAACGTTCCACAAGCTTGCGTCTCCAATTGAAACTACCTTTACTTCCTTTCTAGTTTGAACCATTGTATAAAGACTTTGAGATTTACGCCTTTGAAGAAATCGACCAACTTCGTTAGTATCATGTTCATTCAGCTATATCTCTTGCTTAGTAAAAGTAGTTTTGTTCATTGTATATATCTTGTTTAGTATACACTGTTAGTAAGAGATCCTTTTCATCTGATTGCTCACTATACAGAGTTCTGATCGCGCAACTCCACTCTCAATACTTCGTTACTGTGTGGTCATACCACTAATAAAATTGATAAACTATAAGCTCCATTAACTTTTCATATCTCACTAAACAAGAACAAGCTTTACTACTACAAGTAACAACCACATTTTCCCTTAATTGAAAATTCTATCTCAGTGTTAGCTGTATGTTTGTTCAATGTATACACAAATGCATGACAAGTGGATCACTTGCAGAATCATTGCAGTTTGGATACTTAACAGATACATATGTAACTATAACGTTCCACATGCTGCTACATTGGAAGTCTCCTCCTTTTCAGTTTGAACCATTGCGTCAGCAACAGCTACAGGTGAACATTGCATCCATCTCTAACATATTAGCATGTAAACTAAAAACACAAAGATTGTAATCATACATTGATTCAGTTTCTTTTAGCAAAAAGAACACAAAAATCCTTATTACCTGTGAATGAATCAAATCTTTCCTGAAACAGCATTCACTACCCCGGCCTTGAGCCAGAAAAAAAAATCTTTGGTGAAAACTAATATTCTTGAACATGGTTAAATCACGATCCAAACATCTTTGCATAGCTAACTCAAGGATCTTTCTTTTCATCATATGACGTGCCCATTTGAACTAGACACATCAAAATATCTCAAGAGTGTCGCTTTCATAATAGAGAACATTATATATGTCACCTATGATCAACTATCAACATCAATTCTAGATTTACTATCTTTTGGAGCTTCAAATTACATAATGAACTACTAATGCATTTATTAACAACTGTAACATAATTATGTATATCTGCATGCATGGGTAAAACATTTAATTTTATAATAATAACAAGATATGATGCAAAGAAATAAATAAGACACTAAAAAATTACATGTTAGTTGATGTAAAACAAATCTACAAAAGAACAGATCACAGAAAAAATGAGTGAAGAAAGAGAAGATTAACTTATTATCTAATCTGATCCAGAGATAGGATAATTCCCTAAAAGTTTTTGATTTTGCAAACTACCAAAATAAAAATATAGAAGAAAAAAATCTTCTCAGACTATTCTTTTATTTCTATTCTAATCTTTGGACAACATAAAAATGGTAATTTAACAACAAAAGGTTTTTGTGGGTGGATTAGATTGAAATATAAAATTATTTTGTGTAATCATTAATGCAAAAATGCTAAAAGAATATTGCACGGAAAGAAGCAAAACAAAGGACTTGAGAAGAGAGAGGGAGTTAAAGGTACTTTTGGGCCACGAGTAAACAAAAGCGGGAGTTACTACGTGTTAAAAGCTTTCAGAAAATCTCTAACAATACAACGCGATCCTAGAAGAAGAAGAGAAGAAGAAGAAGAAGAAGAAGAAGCGATTCAAATTGGAGAGCAATAATGGTACGATTCAATTCGCTTCTTCCTTACTCCCAACCTGCGATTGAGAATTGTGGAATCAGTTTCAGAAACAGATTTGGGAAGTCAATTTACACAAGTTTCAATCTTATTAACTCTTCATCTAAGTGGAAATTAGGTTTCAGTATCGTATCTTCTTCAATGAGTTTTAGATTTCTTAACTGTTCTTTGAATTAATAATGTTAGAGATTAGTTGATGGGAATCAATTTTAAAAAAGATAATTGTGTAGTAGGAGGGCTCAAGAGATGAGTGTGCCTGTAGAAGGGGTTGCTGGTGGAGGCACAGCTTACGGGTTTTACGACGCTGGTCTTAGTTCACAACCTCTTCAACAATCTACTGATCCCACAGAGATTCCTACTTCTGATTTGGGTTCACGTCTGGTGTATGCCCAATACTGTTAACGTCGGTTCCAAAGAAACGCCTCGACCTCTTGAGACCGTAACCCTTCTTCTTCTACTTATACTTATCTTCTGGTAGCTTACACTTATGTTCTAAACATAATTATAAAGTGTGATTTGTGTTTCTACAGATAAACTTATGGCAGCTAGAAACGAGAGAGAAAGTTTTCAGATTGCCATGCGTCCCAAAAGTTCTTGGGCTGCCTTTTACCCCTTCGGGGAGTGTTTCAGCTTCAGTGCAATGTGACTTATGCTCTTCAGCTGGAGATAGTCAGCCTTTTTACCTTTCCTTTTCTCCCTACAGCGGGAGACTTAAGAAACCGAAAGTTTCAATGATCTTCACTTTGATATGATTGTTTTCTTCCTTTACTTATCTGCATATGATTTTTTTCTTCCTTCAATGACAGATTGGTTGTTGGCCAGTCCCTAAAGTTGCGGCGAGTGGTGCCTGTCCTAGGTGTTCCTGACGCTCTGGTGCCTCTTGATTGGCCTGTTTCTCAACTTAGCTTACTTCCAGGGTACTACAAATCGTTAATCTTATTTTTTTTATTCTGGTATCTTGGAGACACTGCTGTTCTCAAATTCGTTATGACTGATATAATCTCGGATTGCTTCATATTGCAGAGAAACAAGTGTGATTTGGGTCTCAATAGACGTTCCTAATGGCAGCCTCCTGGTCAATATGATGGAGAGATCATTGTTTCTGCAATGAAAACGGATGGAGGGTGAGTCTCCCCCTATATATCTTTTCTTTTGATCTTCTTTCTGATGCTCACATCTCTGCTGGCTGTCATTGTGTCATGTAAAATGACAAGTTGTTTCTCATGGATTTACATGCTGATCGCCCAAATTTTGTGGTTGGTTACAGCTGTTCTGATAACCTGGGAAAACATGAGAAGGATCAGCTATGTGTGGAACTTAAGAACTGTCTCGATATTATGGAACCAATAGAAGGAAACCATGGACGAAGTGGTAATTTTCAGTTTGCTTCTGTTTTGTTGAGCTCATCCCTTGATAAACATTTTACTGTCAATAATTCTGCAGCTTGTCTTTTAGGTAGAAAGAATAAAATGTGCAAGTTCATCATTAAGAAGAATTCTCTTCTCTCCATCATTTGCGGAGTTCATTTCTACAAATGGATCCTCTGATATGATGAAGAAAGATGTTGTGTCAAACCTTGCAGTGCGTATAAAGCTAAGATGACAGTTTGGAATTTATTATTCCAGTGACTCCATCACTCCCTGCTGTCATTGGCGTCTCTGATACTGTAATCGAGGATCGTTTTGGTGCTGAACATGGAAGTGAAAGTGGTACGAGAAAACTGGATCTTCATTTCAAGTGGCTTCTTCAGTATCGGATCAGTCCATACTTCTGCCAATGGGGTGAAAGTATGCGCGTCTTGACATACACCTCACCATGGCCTGGTATTGCGAATCCTCTTTTGAATGTTATTGCACCATCTGTATAAATTTTGTCATTGTGCTGTGCAAGCTAATCATTTTGCTTCAGATTCTGAGCTCACCATTTGCATTCCACTTTTTGGTTTGGCAGCCGATCATCCGAAGTCTGATGAATATTTCTCTCTGATCCAAGGCTTGCGGGCTTATGCAGTACCATATAGACAAGTTATAGCAGGGTATGCATGTGTTGTCCAGTCAGACTTTTTATAAGTTTCGTAGGTACCCAAACTAACTTGTGTTGATGGGCAAGCAGGGATGATTCAAGGGAAAGTTACCTGCGGAAAGAAGTTGAGATATTGAGGAGTAAAGCCCACTGGAATAAAGCTTACTTTACTTGTGGATGAGGTATCTTAGTTATTCAGTCAATTTTTCCACTGATTATCAATAGGCTGATGGTGGTGTCTCTTAGCATTTCTGTATATCATGTTCCACCATTGTGTAATGTGATGTGTTCTTTTAGTTGAAATTTACTTGTTTGACAGCTTTCTTATTATCATTCGAAATTTTGGCAGCCACTGATATGGAAGCACTCATAACGTTCGCAAGATGGCTAGTGAAATTTACGCCTATGCCCCCGGATGCTCGTGTTTTAACTACTTACTACTGTGGTATGATTCCCTTTGATTCAAATTGCCAATTACTTCTCTGTTTCATGATTTTACGTACTTTTTCCCACATTATGTGATTGTTCAACCCATAATGTCAGTTCATTGTGTAGAGCTAATATTATTTACGCACTTGCCATGGTTGTCCAGTGGTTGTCTGACATGTTTCATTACAGCACTTACGGTTATTTTACAACGCTTTAGCTATTAAGAATTTAATTTAATAAGATTACTCTATTTGTAGGTCCGGGTGATGCGCCCCTTGCACCAACGCCTTTGAATTCTTTTGTCAAGTTCCAAATCTGCTTCGACCCATACTCAGATATACTGCACAAGGTAATTGCGCATGCACTTTCTCCTAGGTGGCAGTGGTTTGATCATTCATACAAATTGCCTTCTCTTACATGGGTTTGTAGCTAATTGGTCGTCAAGATCTTAACCTCACCAATCTGTTAATTATCAAACATTTTGAGCAAATACATTTTTGATCTTGAAATGTTAACATATCACTCCGAACACCTATTTGGATAGACATGCATATGCGTTTATATATCATTCTATGAGTTAGGATTGTAAGATTACGTTTTCTGGAATATTTAGAGAAATCTGTTTTCAACTAGTCTATCGTTGCCTTAATCCCGCAACTCAGTGTTAAATATGGTTTAATATTCAGTGAGTGGGTGCTTGGTAACCGGGAAGATTTGGTGAAGGATATTGTGGAGGATTGCAGTTAGAGAATCGTGAGGTAAGCTCTCTCTGATCCTTCGTCTACACTAGTCTATGGTACTCTCAATGTGGTTAAATCGTCTAATCGATATGCGTAACTGAATAGAAATCTAATAACCATTATCATCATCATTTTAAGTATAGATTTCGGTCAATTTAACCATACGCAAAACAGTTAATTATATCATAAGCTCCCAAAAAGTGTACACATGCATATGCATAAATTCAGCATTATAATAATCAACAAAGCCCATCTTAATGCTTACTTTTGTGTGGTTTTTATATGAGTGTATTACCGATAAGAGCCATAAAGAGGAATTCTCATGTTGGGTGCAGGAATGGTGGACATACATATGCCTTGGACCTACAGATCCTCACCCAAATTGGCATTTAGATGCGTGGGACACAGCACCGTGCAGTGATGTGGCGTGCTGTGGGAAAGAAGGTGGAACGGGGTTCTTGTATATGGGTGCAACTGTTATGAGAAGGCAACCGTTCCAAGCGCTGAGGTTTGTCTGACCTATGGTTCCTTTTGTAAATGTTTCTTGATGATTGATTATGATGTTATATGAAACAACCAAACGTATTTATAGGTAAGGTTTAGGCGCGGTCTTCCTCCTGGTGATGGTGTTCTTTACTACCCTGGTGAAGTTTTCTCATCTTCCTCAGAGCCCGTTGCTTCACTTAGGCTTAGAGCGTCTTCCTTAGTGGCTTACAGGTATGGCTGCTTTAAGCTTTTAGTTACCAACCATAAAGAAGCAGAATTGTGTTTAAATTGATGTAATGGAACAGGACTATGAGTACTTGAAGCTGTACGAGTCAAAATAATGACGAGAGGAAAGCATGGGGCTATTGGAGAAGACAGGGGTGTACCATGGGCCTGAGCGCTACACTTTGGAAACATAGACCAATCGATGTATGCGGGGAGAAGTGTACAACGCATGTAGACCTTCTTAGAGTAATTTTATGAGAACGTTTTTGTATCTCTACCTATACACGTCGCGCTCCCTCCATTACGCCTACTATATAATATATAGAACATAAGAATAAAAAGTTTTGCAAAATCCAGCGTCTCCTTTTGTTTTTGGTTATTTTATTATTATAAGACTGAATTAGTGTGGTGCACAAAAAAAGTTAAACAATGAATTAGAGAAAAAACTTTTTTTGTCAACCATAAGTATTAAAGAACCAAGCCAAATGATGAGTACAATGGATTTTTATGAACATAACCCAGTACAACAAGCACACCTAAAGCTCAACAATATACATATCATTTCAAAACACATGTCGGGATCCTGATGTCTGCATGTCTTGAACGTGTGCTTATATTGTTGAGGAGCGAACCGTCATTTGGTTTGTCGAAAATCTCACCTATCATCTTATCCGACTAGAAGCAAGAAATTAATCTTTGACTATAGCAAAGAATCACCGGTTCCAAGTCTTTGTGCCGAGAAATGTGATTTTAGAGCATCTTTATCGGGGTAGTTTAGAAAGGGTTCTTAACCAAAATAGGAATGAGTTCCATCATTGTGTCTAAGAAACGTTGCCAAACCCCCAAATTAAGAACCGAGTCTTGTACTGTTTTGTGGGCTCCACTGTTACGTGCGGCTCGCGATTGTTCATATCAACAAAAAGAAAAATAAAAAATTAAGATCCCAAATGGGTTTATAGGATAAAGATTTCTTATTGTTTCCTCACCATGTTTCCACAACTATCGATCATTTCAGTTTCAGGGTTTGGCGGGACATGAGTTTGAATGAAGATGTCAAAGAGGGGACTGGACGACGGGCCTGGCCCGGGAAAGTTTGCTGCGGGGCGGGATTGCGGCCAAGGTAGGGGAGACGCAAATGCGGGCCTAACGGACGAGTCTTTTTTGGAGTGGGCCAAATGCGGGATGACCCAAAGAGACCGCCGGTATGCCCCAACCCTCCTCACTTCACACTGTAATTCCATTTCGGCGCAAAGGAGAGAGAGTGTTAAGTAATGTATTAGGATCGGAAATGCGTGAAAATTGTTCCAAAAAAGTGTAGACGCTGCGGGTGTAGAAGAAAGTGCAGGGCTGATACTGGATGTGCGACGAGATGGAACTCGACCTACTATATGCTTGAGAGAGACCATCAAGTACCGTAAAGCATTTACTAAGTTGGAGACATTTGATAATAAGGGTTATACAAATGGCACCCACACATGATGATGGACTAGAGCTGAGAATATTTGCTCTTTTTTGGGTCCTTTTGCTGTGATCACAAGCTTGATGTCTGGTTGAATTACCCTACTTCGAACTTGTATTTCTTTCAGGTCTGGAAGATCCATAATTGGCTTCAAGTGAATGAGGAAAGTGGAGATGAGGATTGTCAGACACATGGTTCCACTGATGAAAGAGAAGTTCGATAAAACATTAGGATGAAGTCAGTGATGTTTTTTGCAAATGGCAGCAATCTTTTGATCCACGGTTTAAGCTTTCAAGCGTTGAATGTTGTTTAGAGAAGGTTGACATGAGAACACGTGATGCAAAGTTGAAGAAACTTGCGTGAGAAGCTGAGTACTCTGTTTGAGTCATACGACAAAATCTCCAAGAATAACTCACCTTCTACAGAGCCACGTGGGACTGTTTCACAAAAAGCCTCTGCGCCAGCGTCAATGGACTGTTTCAGAGCTACGATGTGAGTGCTATTTAAATTTTTCCCTTATGTCTAACTTTTTTTACTCCTCTGATAATCTTTTTTTTTAAAACCCTTATTAGGATTTTTTTTTGCATTCTGCAAAGTCAGTGGCATTGTGAGTGAAAAGACACCTCTAGAAGCTTATCTTGATGAACCACCTTTGGACATCACTAATTTTCAGAGCTTGGACATCCTCGACTGGTGGAAAGATAATGCGCATCGGGTGGTGATCTGGCTGCAATGGCAATGTGATCTGTTAAGTAATCCAATCACAACTGTGGCTTCGGAGTCCTCCTTTAGTATTGGATCGCGAGTCTTAACAAATATAAGAGCCGCCTACTCCCAAAAAATGTGCAAGCTCTGATATGCACGAGAAATTGGATCAAGGGATACGAATCTTATGCACATGGTAAATAACTCACATTATAGTTTCTTGTAGTGTACTACTACCGTAATCCTAAGTAAATGATGTTTCTGATATTTACAGATGAAGAAATCGATGGTGATGGTGATGGTGATGGTCAAGAAGAGAAATTACCATCATTTGAGTCAATTGTTGATGGGGAAGATGAAGATTAGCAAGTTTTTATATGTTATCTTGATTTGGTGTTTTACTTTATCAGATGTTGAGATTTCTTTTGTTTGCTTTTGTTATGATTATTATGATTTTGGATTTTTTTAAAATTTTATTTGGTCACACTTAACATATCAATTTATACATTCAATTGTTACAAGAATACAAGATCTTAGATATTAAAAACTTTGATAATGCTAAATAAATACAAAACAAATCAGTTGTCTTGATTTGGTGTGCACTTTGGTATGTACTGGAGCAGCCTCAAGCTTCCTGGAGCGGTCTGCATCGGCCTGGAATGGTCTGCATCGGCTTGAAGCGTCCTTCTGCATCGAGAACAGTATAGGCCCGCGCGGACGGCTTGGAAGGGCTTGTGCACATTGGCGGGACGGGATTGGGACGACCTTCAGTAGACCGCATCCCGCGCGGTCTTGGACCGCCTTGACCCGCAAGAAGAGAAGACCGGCAGCGGTTTGGGATGGGATGGGACGGGCCAACTTGTTTGACAATTCTAAGTTTGAATGACTCTGAATATCAGAACTTGAACCCCCTTACAGCGAACAAAAATCTAGTGAATCCCGTTATCTGACGCTGCTACTTTTTGCTAATCTTTGCAATCTGAACCCTCTAGTTCCGAGTCTCCAGCTACATCTATTAGCCTCCCTAGAAAGTCCAATAATCCAACCAGAATAAGGTTGAGACTCCATTCGTAAACTCTGTTTTGATAAGGAAACGAGGGATTACAGCTATAAATAAAAGAGCGGTGGGAAGAAAATAGACACAACACCTTTGACAGCAAGATTGAGAGTTTGACAACCAATCGATCTTCCTTGTAATTTCATAGGCGCTTTCAACAAGGCTCTGATCTCTCTTCTTTTCCTAGATCTCCCTGTAAACATGATTGTTGTTATCGTATACTGATCAATAAAACGTCTTCGAAGCACCAAAAATCGAGTTTAGTTTCTTGTCAATCGAATTAACAAACTCAGATTCAACAGTTGGCGCCCACCGTGGGAACTACGAAGTAGCGTTAGCGAGTCAGTATGCGTCCCGACGACTCACCTGCCGATGACGCACCCGCACCAGTCGCCGCAACTCCAACGAATAATGAGATGATGCAACACATCATGGACCAGCCTTGCGCGGCGAGAAGAAACCAAACAGAGTTACAAATCAATGATTCAGCACGCTCGCCGCAGTTCTTCGCTACGATGGATGGCCAGGCAGGCAAAATGGAGAAGGCCATGCGACGGCTCTTCCCCACAACAAACCTACACCTGCTGTCGCTGGTCAACCGACGGGAAACGCAGCCCAACCAACCGACACCATCGACCGCACGAACGACGGGTTAGATGTCGCCACCAAGCGCCAAATCGCGGAACTACGCCTCTCGATGCAAGACATCCACTCCAAGATACACCACGTGACACCTCCGCCCTGGAGATTAAAACGTGTTCTCGCCACTAAGCTAAGAACCCCTTTACTAGGCGAATCACGGACGCCAAGATCCAACCGATCGACAAGCTCTGTATCCCATCTTACTCTGGCAATACAGATCCAACCGATCACTTTGACAGCATTGAACATCGTCATGGGAAGAAACCAATTCTCCGATGAGGAGAGGGACGTGGGTCTTTGCCAGCTGTTTGTTGAGAGCCTCTCCGGCCCGGCCCTGACCTTGTTCTCTCGATTGTTTGAGGACTCTATCGACAGCTTCCATGACCTCTCGCGCACAATTCCTAAAGCACTATATCATGTTCATGCGTCAAGGAGCAACTTCGACGAACCTCTGGAAGATGTCCCAGCCGGCCAATGAAAGTCTCCATGATTTTATGGAACGGTTCAGGCAGGTGATTTCGAAGGTCCACGCACCAGACCATACATCGGTGGAAGCCCTTTGCAACTCCCTATGGATACATTCGAAGTTTCGAGAGGACCTCTACTCCAACCCCACCACTTCACTTCAAGACGCCCGACATCGCTCCAAAAATCATTATGATGGAAGAAGACAAGCGGGCGTTTATCAGAAGGCAACACGAGTTGAAACAAACCGCCTTGAAGACAGTGGGAACCCATCACGAACCCATGCAGCATGTTCCTACAGAAAATCAGACAAAAGAAGGGCCTCGTCAACGCTATCTCCCGACAAAGAGCAGCCGGATTCTACCATGGCCGTACGAGGACCAGGCTGGAACAAATGGACGCTAGATGCTGAGGGAAAGAAGCAAGCTGCTCGACCTAATCCTTCAAACAGCCCGTACGATGCAAATAAATGGTGCGATTACCATAAAACAAAGGGGCATGACACCTAGGAATGCAAACAACTTCAAGAGGCTCTTTTGGCAGCGTTCGTAAGTGGAAACGCTAACCATGAACGCCCGAGACAGAAGCCCCCGAAGAGCAACAAGAGTTGGACCAAGAGTAAAGACAAAAAGAAGAAATGGCAGGACGATCCGACTGAAGGCTCACCCTCTCTAAGGACGAGACTGTCCTATCTCAACATGACGACGACTCCGGTTCCAACGAAGAAAAATAAAAGTCTCGTCGCAAAATATTTACAATCAGAGCAACTTCGACGTTCGATACGCCAAACCAAACAGATCAACATGGGCTGCCTAGACAAGATGAGGCAAAAGTAGCCAGCTTACAACCGGAACAACCTGCGTGACTCGCTCAAGCGAAAAACAATGCAACCGATCGACCACCCTGTTATCACTGACCTTCGATCGGCGATCGATAGCTCAAAACTCAGGAAGCTAAGTACGACGGATGCCCATCACAAACTCGAGGCCAAAAAGCACGATTTCCGATCGTTAATAAATTCCAAGGCCACTGACCTAAGAATCAAGCTCAATCGATCGGCTATCAAACGGACCGAGACCGTTTCGGTCCCCAACGCCCCGACAACATCCAATTTACGAACATTGCTGAATAAAACCAGAGCGAAGCAATCAGAGATTCAGAGCGACTGAACGTTATTATCGCCGGCTCACCACCCTGTTGTGATTCAGTCCAATCCAATAAGAAGTTCCGTCGGAAGGCAGTAACCACGAAACATTAGCCCGCCTTCTCAGGGAATGATCCACAGATCACTTTCTCCGCCGAAGACGCCGCCGGGGTGCATATGCCCCATAACGACTCACTTCTCATTGAGCTGAGGATTGGGGACTGTGAAGTAACAAATGTTCTCATTGATACCGGTAGCTTCTTCGACCTCATCTTCAAGAATACCCTTGACAAAATGGGAGTCGACCTCCGCTCACTAAAGCCCTCAGCACGGTCGCTAACGGGGTTTAATGGGTCGTCTAAGACAATGATCGGAACCATCCGTCTACGAGTGCACGTGCAAGGCGTAAACAAGAATGTCCAATTCTACATCATCGACGTCAAAGCCCTTTACAACGCAATCCTCGGTACCCCATGGATACATGCGATGAAGGCAATCCCGTTGACCTACCATCAATGTGTTAAACTCTCTGGCACTGACAGATGGATCATCACCCTTCGAGGAGATCAAGCTGCGGCTCGTGACCTCCTAGTCGCCGAAATCAAACTCCGACGGGCTTCCTCCCATGTTAACGCCATCACTAAACCGATCAAGAATATCTTCCCGCTAAAAGAAGAAATTCTAAAAGTTCCCATCGATGAGAACAACCCAGGCAAAATAGTAAGGGTCGGCGCTTACCTTTGAGACGAAATGAAGGACAAAATTGTCTCTTTCCTAAAAGAAAACGCCTCGACCTTTGCTTGGTCGACTTCAGACATGAAAAGAATAAGCCCTTCCGTTACAACTCACGAACTCAATGTCGACTCGACCTTCAAACCGTTTCGGCAAAAAGGCGCAAGTTGGGTCTTGAGCGGTCGAGAGCGCTGAATGAGGAGGTCGAACGATTGCTCCGCGCAGATTTTATCACCCAGGTCAAATACCCCGACTGGTTAGCCAACCCGGTGGTCGTCAGGAAGAAGAATGGTAAATGGCGCGTCTGCGTCGACTTTATCAATTTAAACAAAGCATGCCCAAAGGATAACTTTCCACTCCTTCACATTGATCGCCTCGTCGAGTCAACGACTGGAAATTAACTAATAACATTTATGGATGCGTTCTCTGGATAGAATCAAATAGCAATGCACCCCCACAACAGAGAAAATACAACATTCATCACTGATAGGGGGACGTACTGCTATAAGGTTATGCCGTTCGGTCTCAAGAACGCTTGTGCTATGTACCAACGACTTGTCAAGAAAATGTTTGCCGAACGAATGGAAGACACTATGGAGGTCTACATCGACGATATGTTGGTAAAATCCCTCGTAGCAACCGATCACCTAGCCCACTTGTCAGACTGATTCTGAACCTTGAACGGATTTGGTATGAAGCTCAACCCAGCCAAGTGCACGTTTGGATATATGTCCGGGGAATTCCTCGGCTACATCGTGACCCAGAAAGGAATCGAGGTGAACCCAAATCAATTTCTGCAATGCTAGACCTTCCTAGTCCCAAGAATAGCCGAGAAGTCTAGCAATTGATCGGTCGGGTGGCAGCGCTCAACCGATTTTTTCTCTCGTTTGACCGATAAGTGTCTTCCTTTCTACAATCTGCTGCGGGAACAATTTTTTTTATCTGTGACGAAGATATACGAGGAGGCATTCAATCATCTCAAACACTCCCTAACGGCACCCCCGATATTGGCCAAACCTGATAAGGAGATACGCCTTATGTATATATCACAAGTTTCCTCCACGGCCGTCAACAGTGTCTTAATAAAAGATGATCGCGGTGAACAGAAACCGGTAATCTACACCAGTAAACGAATGACCGATGCGGAAATGCGATACTTCGGACCCTGGAAAAAATGGCTCTGGCCGTCATCACATCAGCGAGAAAGCTTCAGGCCATTACTTTCAGTCTCATTCGATCGTCATAACTGACCAATCAGCCTCTGTGCACAATCATGCAAAATACCAACTAATCAGGCCGACTGTCTAATGGCAATCGAACTCAGCGAGCACGATATAACGTATCAGAGCAAACCGGTCAAAAGTATCAGGTATTGGTTGACTTCATCATCGAACTTCCTCCTGAACTCAAGCAAGTCGTAATTGACGAGTAAACATTGGATCCTGCACGTCGACATATCTTCTTCCACGAGAGGGTCCGACATTGGTGTCCATTTGTAGTCACCAACGGGGGAACTACTCCGCCAATCGTTCAGACTAGGGTTCAAAGCTCGAATAATGAGGCCGAATATGAATCCCTAATTGCTTGGCTATGGCTCGCCCAAGGCTGTGGAGCGAAGCGTATCCACACGTATTGGGACTCCCAGTTGGTTGCCAATCAGTTCAGCGCGATTACGATGAAAAACGAACGAATGGATGCGTACCTCAGGGTGGTACAAGATCTTACAGAGAATTCGATTTCTTTCAAAACTGACAAGGATCCACGTGGAGAAAAAATTTGCAACTGACGCCCTATCAGCACTCGATAGCAATTTGGAAAATCAAGTTTCCAAACGATACCAACCCAACATATCGACAAACCCAGTATAATGCACCTCCTTGAAGACAATCTCTACGTAAGGTCAATCACAGAGACCGATGATATGAAATCGATATGCCGATCGATCGCTGAGATGAACTCCCCCCCGATTGGAGAACCCCCTTCATCGAATACTTAGTGAATGGGATTTGCCAACAGACAAATAGGAAGCACGACGTTTGAAGCCAAGAGCTCCAACTACATCGTCATGGACGACAAATTGTATCGCCAACTGCGAACAATGTCCTATTGACATGAATCCTTAGGCGACGAAACGCGTCTAGTCATGGCCGAAACCCATGAGGGAGCAGCAGATAACCATTCGGGCGGGCGCACTTTAGGCCTCAAAATCAAAGGCCTAGGACATTATTGGCCGACCATGGTCGCCGACTGCGAAAGATTACGCTCGAAAGTGTGATAAATGCCAGTGACATGCATCGAACATACACTCCCTAACAGAGTTGTTGAGGACGACTACGACCCCTTACCCGTTCATCTGCTGGGCGATGAATATAATCGGACAGATGCCATGTTCGAGACAATGACGATTCGTTCTTTCATGACAGATTACTTTACCAAATGGGTGGAAGCGGAAGCACTTGTTCAAATGACGGAAAAGAACGAGGAGTATCTGGCCTTTCTCCGGATTCAGAACTACCAACATTTTACTGAGCTTACTACAACAAGAAGGTCCGCACAAGGCCATTGGAGCTCAATGACCTTGTCCTTCGCCGAGTCTTCGAAAACACGAAGCAATGGGGGGAGGGGGCTAGGAAAACTGGATGCAAAATGGGAAGGTCCGTATAAAACAACCGAGATCATTAAACTGTGTGTCTTTCTATTGGTAACATCGTTCGGCGAGACAATTCATTGTTCTTGGAACGCCTCCAACCTCTGGAGATATTACTAGTAGAGGTAAAAAAAAGAACCGAGCGAATGACAACACGTCACTTTCACTTGGCTTCTAGCGAATGATACCGAGTGAGTCGTTTCTACGTCGCTTTCGCTCAATCTCAATGGCGAGATGACCAAACACCACTCGGTCAATTGGAACTACGAAATGGCTTGATCCCTACAGGGTACGTAGGCAACCTTTCAATGGGCCCAACTATCACACCGAGTGAGTTGTTTGCGTCACTTTCGCCTCATTGAAAACTGCGAATGACCAAACATCGCTCGATCAACGGAACTACGTGTGGCTTGATCCCTCCGAGGTAGTTAGGTAACCATCCAACGGGTCTAGATACAACACAAAAACACTCTTCACATTTGCGAGATGCTCCAGTGAGACACCGCGAAAGCACTTGGGCATCATACCCGTTACGACTTTACGTTTCGCACACCGTGCGGCCCAACAACCGTCGTTAACAAGGAAAAAATCATCTAAGGCAAAGTCTTCCATCAATTATGCGCCACTATACGAATACCACGCAGTAACACGAACCATCTCGATGGACGATTGATCGACTCTCGTGAATATCCGCATTCAAGACAACCTCTACTCAACGGCGAATGAACTATTCGTCACTTCATGGCCGGTCCTAAAACAAACGATCATAAATCAGACCCGTGCGGGCGATCAAACGTCCTTCCCATTGAATCAGTTACATACCATGCCTACACATTGGATCACAATCCTAAACATCTTTGATTCACGGATAAGAGCACCGCGATTCCAATAAATCGCGGATAAGATCAAAGTCGACAAAATGATTCCATATCAAAGAGAAACTGGCGGTAAAATTCAAAGGATATAACGAAAGGAAAGGAAAGGTGGAGTTTAGAAACTACAACAAAAAATTCGCTACAAAATAATAATAATAATAATAATAATAGGAACAACAACAACATAATATTTAAGTTCGCTCTGGGGGATGGTTCTCGACGGTCGGACCAGACACGAACCTGGAGAGTCGATGTTGCGATCCTCTTCATCGGATTTGGATTCCGCAGACTTTGCAGCAGGAGCCTCTTCTCCTTCTTTAACTGGAACCTTGTGGGTATGAGCATCTGACATTAATCCCAAGGCTTGAATCCGGACTACATTCTCGTCCTCTGAAACAGGAACTTCCGGGCGAGCAACAGTACTCGCATCCGAAATGCCGACGTTACCTTCAAATTCAGGAGGAGTAGATCGAAGAGATGCTGCGATCGCGGATCAACCAATTCCAGGTTTGACCCCAAATTGCTCGAATCTGCGAAGTGATTCGGTACAAAGAGGAGAGAGAACCAGATTCTGCTCCGAAATATCTTTGACTTCAAGATCATCAACTTCCTTCTTATACTTGACCTCATTTTCGCTCAAGATATCTTTCAGCCTCCTCGGAATTTGCAACCCCCACTCTTCCAACAATCCCATAGAATCCAGGGTTCCCAATGCTTGGCTATGAAGGAATAACTTCTGTTCCTGCATGTCCCTATCAGCCATGTACCTCCGAAACTTCTCGAATCGCTTGTTACACTTCGCCTGGAGTTTGGCTCCCACACGCTTCCTCTCCATTATGACTTCGTAATCACGCGACTTTCGTAGACGGTTCATTTTGGCGTTTGGCCTATCGGCTTACTCAACCTTTTCGTTTTCCATCTGGTCGATGATCGCTTGGTCGGCCTCCTTTTCTCTCTCGAGATCTACGATCCTCCGCCTAGAAAGCTTGCATTCTTTGTGTAAACGATTCCTGTCAGAAACGACCTTGTCGGCCCTTCGAGAACGTCCGCTTTCGTGGCTTCGAACTCGGCTTCCTTGAATTCAATGACCACCTACCCTTGCAGAGATCAACCTTCACCCTTCGAAGAGCCATCTCATACTCAAAAATCAGAAGGTTCAAACGAGCGATAGCCTGACAAGCATACAAACCGCGGTTAACAAATATACGCGAAGAAAGAAGAAGGAAAAAGAGAGAGAGAGGAACCTACGATCAGATCTGCGCGGTCCTTCTCGGCGAACTTGTCTGGGAATGCAAGCTCAGAAACCTCCGGCATTACCCTTACCACGCCTCTAATCGGCCTGACCAGATCGCTGAAAGCCTCAAATCGTTGATAAGTGCTACGTCTTTGTCGTGAAGGAAATCAACATGCTCTGACGTTGCAACGGGGGCCGTTTGGTTAGAGGATCCAAACTCCCCAAAGCACTCGCCTAGGAGGAGGTAGTGCGTCGTCTTATGGAGACCCGATCAGAGCCCTCCGACCCATCTCGTTCCTCTGAGTCAAACAACGATGCATAGGCCGATCAATCGACCGTTCCCTTGCTCCTCTTATCAATCACCTCCTTGTTCGTTTCACCTAACAATGTCTTCCATTTGGACCATGATACCCTCTCACGACCTTTGTCAGAAGTCCGCTTAGGGCTAATTCATGGGATTCGTTGCGATCATCGATTGCTTGCCATCCGAGCGGTCGTGATCCATCTTGTTGTCTTCCCCGACCGAAGGATCACCCATTGCCTTCTTGGAGGACTTGCTCTTCTTTATCCTCTTCTTTACGGAAGGCTTTTCAGGAGACGATTGATCATCACTCCCTCGGCAAGGGCAGCCACGTTTTCTGAAGAAACCTTCATTTGATCGTTCGCCTCGTTCGCTCGGATTGTCTCGTTCTCGGCCTTATCTTGGCTTCTCATCGAATTAAGACTATCGGAGTCCAGTTGGGCTCCAAAGATGTCACAGTAACTGGGGTACACCTTTGGAACTTTCCCCATCAGTAGAAGCTTCAGTATCTTTCCCTTGGTCTCTACGCAAGAGATGTTTGACGCGCAGTCAGCTGACATGAAATTGAACAAAGTAAGTCAGAATTAACCAGACATAATACCTAGCTGGCCTCGCCAACTGACAGAAGTCCGAGCGAAAGGTTATTAAAACAAGAAGAAAGAAAGAGGCATGACCATCGATTACCTTTGGCAACTCTTTTTCGTTGACGGCAAATTTGCTTTCGATCAAAGTCCTTCTACTTCTGCTGGCTGAGCGCGGCTATCTTCGGGACGTCTTCCCAAAACTTCTCAGGCTATCCGATCGTGTTTGGATGAGTGACTGCAAAAAAAAATGCAAGGGTCAGAACTTGCGTAAAAACGTTAGTTGCTCGGCATTGACTAACTACCAATGCGATAGTTCTATAGGATACAAAAACGATCACCCGGGGCACCTCAAAGGCTGCTTTGTCCGCCTTAATGTAAATGTAAAAACGTAGCCAACATTTGGTCTTCGAAGGATGGCCCGTCAAGATGTGGAGGCCCGATCGCATCTGCATCGCGTATAAACCATTCTGCTTCGGCCTAGTCTGCGTCAATTCCTCAAAAACGTGAACAGACATCGAGACATCTATCTACGCTGCCATCACCATCAATGCCACGGCGATCCTTACCGCCCCATTCATCAACTGAGTCATCGCGACATCTTGGCGCGAGCAGTAGGAAGTAATCAAACGAGGGATCAGAAACCACAGCTTCGAGTCCTCCCCCAAAAAGGACTCATAGACGCACTGGAAACCGAACGGAGGAGACAAAGGATGCTGGTCGGCTCTAGGTATCAAGAATGTTACACCATGCGCCCTACATTCCCTCAACAATGACGATACACTCGTAAACAAAGAGCAGGTTGGTAACACATCATCCCATTCATGTCCTGCGATAACGGAAAGAACAAGAATCATCTGGAGGTAGATCGGGTAGCTGCTCGATCGACCCGTCGCTGAAGAAGCGATACGGACTTAATCACCTGCAACCTCGTCTAAATATCTTGGGTCTTGTGGATCAATCGTCATCAATGGCCTCTGATCTTGATCGTCCGCTATCAGCGATCTCAGATCTCCCCGATCGCTTGTCACCAACGACTTCTGGCCTTGTCAATCGCTCAACACCAACGACCTCGATCCTCGCCCCGTCGAAAGGGGACTCTTCCTCCGTATCCGCTGAAACGTCACCTCCCCCGTTGTCTGGAGTTCCCCGATAGGCCCTCATTTGCCGAAACTAAACAATTTGGGAACAGGCGACGGGTTCTTCGGCAGACCCGAGTCGGTCGCTATATCTTTCCCCTTTTCCGATCTTGAATACTTCTTCCGGGACAATAGTGCCACTCGATCGGCTAACTAAGGAAGCAAGGGCGTCTGAATAATTGACCAACCCAACGACGGATCAGAAAACCAAACGCCAATGGATAAAGTAGAGAGAAGGGAGAGGTAAAAGATAGAGAGAGAATGTACCTTTTTGGAACCGAGAAGAAGTGAAGAAATAAGAGGGATGCACCTATTTATAGCAAAAGGCGCGGTCTCTAGGGACATGCAATTATAGGTTTATTGGCCCTATGCAACTCTACATCTCTCGAGCCGAATTTTGAAAATCAGTCCAAATCTTTAAGAGCAACCGAACCGGTTTCGTGTATAGTATATATATCTGGTCTCCCGAACCAAATTACCAACCACAGGGTCGGCCAACCGATCGATTGAGCAGACTAGATCTCGATGAATCGAGGATCAGTTAACCGCTCGATTGACCATCGTCCTATCGACTGCTGGAACATCCAAGGTCTAGCCGATCGATCGATTGAGGACACCAAAACCGGAATAGAAGATCTAAATCAACATGATCATCAATCAGAGTCAGTGGGTCTCGAAATTTTACAAGGAGATGTCAAACGATCACTGATTCCTCAACTCTATAGTCGGACAACCAAGTTCCTGTAGCTATTTCAATTAGCTCGGTGGATATCGAGCATAGTGAACCATGATACAAGTCGTAATGGCCTGATACCACATAACAAGAAGGGGGTAGCTTATCCGCCGAGCGACGTGAGCAGGAAATTTGACAGTCTAAGCATGACAGAGACGAGCCAAATCCATTATTCTACAAAGCCAGATCTTGACACTCCACTCCCGAAGAACTACGTCATCACGAATGGACTGAGGGGGGGGCTTACTGTTGGAGAGAAATTTCCAACTCCTCCACAAGGCCCATCAAATAACAAAACTTGGCCCGAAAATCGCAGTGAGCCCAGCCGTAGCCTGTCGAGTCGACGGAGGAACCAGCCGAAGATGTCGATCGCACGGTCTGGTGGAGTCGTAAGACCAAGCCGTTCGATATTCAGAACGTATCTGGGCCAGAACTCAGCCCAAAGCCCACTGAATTAAGACCGAAATGGGCTTTTAGGTCGAACGACTCCTAGGGAAAACAAGGAGACGAGGGATTTACAGCTATAAATAAAGAGAGGGATTAAAAAAGAGAGCGGGGGAAGAAAACAGACACAACACCTCTGACGGTAAGATTGAGTATGAAAACCAATCGATCTTCCTTGTAATTTCATCGGCGCTTTCAACAAGGCTCCAATCTCTCTTCTTTTCCTAGATCTCCCTGTAAACACTGTTGTTGTTATCGTATACTGATCAATAAAACGTCTTTGAAGCACCCACAAATCGAGTTTAGATTCTTGTCAATTGAACTAACCAAACTCAGATTCAACAAGTCACTAAACAGTTATGTTAAGAGAGTATCTTGCGCTACGCCGTTCACAATTTCACAAGATAAAGAAAACTGCTTGGTACGTTCATCTTGCAATCCAGGAGATTTGTTCTATGGATTTTGCTAGGGGAAAGGACAACAGAGGGGCTGCTATCCTCATAGATTACGGTGACTACGGCGTCATTGTTAAACCTGAAGTGATAATCTAATCACTAAAGGTTATGAGCAAAGAAAGGGGCCAAACCATTGTGGAAGTTCTGTCAAGAACTAAGGAAGGTCCAGAAGGCAATGCTGAGCTTGAAAGAGGTTCAGGAAGGGTTTACAATGAAGGAAGAAGGCTTGGGTGAAGTTTGGAGTCAATTGGACGAGGTGCTAAGTTCGGATCGTCCGTACCGACTATACGGCCTGTACGGACGGGCGAGACCCCAAACTTCACTTTTCGACCATTTGAGCATAAGTTGGGTCTGTGCAAAAATAGGGCGAAATGTGTACGGCTAGACCTAATCCATACACATCCATGGAGGTACCTTGATGCACAAGGCAAGAAGAACCATAGAAAGAAGAAAGGAAGAAGAAAGGAAGAAGAGAGGAAGAGGAGGTGACCAGGAAGCATCTTGGAAAGCATCTGGCGAGATGCTCTTGTTGCTTACTGTGTGGATAAGTTGCTGATCCAGAATGGATAAGGCGAGCATGAACCTGGACAGATCATTGGACTGGTGCATTGGCATTGCTGGATGGTTTATGGCCAAGTAAAGCTTAGGCTCGGCCAGACTGATCCAGGCTGTCCAAGCATGTGAGGATTCTCAGCCACACAATTCAAAAAGAGGCTCCCTTCTTCCCTTGACTTCACATGCTTGTTGATTTCCTTGTAAACCCTAATGTATTGTGTTTGCTCTATATAAACCATGCATTGTCGAGTGTAAATGACAAGCAGAATAGGGGGTTTCCCCTTTCCTCTTCACATACTCTTAGTCTCTCTCTAGTCTCCCTAAATCTCTAAATCTCTGGTTCTTTCTCTCACTCTCATTTCGACCTAGACAATCTCTCATCTTCCCCATTGGGGTTCCTTTCACATACACAACCAGAGTTTATTAAATCTTTCATGGTATCAGAGCCAGGTTCATCAGAACCTGAGCTAAAGCTTCCGCAAACCTCACACTCTCTCTCATCTCAAAACCAAACCTTGAAGACACATCCATCCGAGATCTGTTTTTGGAAGAATAAGAAGCTTGAATCCGTGGAGTGTTCTCCTTGTCTCTCAGCCGTTCCTGTCTGTACCAGATGAAGAAGACTCGTTGAAGCAATGGTGGATTGAGAGGCGTCATGAACCTTACCCAGATCCATCTTGTTCAAGAGTCATGTTCATCCGGGTTCCAAAGAAGATCATCCAGAAGGGCGAGCTGATAATAAGAAGAAAGGAGGGGCCTTTTGAGATGGAGATACAAGAAGGTGGTCCTAGACTGAAGGAGAAGGAGGTGGGTGACGATCCAGACTCTCAGATCCAGTAAAATCATGACCTTTATGCCATTGGAGGTTCAAGGAATCAATCCGGTTCCTTAACTGTAAGCTTTTACTGCCCTTTCTTGATATTGAGTGTGATAATGACTGGTTGTGTTGTGTTGAGTTGAATAACCTGAGGATATGTTTAAGATTTCTAAATGAACTGAAAAGGATTTAGAATCTGTCCCAGGATGCTTAAAGAGACTTGCTTGGTGTTTGAGAATATGCTTAACCTGATTCTAGTGAAGCTTGTTAGGGAGTTAGTAGTATGTCTAAACCTGCTTGCTGTCATGAAATGAAATCGCCTAAGGTTGTTGCATAGAGACTGATGTTGTGTGATGATAATGATGCTTAATCCCAGCTCTAAATGAATGTGTGTTGATGTTTAATAGTTCTGTCTAAACCGGTTGCATTCATGAGTTAGAGACTGATTAAGGTTATTGCATATTATCATCCTTGTTGCTGCCTTAAATTGATGCATATAGATTCATGTCAGATGCAGATTAAGGAGCTTGAAATTGCCTAAGTAGCTTGTCTTGAATCTGAAATGATCTTGCTTGTGCTTAGAGAGGTTGCTTGCAAAGATTAGAACTTGATAATGTCTAGTTAATCTGTTGTAGAGCTTGTGGACATTGTTGATCAAACTTGATGATTAGTCAAGGTTTGATCCCAATGCTTGTGTCTTATCTTGCTTGGAGTTTAAGTGATGTTTCAGGAGGTTTTCCAGTCCATCATCAATCCGGGTTCAAGAGGAAGGCAGTGCCCATTGTTAGAGCAATGGAGAGTGGTCGCTGGTGTGTGTGGGTGGACACACAAGGCGAGGTCATCACCTAAGTCTTGAGGAGACTGGTGACCTTAAGGCACTGGTGCTGAAAGGAAGGGGTGATCAGTGGTTGTATGTTCAGTCTTGGGATGTTGCACTCCTGATCTTAAAGCTCTATACTGCTCACTTCAAGATTGGACCTAGACTCAATCCAAGCTTGAGGAGGGGAGTTAAGTGAGCTACCTGAAATATCCTAGGCACAGTGACCTATGTTCCTCCTTACCATTGCAAGGCAAACTGAAGAAGGAGCCAACCGGGTCTAGGCAGTGGCATGCTTAGTCAAGAGACTGTTCAGAGCAGTCTTGGCTGGTATGAAGAAGGATACTCAATCAATGCGGCTTCTAGAGTGAGGTGGTTGAAGAGATAGCTGATGGATCAACCAGCAGTCCATCAAGTTGGCGAGTGATGAAGGAAAGTTGCAATGGTTTGTTCATGCCGAATCATGAAGCTTCAAACCGTCCAAGCTTGTTCCTTTAAAGAGGTCTCAAGCTTGAGGGGGAGTGTTGAGAGCTTCATTGATCCGAGAGAGTTCTGGCAGTGAGGGATTCAAGTGGCGTGTGAAGAGCAGCCACTCCTCACCATTTAGACAAGGGAGTAAACCTGAACTTATCTTTATATACATGTTAGGTTTATCTCTTGAGGACTGATACACTTGTGGAATGATGTATCAGGTACTGGTGACTCTATCAAGGATGATCTGGTGTGTCCGAGCACTTGAAACCTATCAGGAGGATAGGTGAAAGGGGGAGAGACCAAGATCAGGCTGAGTTGAAGAGTACCAAGGCTTGAGCCTCACTGAAGATGATCAAGGTCGTTTCCTAGCTTCTCTAAGATGGCTGTGAAGTCAGTTGAGAGGGGGAGACCAAACCGGGTCTATGTAGAGGTCAAGAGAAGGTTCATGAGTGCGCAAGATGTGTAGATCATTGCTGCAGCAGTTAGGCCATGATCCAGAGTTCTTTGTGTCCACCACACTGGTTTAGACACAAAGAACTCAATGGCCAATCCCTAGGCTTGAAGGAGCTTACTCTTTTCCTTATGAGGGTTTTATCCCTAAGGAGGGTTTTCACTCATAAGGTTTTTAATGAGGAGTGACTTCAGGGTTCAAGCTTGACTCAGGATCTATAGAGTCAAGCTTGAGGGGGAGTGTTAAACCTGAAGTGATAATCTAATCACTAAAGGTTATGAGCAAAGAAAGGGCCAAACCATTGTGGAAGTTCTGTCAAGAACTAAGGAAGGTCCAGAAGGCAATTCTGAGCTTTAAAGAGTTCATGAAGGGTTTACAATGAAGGAAGAAGGCTTGGGGTGAAGTTTGGAGTCAATTGGACGAGGTGCAAAGTTCGGGTCCTCCGTACCGTACGGACGTACGGACTGTACGGCCTGTACGGACGGGCGAGACCCGAAACTTCACTTTTCGACTATTTGAGCATAAGTTGGGGTCTGTGCAAAAATAGGGCGGAATGTGTACGGCCAGACCTAATCCGTACACATCCATGGAGGTACCTTGATGCACAAGGCAAGAAGAACCATAGAAAGAAGAAAGGATGAAGAGAGGAAGAGAGGTGACCAGGAGCATCTTGGAAAGCATCTGGCGAGATGCTCTTGTTGCTTACTGTGTGGATAAGTTGCTGATCCAGAATGGATAAGGCGAGCATGAACCTGGACAGATCATTGGACTGGTGCATTGGCATTGCTGGATGGTTTATGGACAAGTAAAGCTTAGGCTCGGCCAGACTGATCCAGGCTGTCCAAGCATTGAGGATTCTCAGCCACACAATTCAAAAAGAGGCTCCCTTCTTCCCTGACTTCACATGCTTGTGATTTCCTTGTAAACCCTAATGTATTGTCTTTGCTCTATATAAACCATGTATTGTCGAGTGCAAATGACAAGCAGAATAGGGGTTTCCCCTTTCCTCTTCACATACTCTTAGTCTCTCTCTCTAGTCTCCCTAAATCTCTAAATCTCTGGTTCTTTCTCTCACTCTCATTTCGACTAGACAAGATCTCATCTTCCCCATTGGGGTTCCTCTCACATACACAACCAGAGTTATTAAATCTTTCAGTCATGGCTGGAGAGGCCAAAACTAATTGTGAAAAGACAGAAAAGGTAAGTTTGTCGTGGCTAGGTAGGGGTCTCAACATGGGTAAACCAACCCAAACCAGTCCATACCCAAATGAATTGAGAAGTTTATGGATTATGGGTTAATCCAACCAATTAACTAAATGGATTGGATTAAACCATAATCCATATAAATTAATGAGTTATTGGTTTTAATGGGTTGACCCATCAACAATACTATTAATAAACATAATTTAAAAATAATTATTATATCACAATAAAATTATATTTGACTTACTAACATTTGATAACAAAACATGCTAATAAAAGATCAACAAATTATATAATATCTCATCAAAATATTTTTAATAAAAGCAAATAAGATTGTCTCTCTACCCTCCATAATTATATGTAACCAAGAACTCTGGTCTGTAGAGAATCCAAGTTACTACACAGCCGTAAATGGTAAACATAACATAAAAAAGCTTCCAATTAAGTTGGAGCCTCTTCATCATTCACTTCTCTTGTTATGTCTGCCTATTGTTTTCACCTGAAACACATAATCAACCATTTGATTGCAAACTCATATCTTAGAAGAAATAGAACATTCAAGGACATGGTTTCATCACTTTGTTGTCATGCATGTGTTGTCTTAAACTTCCTACCTTACATCGACCAGGCTACTATAGAACACTAAGCTAAATGAACTACAAGAAGCAATCACAAAAACTTATCTATTGAAAACTTTTTTAAACAAAAAGGTAATCTGTTAGATATCAAGAACACTAAATGAGACTTACTCCTTTGGTGGATGTGTGATCATGTCTTCAATTTCATTTGGATTCGGTCTAATAACGACCGTCTCACCTTCGCCATTATCATCAACAGTTTCACAAGAAAATAATGTTACAATTTTATACACATGATCAGTTTATAAGACAAAAGTATGTATACCTTCATTATCAAGCATGTAACAATATGATATAGCCTATTTATTACCAGTTTTAGGCCATGTTAGGTTCTATATTGGGTCTATTATGTGTGTTTAGACTATGTTTTGGAGTATTTACATGTCTAGGTACTCATTGGAAGGCAATAACATCAACTTCCGAGGGTTAAGGACACTTTGCTCATCTAAAGTCTTTTCGGGAGTTTAAACTGTTGGAATGAAGACAAATAATGTGTTGAGATCAAGCAATGAAGAGAGACCTAACGTGACTTGCAAGCAAAGAAGAAAGGAGTGACCTAACGTGACTTGCAAGCAAAGAAAAGAGGAGAGGCATTTGAAATAAACTAAGAAGACTATGGGGAGATGTAGATCACGTGAAGGAGACCTAAGGGGAGCTACTTCACGTGCATAGACAAGGTCAGAAGCACTCACTCACTTGCAAGACAAGGACCACTCAGCAACTTGCTCATCCCCCATGCTAGCCAAGCACATGCTGTCTCCTTTTGCTCCTCTCACTCCAAACATTAGATCTAGATCAGCATGGGTCTCTTATTATATTGTTTCTATTGTTTATTCATGTATGGGCAGTAGGCTCCTCTTGGTGTCTACTTAAACCATTGTAACCCCAACATTCAAAATCAAGGAGAAAGAATCCTTCACTATTCTCTCTATTCTCTCTTGCATACAAACAACATTCTCTTCATACTCTCTCTCTCTAGTCACGAATTCTCATCATTCTCTCCTGTATTCTTCACTATATTATTCATATTCTTACATGGTATCAGAGCTCCCAAGCTCCTGAAACTTCGTAGCTTCCGCAAATCATCAACTTCCGCAAATCATCATATTCTCAAAACTATCTCCAAAACAGTTTCTGCTACATCTCTTTATCCACTGGTCCAAAGGTCTTCCAAGAGGGAAGAATCTCGACATAACTCAAGATAAGAGAGTATACAAGTCTCTGGAACTCAAGAAAGCTTCAGCTCAGTCCCGCAAGCTTCATCAAAGGTTCAGCTCCAAGTTCTGTTTCTTGCAAAACCAGTTGGTACATACTATTATCCACTGCTCCAAACTCTCTAAGATGGAGAGCTCAAAGGAGATGGCAACTTCAGTAGCTGTGAGGGGTCCAAATAAAAAGCCAAACCACCACATCTCGTCCAAAATGCTGAAGAAAATCCATGGAAGAAACCATTCTTGGAGAAAGGTCACTAAAGAAGCATTAAAGCTAAGTTGTTCTAATCATTCTCTGGCCAGCCATGTTGAAGATGTGTTTCTGACAAACAACACCCACGACCAGCAAGAGGACAGGAGGGGTTTGAAGTGTCTACTTGTCCAGAAGGAAAGAATCAAGAAGAGGAGGTGTTGGACAGTCAATCCACACCACAAGCCCTTCAAATTCAAGTGATTCACAGCCATGGAGGTTCAAGGAACTAGCTCAGGTTCCTTGGTTGTAAGTTAGCCTCCTAAACTTCAATAAGAGTGTGTTTAATTATTTAAATTGTTTCTGGTTGTGTTGAGTGTGTTGTTAGTATCTTAGGGACAGCTCAATGTTACTAGAGTTGTTGAACCTAGTTTCTGTCCCATGATACTTAAACATTGTGTATGCATTGTTCTAGGAGTAAGTAAGTTTGCTAGCATGATCATATAGCATCTGGTTCAATCCATTTCATTGTTATTATGTGCTAATGGTCTAGGTAGTCCATCATGAAACTAGTTGGTCTAAACTACTGGTCCCTATAGTCTTGATGAAACCAGTAACCATTAGCTTGTGTGATGTGCATTTAGTTGCTTGTTATCTCATGCTGTCTTGAATTAAATCGTGTGCATTCATATAGCTATTGCTTAAAATTATTGCTTGATACATGTGTACTGGTCTAGGAGATTTCTAGCATTGTTGTGTCTTGTTCTTGTCTTAGCTCATGTGTTTGTGTACTGTATGGTCTATTTGAGTTTCTTACAGCATGTTGTGTGTCTTGTTGCATTGCTAGAGTCCTAGGAAAGTTTCCTGGTCATGTGTTGCATTCATAGTTGTGTATCTTGATTAGATGAGTGTCTAGTCTATGCTATTGTCATAAATTGTCATTGCATTCTGTTATTGTTATTTATGTGATAAAATTAGCCTAGATGCCTTGTAACTGATGAGTTATCATACATGAGCATTTAGTGAATTAGTTGCATGGATTTGAACTGAATAAATTGTTTAGATTCTGTCCATTGCATCTCGTTAATCATTATGGATCAGACTTGGTGAGTTATCAAGCTCTGATCCTAATGTATGGTCTAATTCTTGCTGGAGTTTGAGTGGTGTTTCAGGTACACAAGGGTTGTCATCTGTCCATCATCAAACCAAGACATAGGAGAAGACGATGCCCATGCTGTTCAGAGCCTACACGTGATGTATATTCCTGTAAATCCAGAGCCTACACATGATGTACATTCCTGACCATGGAGAGAAGATATTGTCCATGCAATTCAGAGCCTACACATGATGTAAATTCCTGTAAATCCAGAGCCTACACATGATGTATATTCCTGACCATGGAGAGAAGAACCGGTTGTAAGAAGCGCAGACCATGAAGGTTGTTGAGCTCCTGGTTCAAGAGACGCACAAGGAAGATTGTAGAACCGGTTGAATTAAGCGCAGGCTGTTTGGCTGTTGAGCTCCTGGTTCAGTAGAAACACAAGGAGGGCCATCACCTAAGTCATGAGGAGACCGGTGGTCCAAAAGCAATGGAGAAAAGATCAAGGGAGAAACTGGTTGGCTTAAGCGCAGCTGTAGGGGTGATGCGCTCCTGGTTTTAAGCTCAGTATTGCTCACTTCCAAGCTTGGTCCTTCATCTATACTCTATGGATCAAGCTTGAGGAGGGGTAATGATGAGCAATCCTGAAGATCCAAGTCGTCCATTACCTCACCTCAAATCAAAAGTGAAGTATGCAAGATGTGGTGTCCACACTTGCATCATAAACCGGTTCAAAGAAGCCACAACAAGGACAGCAACAACTTGGTGTTAGAACAGATGGCCATCAGAGACTACTTGACAAGAAGATCAGGTGTAGAGGCAGGCTGATTGGAATGCTATGAATCAGCCCAAGGAATGGAGTTAGAACAGTTACCTTCTAGTTGGGAAGCTATGGATCAGCTTCTACAAGGAGTTAGAACAGTTACCTTCAGTTGGGAAGCTATGAATCAGCCCATAGCACGTGTGCATGTACCTGGTTGATAAAGCTTCAAGGAGCCGAGTACCGTCTTATCAAGTGGGGAATTCAAGTGGAGTTCACTCCCCACCATTCTTAAGAAAGGGAAGCACATAAAACTCTCATTTCAATTCGTTTATATGATTATTAATTGAAATGTTTTGAATGATTGTTTAGTGTATTTTCCAAAGAGCTGATGCACCTGTGGGATAATGTATCAGAAAATGAAGATGAAGCTATCCTGGTTTAGGCAGTGACGTGTCTAGACAAGAAGCTTGGTGCGGTCATGAAGCAATCCTCCTAAGCTTGACTTGTTCCACATGGTCAAGCTTGAGGGGGAGTATTAAGAAGCTTCAATGATATGTGAAGATGGATTCCTTGGTGGTTATTCAATAAGAAGAAGCAACCAAGGATGAGAAAGAAGATGGTACCTTACTCGAGAGTCAAGGCGCAAAGAACCGGTCCATCCTTACCTTTCAAGATGGCGAGTAGTCAGAAGAGAGGGGGAGACTAAAACCAAGGTCTAAGAAGAGCCCAAGATACTGGTGTGTGCAAGATGTGGAGTTCACACTTGCAGCAAAAGTTAGGCCACGATCCAGAGCCTAAGGACTCCACCATGAGTTACCTGAAGTTCCTTAGGCTCACTGGCCAATCCCTAGGCTTTGAAGAACTCTACTCTTTTCCTTAGTTGGTTTTATCCCAAATGGGTTTTCTGGCTAAGGTTTTTAATGAGGGAGATTCTTCAAGGTTCCAAGCTTGTCCAAGGATCTCCTATGGTCAAGCTTGAGGGGGAGTGTTGGAATGAAGACAAATAATGTGTTGAGATCAAGCAATGAAGAGAGACCTAACGTGACTTGCAAGCAAAGAAGAAAGGAGTGACCTAACGTGACTTGCAAGCAAAGAAAAGAGGAGAGGCATTTGAAATAAACTAAGAAGACTATGGGGAGATGTAGATCACGTGAAGGAGACCTAAGGGGAGCTACTTCACGTGCATAGACAAGGTCAGAAGCACTCACTCACTTGCAAGACAAGGACCACTCAGCAACTTGCTCATCCCCCATGCTAGCCAAGCACATGCTGTCTCCTTTTGCTCCTCTCACTCCAAACATTAGATCTAGATCAGCATGGGTCTCTTATTATATTGTTTCTATTGTTTATTCATGTATGGGCAGTAGGCTCCTCTTGGTGTCTACTTAAACCATTGTAACCCCAACATTCAAAATCAAGGAGAAAGAATCCTTCACTATTCTCTCTATTCTCTCTTGCATACAAACAACATTCTCTTCATACTCTCTCTCTCTAGTCACGAATTCTCATCATTCTCTCCTGTATTCTTCACTATATTATTCATATTCTTACATAAACTATCACTTTCGGTGCATTAAACAACCTTATATCATGAACTAGGTGATCAGTCCAATTCAAGCAGTAAGAATACCAGTAGATGAAGAACCAAAACGTGATCCTTATATCTAAACACGTTTTATGCATCAAGACATCAAGAAATCCCCTATGAGAACCCCTTAACCCAACTAGATAACTACTCACACATGATCAAACAAGAACAGCACGAAATCAGATGAGAAAACATGATAAAATTGTATTGATAAAGAGTAAAGGTTAAGAAGATCTTCTCCAAATGGTTTTGAGATGAACTCCTTCACAAATCTTTACAAAAATCACACAAATCTCTCAAATCTTTCTCAAGGTCTCCTTCTGGTGTTCTTCTGTCTTCTCTGGTCGTCCAAGGGTCAGAAATGAAAAGCTTGTCGAAATAATTCAGGTGGGAGTGGGTAGAATAAGTGCACAACTCGTTGGTGGAAGGTGGAGCCGGGTGCGCCATGGATCGGTCGATCCATGTGATGTAGATCGGTCGATCCTTGACTCGATCGGTCGATCCATGGGATATGGATCGGGCGATCCTTGTCCGTTGATCAGCAACTTCTTCTGGTTCGTTATATTTGCTCCATGATCTTTTCCAAATGCGTTTTATTCTCACAAGTTAACCTGTAACCTGCAAATTTCATTGAACAACAACAAAACGCATCTACGATACCAAAATATATTTGAAAACCGATCATTTTCCATCCCAAAACGAGTTTAAAACCGGTAAAAATACCGAATATCACTAAGCTTTACGGATGACTTGCTCATTTTCTTTGATGTCTCAACCAAATCTCTTAGAGGAATTCTCAGCATGCTAGGGGGTTTCAAAGAAGCTCAAGCATGCCTAGCTCTGAATCTTCACAAAACTTGCTTATTATTGATGGTAATAACCAGACTATTTCAACTTCTCTCGCTATGGAATTTGGAATATCCCAGGGTTCTCTATTTGTGAAATACATGGGCCTACCCTTGCTCTCTTGCAAACTTAAATTCAAAGATTATCAACATCTGGTCGATAAGAACAGAGCGAGAGTCTTCTCTTGGATAGCAAGGCATTTATCTTTTGCAGTAATGCTCCAATAGATACAATCGGTCCTCTTTGTTGACATGAATAATGAAGCAATACAAGGAATAAGAGAATTTAATCTCATGGAAGAGAAAGGTTAAACAAGAGCATGCAAGTGGTAAATGGCTAAATGGAACAAAACACTCATATTGCCTCACTCCATGGTTTATGGTTCCTTGCTTTATGGAGAAGTCCACTCATACCATCTCCATGTTTCTTGGTAGCCTTGTTTCATGGTGCAAACCATCTTATTTTATTTTCCATGTTTTCCTAAGCCACTAAGTGTATTGGTTATAAATATAGTTGCATGTATCCCAAAGAATGCAAGCAAACAAGTTTCATTCTCTCTTGTTTCTACATACACAAAACCTCTCCTCTCTCTCATGTTCTTCGGTTTGTTCATCATGTTCTTATGTTAAACTCTCTTTGAATCTCTAAAACTCACATGGTATCAGAGCATTAAAAGCTCCTGAAATCTTATTCTCCCTATTCTATTTCATTGCTTCCGCAAACTTACTCTATTTTACCTATTCCTCTCGTTCATACTTCCGCAAAGAAGATTCAAGATGGAGAACTCAAAACTCGTGGCTATTCCAGTAACCTTAACTGGCGATAATTATTTATTGTGGTCTAGACTAGTCAAGACAGCACTTGGAGGTAGGGGCTTATGGGAACATGTTTCTGTTGGAGAAGCCCCAACAAAAACCATCCAAGATGAAGATGGTGTGAAGATGGCAGCGACTGTTGATGGCAAATGGAGTCAGGAGGACTTCATGGTGACGTCCATCATTCAAAACAGCCTGGAACCATCTATTTTAGCAGCTTACTCTTATTGTGAGAGCTCCAAAGAGTTGTGGGATATACTGAAAACGGTGTACGGCAACATTTCAAACCTAAGTAGAGTCTTTGAAGTCAAGAAGGCTATCAACTCACTTCACCAAGAGAGCATGGACTTCAATCAACACTTTGGCAAATTCAGAGCATTGTGGGCTGAGTTAGAAATGCTGAGGCCACACACCGTGGATCCAACCGCCCTTAATGATAGGAGAGAACAAGACAAGGTATTTGCCTTGCTTCTTACTCTAAACCAAGGGTACAATGATCTCATCAAACACATGCTCCGGGCTGAGAAGCTACCAACACTAGAAGAGGTTTGTGCTCAAATCCAGAAGGAGCAAGGCTCAGTAGGTCTCTTTGGAGGCAAAAGCAACTTGATATTAGCAAACCAAGCGGAAGGAGTTGCAAACAAAGGTTACTTTAAAGATGAAGACAAGAAGGTGTGGATTTGTGACCATTGCAAGAAGAAGGGTCATGGGAAGGACAAGTGCTGGCTTCTCCATCCTCACCTCAAGCCTCAGAAGTTCAGGACTCCTTACAATGATGTAAGAGCCAACTTCTCTGGTGATATGCGTGAGCCATCTACTCCAGGAACCAGTAGCTGCTCAACCTTGAGGACAACTCAAGATGAAGTCATCAAGCGCTCTGACATTGAAGCTCTCATCAAAATCCTCAAAGACAACTCTGGTAACACACTTGGTACCTCTTTACATACTTCAGATAGTGGTATCTCCTTGAATGCCTTAGCTGGTTCTGAATTTACAAAACCATTAGTTATAGATTCAGGAGCTAGTCACCACATGATTAGTGATCTAAACTTGATTAAAAATATTGTTCCTGCCTTAGGAAATGTTATGATAGCTAATGGAGAAAGAGTGCAAATTAAAGGGATAGGTGATCTTAGGTTATTTGAAAAAGATTCTAAAGCGTTTTACATGCCTAGTTTCACATCCAACCTATTATCAGTTAAGAGAGCAACTAATGATTTGAATTGCAAGGTTACCTTCACTCCTAATGATGTCTACTTTCAGGATATTGAAACTAGTAGGGTTCTTGGCAAAGGTGTGACAAAGGGAGACTTGTACTTGCTTGAAGACACTAAGCCTGTAACCGATTTATCTTGTGCTTTAAATTCAAATTTTAATTTCCCTAAGGATGTAATGTGGCATGCTAGATTAGGACATCCCCATTCTCGTGCCTTGAACATCATGCTTCCTAGTATTTCTTTTAAAAGTGATTGTGAGGCTTGTATCTTAGGCAAACATTGCAAAAATGTGTTCCCTAAATCAAGTACTATTTATGAAAACTGCTTCGACCTTATTCACTCTGATGTTTGGACTGCTCCTTGTGCATCTAGAGATCATCATAGATACTTTGTTACATTCATAGATGAGAAGTCTAAATACACATGGATCACACTGTTGCAATCAAAGGATAGGGTCTTAGAAGCTTTTATAAATTTTCAGAGTTATGTGTCTAACCATTTCAATGGCAAGATAAAAAATTTTAGATCAGATAATGGAGGAGAATACACAAGCAATGCATTTAAACAACACTTAGCAAAGCATGGGGTGATCCATCAAACCAGCTGCTCATACACACCTCAACAGAATGGTGTAGCTGAGAGAAAGAATAGACACCTTATGGAGGTTGCCAGGAGCATGATGTTTCATACGAGTGTACCCAAAATATTTTGGGGAGATGCAGTGTTGACGGCATGTTATTTGATTAACCGAATTCCCACCAGAATCCTACAGGATCACTCTCCATTTGAGGTACTCAACAAAACCAGACCTTCTATAGATCACATGCGTGTGTTTGGGTGTCTTTGTTTTGTTTTGATACCAGGAGAGCAAAGGAACAAGCTAGAGGCTAAGAGTACAAGGGCAATGTTCATTGGGTACTCCCCAAACCAAAAAGGATACAAATGCTATGCGCCAGAGACTAGGAGAGTCATGGTGTCTAGGGATGTGAAGTTTGTAGAATCAAGAGGGTATTATAATGACAAATTTGGGATGAGCTGGAAAATCTATCCCAATCAGCCTCTGATAGAGCAAACAATCTTAGGCGTGTGATGGAAAGTCTTGGGGTCAGTATGCCTGAAGCAAGGATGGAAACTGAACCAAAGGACACCAGGAGGGACCCAACACCACATACTGAAACCGAGTCAAGTATTAATGAGCTTGGAGTTCCTCACCTTGATCATGAGGGGGGCAATGAAAATCAGGCTGAGCCACAAGCTGAGCAACAAGAACAAGAACAAGAACAAGAACAAGAACAAGAACAAGCTGAATCTCCTGATCAAGCTGAGCAACAAGAACAAGAAGAGCCAGTGTTAAATGAAACTCAAGCTTCATATGATGCGGAGGAAGCTCAACCACCACTAAGGAGGAGTACCAGAATCAAAAAACCAAGGGTGTACTTTAATTCCCAGGCAGTAGCACATCCTATCCAAGCTGTGTGTTCCCTAGCTCAGTATCCTCAAGAACATGTTGTGTTCATTGGAGAACTAGACCAGGAATACACTCCAAGGTCTTATGAGGAAGCTATAGAGCATAAGGAGTGGAGAGAATCAGTTGGAAGAGAAACAAATGCCATGATTATCAATGATACCTGGTATGAAGTGGAGCTTCCCAAAGACAAGAAAGCTGTAACAAGTCGTTGGATCTTCACAATCAAGTACAATACGAATGGTACAGTGGAGAGGCGCAAAACAAGACTAGTAGCAAGGGGCTTCACGCAGACCTATGGGGAAGACTACCTTGATACTTTTGCACCAGTCGCCAAACTACACACCATAAGGATCATCCTATCTTTGGCAGTTAACCTGGAGTGGGATCTATGGCAAATGGATGTTAAAAATGCTTTCCTACAAGGAGAACTTGAAGATGAAGTATATATGAGACCACCCCTGGTCTAGAACATCTTGTCAAACCTGGAAATGTTCTTAGATTAAAGAAAGCCATCTATGGCTTAAAACAATCACCAAGGGCCTGGTATCACAAGCTCAGCACCACCCTGAATGGAAGAGGTTTTGTAAAATCTGAAGCTGATCACACACTCTTCACTCTCACCAGCCAACAAGGAATTGTAGTGATCCTTGTATATGTGGATGATATCATCATCACTGGTAGTGATAAGGAAGGTATTTCCTTAACGAAAGTCTTTCTTAAATCCTCATTTGATATCAAAGACTTGGGTGAGCTAAAGTACTTTCTAGGGATTGAAATATGTCGATCTAAAGATGGACTGTTTCTGTCCCAAAGGAAGTACACACTTGATTTGTTAAATGCGGCAGGTAATCTAGGTGGGAAAGTGGCCAAGACTCCACTAGAAGATGGCTATAAGGTGATGCGTGAGGGGGAGATTGAAGACAAGCCCTATGAAGATGTTAAGCAATATAGAAGGATGGTTGGGAAACTCATCTACCTCACCATCACTAGACCAGATGTGTGCTTTGCAGTCAACCAAGTTAGCCAGTATATGCAAGCTCCCAAGATTCACCATTGGAACATGGTGGAAAGGATTCTAAGGTATCTAAGAGAAGCACCCGGTCAAGGAGTTTGGATGGGTTGCAACAAGAACACAGAGATAGTGGGATATTGTGATGCTGATTGGGCTGGAGATAGAACGGATAGAAGATCAACAACAGGCTATTGTACCTTTATTGGAGGCAATTTGGTAACGTGGAAGAGCAAGAAGCAGAAAGTGGTATCTTGCTCAAGTGCTGAAGCAGAATATAGAGCAATGAGGAAGCTTACTAGTGAGCTCATTTGGATCAGGAACCTACTCAATGATTTGGGTATGGAGACATCATCGCCAATCACAATGCATTGTGATAATCAAGCTGCAATACACATAGCATCCAACAATGTGTTTCATGAAAGAACCAAACACATTGAGGTTGACTGTCATAAGGTGAGACAAGCTGTGGAACAGAGGATCATCCTACCATGCTATACAAGAAGTGAAGACCAGCTAGCTGATATATTCACCAAGGCGGCAAGTACTAAGGTTTGTGAGTTCATTCATCCAAAGCTTGGACTCATAGACCTCACATGTCACTGATCTCCCCTCCATGAAGTGTTCTACTCTTTTTCCTTAGCTTGGGTTTTCTCCCAAGAGGTTTTACCTAGCTAAGTTTTTAATGAGGGAATGCTTCATGGCTTCCAAGCTCGACCAATCCCTATGGTCAAGCTTGAGGGGGAGTGTTGACATGAATAATGAAGCAATACAAGGAATAGGAGAATTTAATCTCATGGAAGAGAAAGGTTAAACAAGAGCATGCAAGTGGTAAATGGCTAAATGGAACAAAACACTCATATTGCCTCACTCCATGGTTTATGGTTCCTTGCTTTATGGAGAAGTCCACTCATACCATCTCCATGTTTCTTGGTAGCCTTGTTTCATGGTGCAAACCATCTTATTTTATTTTCCATGTTTTCCTAAGCCACTAAGTGTATTGGCTATAAATATAGTTGCATGTATCCCAAAGAATGCAAGCAAACAAGTTTCATTCTCTCTTGTTTCTACATACACAAAACCTCTCCTCTCTCTCATGTTCTTCGGTTTGTTCATCATGTTCTTATGTTAAACTCTCTTTGAATCTCTAAAACTCACACTCTTCAGCACCATTATCTTCTGGGCTTCAGTCCATCCGTTACAAAATGGATGCTTTGATACTTTTGAGAGGATTTTAAATGCCTTTCTTTGGACTGGTTCTCATATTTTTGCTCGTGGTGGGAAGATATCTTGGGAATCAGCATGTACACCAAAGGAATATGGTGGCTTGGATCTTCGTCGACTTATGGGTTTAAATACGGTCTATGGTATCAAACTGATGTGGAAATTATTCTCAGGAGCAGATTTCTTATGGGTTGCCTGGGTAAAGCATCACTACAGTGTTGATCATCTATTTGGATTACTGATTTTTCAAATATCGAAAGTTGGATTTGGCGTAGCTTAAGGAAACTTCAGAAAACAGCTACGCCGTTTATTATTTTTCACGTCAACTCCGGTAGACTGGATTTGTTCTGGCATGAAGATTGGATGTTTTTAGGCCCCCTTCTCAATCTCACTGGCCCGAATGGACTTAGAGTTTCTGGTATCACCTTTGATGCTTTCGTCTCAGTTGTTGTACATGATGATACTTGGGTTGTGTCCAACAGAAGTAGCCATCCAATGTTAATTGCCCTTCGTTCTTTTCTGCCTTCCCATCCCGTGGATATTATTTCGACAGACAAGGATTATTATCTGTGGAGGAATGCAATTGATGACCATCCATCTGAGTTTTCTGCATCAAAACTTTGGAGTTCTTTATATCCCGACCCGCCTCACCTAACCTAGTTTTAAGTTGTATGGTTCAAGAATTGAATCCCTAAGCATGGTTTTATATTGTGGTTGGTTATGAGAGAAATATACAAGGGGCATGATGATCAATTAGAGACTTGATGTTTCTCATGTTTCCTTGCTCTGTGGCGTTGAAAAATGAATCAATTGGCCATTTGTTTTTTAATGTGACTATGATATCTCTGTCTTGACCAGATTATTTGAAAGAAGCAGGCTAAAATTCCAACAAGGCTTGAGTTGGAAGTGCCTTGGATCATTTCATGTCAAGTGGATGGAAAACTAAAGGTCATCTTGCACTCTTCCAAGCAGTTGTCTATTTCATCTGGAAAGAACGAAACTTAAGGCTTCACACTCAAGTTTCTCCGCCTTCTCCTTTGATTGTCCGAGACATCTATCTCCTTCTTCGTGCAAAGCTGTACTATCTGGAAAACAAATAAAAACGCTCCAAATCCTCCCAATATGTAGCTCCAAGAGCCACCAATCGAATGGCAACAACGACATATCTATCAATCTGGTTCAATAGAGTGCATGGATAAAAGTTTCTGGCCACATCTTCCATCCTTTTTGCTTCACATGAGTTTCTGATTTATTTCATATCCTGTAATGCTTTTGTATATGTTTCCATGTAAAAAAATTAAATTATTAGTCTGGATCGATATTCTTTAAAAATAAAAATATGATTATATCAAGTTTGGCGGTATCTTTAACATGCCTAATGTATTTAGAATTTAGTGTTGGGATGAGTTCAGAGTCATATCCCTCGATCAAGACAGTAGTGTCTGTGAATCCTAAAACCCACACTAAGTATTTAGTAGTGTTTGATTATTAACTAAGATAAAAAAAGGTGGGCAAACGATGTCCTCAGAACAAAACGATGTAATCAGATTCCGGTTGACAAAAATGAACTTTATATTGAATCATTGAGATGTATACAACAATGTTTATACACTTGGAGTTGAGATCAATTTAAAGAGATTACAAAAAATAAGCTAAAGAGATCGAGGTCGAGGTCGTAGGCCTAAAATGTATTGCTAGGGTTTTGCGCGCCTCTCTTAGCTCTCCTCCTTCTCTCTTTTATATTCCTATTTCTTCCTCCTCTTAGGCTTTGATTTGCGGCCTCGCTTGTTACCTCTCTTGACCGAGCTCTAGACGACATTGACTTGGGCCACATAATTCTTCATTCGTTAACATTGAAGGGCGATAGTTGGTTTGCTTTCTCGCGACTTCTATCCGGCGCCGCATCCCGAGAGGATGCGTTACACGCACTGTTTATTTGATGTGATTGGTCGGCCACTTGCTTTTAACGGTCGAGAACGAGACGACGTGGAGAGTGATAATTGCGGTGCCTTGGGAACCTTTTCTAACCGTTGCGCGCTACTTTATATCCTTCGTTTTTTTTCTTTGTTTTCCTCATTTCTTTCTTCTTCTTTAGTTTCCAGTTCTATCTTCCCCTTTTGGTGCTTTTGCTTTCTTCTAGAGATCTTTGTAAATTACAATTGAGGGAGATGGCTTTGCTCCGCATTTTAATTCGATGATCTATGATAAAGCCATCAATGAATTCTACAATCTTCCAGGTGTTAATTACAAAGTTCAGACGTTGGTTCCTGAGAAGGACGTCGATACCCCGGAGAATATAAAGCCAGGTTATTGCGTTGGGTACACGACTCATTTCGAGTCGTGTGGTCTGTCTTTTCCCATCTCGTCTTTCATCCTTGAAGTTATGGTGCAACTCGGTCTCTCCTTTTCTCAGATGCGTCTAAACTTTCTGAGATATCTCTTGGCTTTGGAGATTCGTTCGCGAGAAGAGGACCTGCAGTTTGGTCTCGACGAGCTTCGTATAGTGTTTGAAATTCTTCTTTTTAAGATCGACCGAGCGTCGGTTGGTGACTTGACTTCGCTAGGATTCCGATGAGATGGAAGATCGATCTAGGTAAGCTTCAAATTTGTTTTTTTTTCTATTATGCTTATGGTTGTTTCCTCTTTCACATATCGTTTATGGATTTGCTTATAGATCTCTTTGGAGGTGATCCTTCTACGCTGGAACTTCGAGGTTTAATCACTGCTCTCCGTAGAGGAGATACTAGTTGGGATTCTTTCAGCAATGAACGGATTCATGCCGGATTGACTCTTCCTCCGGGTCGCAGACGGGCTCCTCCTGTCAAGCCTATCTTACTCGTACCTGTGGCTCGCCGGGAGACAAGTATGTACTTCGAGCTTTCCATTTTTCTGTTCGTTCTCATTATTATATAATTTTTTTATTTCTGACCTCTTCATTTCTATCCAGGAACTAGGCCCCGGGCGGTAGCATCGGATGGTTTGAACTCGTCCCCTGAGGAGGAGCGTCTTCAAAAGGCGTCGCGTCATACAACTTTTAGGTCGGCGCCTTCTCCGGGGGTGATCGCGGCACAACCTCTCGCTGTCGTCTATTCTCCAAGAAACAAAGCGGTCGAGACTCCTTTGGTCCCTCACGATAGCTGTTCCGTAGGTAACCAAGCTAATCCTCCGGCGGCGCACGTCCACAGAACACTAATGGAGGATTTATACTATGTGAGTTCGTCGAGTGACGTCGGCGTTGTTCTTCCAGAAGCAAAGAAGGTCGATGTTCCTAATTCTTCTTCGAGCTCGCCGGCTGACGATCCATCGTCGTGGTCCTTTTCTTACAATAAAGTCGTGCCTTTGACGGAAGACGCCGAGAGCCTCGCTCTTCTTGCCAGAAAGCTTAGAGCACGTGAATGCGTTCTTCCCACCCTCGAAGATATGGCGGATCGCGAGGCTTATATCCGAATGGTTATAGCGAATGCTAAGGTGAACTATCCGTATTTCCATATTTTCGAGTTTTGACTCGGTCTTGAATTCTTTGTTCGATTTCAGGCTATGGAGGCTAGTAACGAGTTCGCAGCGATCATTGAAAAGAGATTGGCGGATCTCCCTGGAAAAGATGAGGTCGCGAGTCAATTTTTCACCATTTAGAAACTTCGCACAGAGCTTGAGGCTGCTGAGGAGTCACGGTGAAAAATGGTTGAGGAGATCTCGAGAGTGAAGGGAGATGGTGGTGGCGGGTAAGGATGAAAGGGCGCTTCTGGTTAGAGACTTCGAGGCGGTAGAGAAGAAAGTGCAAACTCGCTATTGTCGGACGCGATCTTGTCGTTCGCATGGAAAGCCACCGAGTTCGCAAGGTGCAAGCTGAAGAGTATAAGAGGATCTTAAGCAAATCATGGAGAAGTTTGGGAAGAAAAAGGAAGAGATAAAGAGCAAAATCCGGGTGCATGAGGTCTCGGCGAACATCGATCTCTTGACGGAGTATATGGAGGGCGCATTTGACGTAGATGAAGAGTTGAAACGTCTCGATTCCCAACTTCAGGATTGCGAGATGGACTATGCTCTTGCTGAGACTTCGGATTTCACTTTGAATGGCCTCGATCTTCCTCAAATATCAGATGGTCCGGTTGGTGAAGGGTTGCAGTAGGAAGACGACGAAGTCGATTCGCACCGCCAATCGTAATTTATAAGTATTTGTATTTATTTTGTTTTAATGTTTCGGACTTATATTCTATATAAGGTTGCATATTTTGTTTTTCTGTTGGATTGCCTTGGTCAATGCATAACAATCTTGTTTGTTGGTAGTAGATACTACTTGTCCTTGGTGATTTTTTGCAAGGTAGAAACTGATCAGGGATCTACTTGTGGACTCTAATAAAGTCATGAAGGACGCATGGGTTAGATGTATATTTTGTTTGTTAGGAGCTGCACTTGAGAGTTCGAGCTGCCTACATACCCTTTTTCAAGAGATCAAGTATTTGTATTTATTTTGTTTTAATGTTTCGGACTTATATTCTATATAAGGTTGCATATTTTGTTTTTCTGTTGGATTGCCTTGGTCAATGCATAAAAATCTTGTTTGTTGGTAGTAGATACTACTTGTCCTTGGTGATTTTTGCAAGGTAGAAACTGATCAGAGATCTACTTGTGAACTCTAATAAAGTCATGAAGGACGCATGGGTTATATGTATATTTTTGTTTGTTAGGGGCTGTGCTCGAGAGTTCGAGCTGCCTACATACCCTTTTTCAAGAGATCAAGCCTTTCGTAGTTTGATTTATTTCAGTTGGATTCGGTGTCTGTTCGTTCGGATGATCGCTGAGCTGAGTCTCTTGGGTTTGCCCCCCAGCTCGGAGCTCGGGGTCGACACATAGGGCCCCGTGTTTTGAGTTGATAACGTTTTAATGGTAATACTTTCTCAGGTTGTATGCGTTCCATGGCCTCCTCTCAGGGAGTCCAGTTTTGCACTTCTGGAGCTCGTACACTCCGGATCAGACTATCTTTTTTACCCGGTAGGGTCCTTCCATTTTGTTTTGAGTTTCCCGGCCCCTCGTTCTCTCGTATTTTTGAATACTTTTCTCAGAACGAGGTCTCCTATATCGAAGCCGTGATTCCTTACTTTCGAGTCGTAGTATCTCGAGGCCGCCTGTTGATAATTATGTATTCGCACTAGGGTCTCATCACGTTCTTCTTCTATCATGTCGATTCTATCAATCAGCATCTCTTTGTTAGAATGCTCGCTGATCGGGCAAAGTATCCGTCTCTGGCTTGGTACTTCGAGCTCAACGGGAATTACGGCTTCCACCCCGTAATCTAGGGAGAACGAAGTTGACTTTGTAGCTTTGTGAGGATTTGTTCGACAGGCTCATAATACTCCATTTAGTTCTTCCCCCCATCTTTGCTTCTTCAGATCGAGTCTTTTGTTGAGATTATTCATCACTATTTGTTTGACGCCTCAGCATGCCCATTCTCTTTTGGGTATCGCGGACTGCTAGTCATCATTTTGATCTTCCATGTCTTGCAGAAGTCGGTAAAGGTCTTTGAGATGAATTGAGACCCGTTGTCGGTTACGATCTCGTAGGGTAATCCGTGCCTACACAGTATGTTCTTCCATACGAATTTCCGCACCGCCATTGCAGTGATCTTTTGGTAAGCTTCTGCTTTTACCCATTTTGTGAAGAAATCCGTCATCACCAGAAGGAATCAGAGTCTTGTCGATCCTGATGCAACGAGTGGTCCTACGATATCCATTGACCATATCATGAAAGGATAAGGCGAAGACACAGATGATAATCTTTGAGTGGGCTGATTAATCATGGGGCGTGTCTTTGGCATTTTTCACACCTCAACGCGAATTCTTCGCAATCTTTGGCCATGGTAGGCCAGTAGTATCCGTGTTTCTTTATCCTTATGGATAACGGTCTCCCGCTAGAGTGACTTCCGCAGGATCTATCGTGAGTTTTTTTAGCACGATAAATGCTTCTGATGCCGAGATGCATAGTAAGCATGGTTCGTGAAGGATGCATTTATACAGTTTTCCCTCGATCACACAATAACGCGAGCTCCGGGATTTTAACTTCCTGGCTTCCCACTTATCTTCTGGGAGCGCGCCATCATCGATATAATCGATAATCGGGGTTCTCCAGTCGGGACGAGCTAGTAATTGTTCTCAGAAATCTTGGTGAACCTCCGTATTGATCTCGTGATCCGGATTCTCTTCTTCAAATGTTGGAAGTTGAGCTCGAGTGTTTGGTCGCTCGCCATTTGTTTCTTCCTTGGTTTCATCGATGTCACTCTCGATAGTGGCAGGATTCCGTTCTTCTTTGGGCTGATCTGCGAGCTCATCTTCCAGTTCGATTACCTCAGGGTTCTCGTCGTCGTCGTCGTTTTTTTTTTCTCGTTTGTGTAGGAGCCCTACGGTTGGGGAGGCATCTTTTCTTCCTTTCGATGTTAAGACCTTTATTGAGGATGGTTCCGCCTGCTCCGCTTCATGTGACTACTGCACATAGTGGAATTGAAGTTTGCTCCTTCTGTTTTTTCCGTTATGGGAGATTTTACGGAGATGCTGGGTTCTTCGATCCCTTCTATTGGGATGACTCTCTTTATCCCCGGACTGGAGGTCGAGGCGAGGGCAGCGAGAGCGTCAGCCGAAGTATTCTCCCCCCCTGGGGATCGTATCAATTTGAATTTGTCGAACTGTTGAGCGAGCCTGCGCATGACTGCCAGGTATGCTTCCATTCTCTCGTGCTTGGCCTCGTATTCGTCGTGGAATTGGCTGGTGACAAGCTGTGAGTCACTGAAAGCACTAATTTTTCTTGCACCGATTTCGAGGGCGAGTCATAATTCTGTGATCAGGATTCGTATTTGGCTTCGCTATTTATTGCGCTAAATCCGAGGCGAAACAATTGTTCCATTATTTCTCCAGTCGGGGTTTCTAGATGGATTCCTATTCCCGCTCCATGTTTCAAAGATGCCCCGTCTACGTGGAGCTTCCATTTGTCAGTGTTGTTTCCCGGGCTCTTGCCTTGGGGAACAACTTCGATAACAAAATCGGCGAGCACCTGTGCTTTTGAGATCGCGCGCCGGTTTGTACTCTATATCGTATTTGTTCAGTTCGATAGCCCACTTCGCAAGTCTTCTTGATTGGCTCGGGCTATGCAGAACTGTTTGCAAAGGTTGCAACGTCATTACAACTATCGAGTGAGACTGGAAGTATAGCCTTAGTTTTCGTGCGTTCATGACGACCACCAGCGCCAACTTTTCCATAGCTGGTTACCTTGTCTCAGCGTCGATCAACGATCTCCTCACGTAGTAGATTGGATTATGTACGCCTTTTTCTTTGCGGATGAGCACCCCGCTCACTGCGGATTCCGATGTCGCTGCGTAGAGGTATAGGGATTCTCTTTCGAGTGGTTTCGAAAGTATGGGAGGTTCGCTGATGTAGGATTTTAATTGTTTTAACACTAGGTCGCACTCCTCATTCCATTCGAACTTCTTATTTCCTTTCAAAATTTTATAAAATGGTAAACATCTATCAGTCGATCGCGATATAACGCGATTTATCGCTGCGATCTTTCCGGTAAGTCGTTGCACTTCTCTGATCGATTTGGGAGAAGGAGTATCGACCAAAGCTGCGATCTGTTTGGGGTTGGCTTCGATTCCCCTGTTGGTTACGAGATATCCCAAGATTCTCCGGATTTAACTCTGAAAGTGCATTTGGTCGAGTTAAGATTCATCCCGTACTTGTTCAGAACGTCAAAGCATTCTTGTAACTGAGTTACATGGTCGTTCGCTTTGGACGACTTTACTAACATGTCATCTATATATACTTCCATGGTTTTCCCTAATTGGTCCGAGAACATCTGATTAACTGAGCGCTGATATGTGGCGCCTGCGTTCTTCAGACCGAAAGGCATCACCTTATAGCAATATGTGCGGCATTTAATTATGAAGCTTGTTTTTTCTTGATCGTCGGGGTTCATCAGGATTTGATTATACCCGGAGAATGCATCCATGAACGAGAGCAGTTCGTGTCCGGCGGTGGCTTCTACTAGCTGGTCGATATTGGGAAGCTGTCTCTCGGGCATGCTTTGTTCAGATTGGTGAAGTCAAGGCATACCCTCCATTTCCCATTCTTCTTTTTATCCACGACGGGATTGGCCAACCAATCCGAGTAATGGACTTCGTGAATAGATCTGACCTTGAGGAGTTTGCCAACCTCGTCGTTTACTGCTTTAGCTCGCTCGGGGTCCTAACTTTTTTCGTTTTTGTTTTACTGGCTTGAAGGTTGGATCAACGTTCAAATCGTGTGAGGTTATTTTTATGTCTATCCCTGGCATATCTTCCGCGCTCCACGCGAATGTCCGGATGTCCCTCTTCAGAAATGTCAGAAGCTCGTTTCTCATTTCTGGAGGTTAATCATTTCCAATATTGACACATCTTTCTGGATGATCATCGTCGAGCCTCGCTGGAGTTGCGATTTCCCTTTCGATTCCTTCAACAGTCCGGACGTGCTTGCGAGGTGATTTGGGATTAGCTGGTCGCCCCTTCGCGAAGATACTCAGAAAACAGGCCCGAGAGAGTTTCTGGTTCCCTCTTAAAGTCTTTTCTTCAGTTGGGTAGATAAATTTCACACATTGATGGTACACTGAAGGAACGACCTTCATTTTGGTAAACCAATTTCGACCCAGAATGACTTTGAATGGAAGGAAATGGGTCGTTATGTCGAATTCGAAATCATATTCTAAGTCATATGCTTTTACTCGCAAGGCGATGCTTCCAACGGGTAGTACGGTGGTTCCCCCGAAGCTTACCAGCGGCGTGTTTTTGGGGCTTTTAAGAGTTCGTGATGACCTGTGGTGGAGAGCGCTTCTATTGAGATCACATTAAATGAGCTTCTGGTGTCGATTAATACTCTTGGAAAGACCCTGCCGCCAACTTCGAGCCGAACCACGAGGGCTTCTTCGTGTGGTTATCGATTTTGACTAATAAGCTAAAGAGATCGAGGTCGTAGGTCTAAAATGTATTGCTAGGGTTTTGCGCGCCTCTCTTAGCTCTCCTCCTTCTCTCTTTTATATTCCTACTTCTTCCTCCTCTTAGGTCTTGATTTGCGGCCTCGCTTGTTACCTCTCTTGACCGAGCTCTAGACGACATTGACTTGGGCCACATCATTCTTCATTTGTTTATCGGGCTCGATATTGGGGACCAACAGTGTCTTCATCACTACTGTCTAATAACGGTGACTTACTCTATTCCTCTAAGTTCGATAAAGGCAATTTAACTAGTTTTATATTTGTTACATTGGTTTACATGACAGATTCGGAGCACAGCTGGATGAAACATTTGGCTTGACCCCTAAATTTTAAAAACCTATTAAACATATGTTGAAGGGCTGCTAAATTATCAAAAATATTTTTATAGATTGATACATCTCAGATCCCATCCTGTTGATCTGCACAGACTTTTAACTATATATTTATGCTGGCGTGTGCAGTACAAAATATCACAGAATCGTATTGAGATTCACTTGTAATGAGGTCTGATGATCTCCCAGTGCTGGTTATGTTCACAGCTGACGAACGTAATTATTATCGCATCATGGACCACTTACTAGTAGTCCTGGAGGTTAAATACATGGGTAGGTTAAAATTCTACAAAATCGACTTTCACAAGGCGCCAATCATCGTAAAATGCTACTCCATACCTGATGCCATGACCAAACATTATCTTCAGAGACAGAAACATAATTGAGAAAATTGTCGGATTTCATCAAAATACAATAAAAGAACTGGTGGAGCTATACGGAAATGAATGAGTCTTCTCTCGTGTCTTATTGAGTCTGTTTATTTGTACGTTTGTCAAGTGGTATTATATCCGTTAATGAATAATTCACAAAACAAATTGCGACCAAAATTACAAAATTAACAACTCTTGGGGAAAACTATTGTACATTATTTGTTGAAGTCTATAGTTCTTTTTTATCTTTTGTTGAAGTTTCTTAAACAACATTATAAAATACTTATTTTTATATATAAAGTTGAATTTTTCTCTCTTCTCATGGTGACACCTCATCAATTGGGTGTTTTTGTGCTTGACACATGTCCATGTATCTAATAATCTGCGTTTAATTTATTATATTCGCCACATATGAGCTCATTTATCTACGGTTAACAAAAAATACTTATTAACAAAAAACGTAATCTTAGATAGTTTAGGGGTTCGGGTATCCAGTCGGGTTCGGTTCGGGTTCAATTGGATTCGGTTCGGGTTCAATCAGGTTTTGGTTCTTCGGAGCATAAAATTTGACCCCATTCGGATATTTTTAAATTCATTTTGGATTCAGTTCAAGTTTTTTTTTGGTTCGGTCCGGATATAGTAACACAACACAAACTATGAACCTATTTTAACTTCGGGTTTCAATTACCCGTGATTTGTAATTATACAATTTAGTTCTAAAACGAAAAAAACATAAATAAGTTAAAACTAAAAACTAACAATTCTATAAACATAAAAAATATTTTAAACTTCAAAATAAAACAACATTTTAAAAAGTTCAGAAGCAAACCTAATAAATGATCTTCAAATGAAATTGTTAAAACATAACAATATGAATATGACCAACTACCAAAAATATTTATTAAAGTAAATATTTTAATTTATTATTCATGTAATTGATACTTATTTTAGGTATTCAATAGTATCTTAAAATATTTCTGATACTTATTTGATATTGAGCTCGGGTTCGGTATGATTTTATTTTTGGGGTTTTAAAATTTTTGGGTTGTTTCGGATAACCATTTGGGTTCGAGTTTGGTTTGGATAACAACAATAACCCAAAATATTGTAAAATAAGATCTATTCGATATTTATATCAGATTATGTTTGGTTGCTTTTTTTCTTTTTTTGTTAATGTTTTAATAAATTTGATGTTCATTATTATCAGGTCATATTAGGTTCAGGTTTCTTAATTCGGTTTATTTTTCCATGTCTAATCTTATATTTAATATACAATGATAGGGAATTATGTTGTAAGCTGCTCACTAAGCGAGCCAAAATTCTGGTGGTGATATTCTGAATAGGATTTGGAGGCCAAAACGAGTTTGGGTATGGAAAATCAGTGATGGAGCATTTTTGGGAAAGAAATAAAGAAATATCCATCTTCGATCTTTACAACAAAGGAGAAACAACACGCAAACAAAAATGAAACAAGTGCACAATTCTCAAATCGAATGAAACCAAAGAGAGAACTAGATGATAACAAATTTATATCGAATCAAAAGACCCTATCCAGTTGTTCATTATCCGCAACCACCGGTAAAACTAGAAAAAAATTGTGTAGAGGTTTAGGAAAAAATGAAAAATGCTTATATAGTAGATTTGGTAAGATAGTTGGCTCACTAATATTGACGATAAATATGAGAAGTACAAAGGACAAAACCAAATGAATAAATAGTTAGAAATATAATATATCTAAGAACATCTACATTGGAAGTGTTGGTTATGTGTATTTGGTATGTGTTTCACCTACAACACTGAAGTGCCCACTTCAGAAACATGTCTTCAGCACTTTGTTGCTATCGGAAAATCTGTAAAATTACCTAGAGCAATAAAGTATCCACTTCAGAAAAGTTGCATCTTGCGCTTTGATGCTCTAGGAAGCCTGAATATGTTGTTCTATTAGTGATTTGAGGTCCATTAGTTTTAGGGTTTCGGGAAACACCAGAGACCACTATATATATCTTGTGCCTCCTCTAAATTAAAAAAAAATACGGCTAAAGGGACAAAAAAGAGGAGAATGAAGGAGAATCTACACAAGGTTGAGCTGAAGAAAAAAAGGAGATTCTATCAAGAGTCCAAGGCTATTTCTTGCTCATTGGGTAGTAGGTTTCATCTCCTAGTTACACAAGTTCATAAGCTTAAGTCTCATAGCTTATTGTAGAGCGTTTTCTCTAGGTGAAGAGAGAAACATTGAGATACTTGTGTTAGAAACCTCATGTAACCACTTGATTCTAGTGAAGTGTTGAGAGTGTTATCTTCTCCCTATAGGTACCAGAAAGGAAACTGTGTGAACAAATCTCTTGTGTCTTTATATTGTTGTTTTCATCACAAAGATCCAAGCTTTAACATTCCAAAGAATAGGCGATTTAGGTGTATGGGTAAACCTATAAGTGGTATCATAACTAGCAAGTGATAGTTGTTTGGTTGATACAAAAACAAGTTAATTTCCCAACATAAAGTCTCTTAGAGGGGTTCGTCCCAATAAAACAAAAAAATGAAAAAGAGTAAAACAAATAAAAATTGAAAAAAAGAGTGTAGAATTTGAGATGGATACTCAATTTGTTTATATGTCATATTATAATTGAACTAATTTTCCTTTTTATTTAAATTTAAAGTAATAATTTATTTCTTATAAAAGATATTAATACCAAATAGTTTAGGTATGCAATGAGAGATCTTTAGGTCAACTTTATCTGTAGGTTTTTGATGGGTTTCTAACTGATTAAAAAAAAAACAAAAAAAAAAACAGGAAAGAGAGTCGGAAAAAGCTTCCCTGATTCATATATAATCATAATCATTAACAAATAAAAATGTCACATGTTAACTAATTTGGGGTCCTAAAGTCACATGTTGACTTTTAACGTTTTTTAGAAGTTTTGTATTATATATGGCACGAATTTCACGCTTAGGATATTTATTTCAGAGAAGTTGTTTATCTGGGGAGGAGAGGAATCAAAATACAGCCAAGACAGATCTGAGAGATCTTGGACGAACCTTCCAGGAAGTGAATGAAATGTGTACATTTATTTACCACTTAATTAAACGAAAGTAGTGTGTGGGATGTATGTAATACAAACCATGGGCGCTTATAAAACCATACTAGAGTGCTTGTTCTCAGAGCAATTAAAACAGCTCGAGACAGATACATAGAGAGATCTAAAAGTATCGATGGAGCAAATTAGAGCTCTTTCCCGTTTGGAAATAACGGTAACGTGCTTGGTGTGTTTAGGGTTTAGTGTTGGGATGTGTTCAGAGTCAGAACCCTTGATCAAGACAGTAGTGTCATCATCACTGTCGTCTAACGGTGACTTGCTATCTCCCGCTAAGCTCGATAAAGGTAACTCAACCAATTTTATAATTGTTGCACTGATTTACAGGCCAGTTCTAGATAACATTTTGAAGCTATTAACATATGTTGCATAATAGAGCCTTTTATATAAAGAGATGAAAGGTTGAATATTATTGACATAGGGAATACGTTTATATACAACTACAGGATATAGCTAGAAAGGAAAGCTATAATAACAGAGAATATACAATATGTATGAGATATCTTCTTTATACGCCCCCTCAAGATGGAGGGAGAGGTCGAACTCCAATCTTGGAACACGCCATATTGAAGCTGAGGCGAGGTGAAGGCTTCGTTAGTGCGTCTGCGAGTTGATCTTTGGAGTAACATGAGTGACGCGGAGGGAACCAGATTGCACTTGTCCACGAATGTAATGATAGTCTAGTGCTAGATGTTTCATACACAAGTGAAAGACGGGATTGTCACTCAAGTATGTTGCACCAATGTTATCACAGTAAATAACAGGAGCTCTCGGGAGAGATATGCGAAGTTCAGTGAGGAGATTGCAAATCCATCGAACCTCAGAAGCAGCGTTGGCTATGGCCCTGTACTCAGCCTCGGTGGAAGATCGTGCTACTCCTGTTTGCTTCTTCGTAGACCAGGAGATAGGCTGATTACCCAAATAGATAATATTTGCATTTGTAGAGATGTAGTCATCGATATCACCTGCCCAATCGGCGTCCGAGAAAGCATGTAAACTCAGTCTGTTGGTAGAACGAAGAAGAACACCATGAGTAACAGTGCCAGCTAAATATCTGAGGACTCGCTTCGCTGCTTGCCAGTGATCGTCTGTGGGTTGATGCATAAACTGCGAGAGACGATTGACCGCGAAGGAGATATTAGGACGAGTGAAAGCTAGATATTGTAGACTGCCGACCACCATTCTGTATTCTGTAACATTGTGAATCGCATTCCCGGACTGTAAGGTGAGTTTAGGAGTGGTCTGCATCGGGGTGGCAACTGTCTTAGCGTGAAGCATTTTGGTTTTTGCTAGAAGATCGAGAATATACTTCCGCTGCATAAGATGGAGGCCCTGGCTTGTTCGGGTGACTTCAATTCCTAGAAAATAGTTAACATCTCCTTGATCTTTGAGAGAGAACCTGTGACCAAGTGCAGCAATGACATGAGAAACAGCATCGTTGTTGTTACCAGTTACCAAAATATCATCGACATAGACGAGGATATAGACTCGAAGAGTGTTGCGACTGTAGACGAAAAGAGAGGCATCAGCATAACTGTTTGTGAAACCACAGCGGAGGAGAAAGTTCTTGAGTTCCATGTACCAAGCGTGAGGCGCTTGTTTTAGGCCGTAAATGGCTTTCTTGAGCTTATAGACATGTGTAGGACGATCTGCATCAACAAATCCTGGTGGCTGCTCCATAAACACTTCTTCATTGAGAGTTCCCTGTAAGAAATCTTGATTGACATCAAGTTGTCTCACTGCCCACGAATGACTAACTGCACAACCAAGGATAAGACGGATGGTGACTGCTTTGATAACGGGACTGAATGTTTCTTTATAGTCCAGACCATACTCTTGGTGATTGCCTTTGGCTACCAGCCGCGATTTACGTTTTCCAAGCGTTCCATTCGGGAGGAGCTTGTTTTTGTAGACCCAACGACAACCAATGACCTTTTGTGTAGAAGCAGCTGGTACTAGTTCCCATGTGTCTTTTTCAATTTGACCAGTGATCTCTTCAGACATCGATTCACGCCACAACTCATCTTTCATTGCTTGACGGAATGTTGCTGGTTCTGGCGCAATTGTTTGGTTAAGTGCTGCAGTGAGGCTGAACTTTTTAGTCGGTTTTGAGATCTGATTTTTAGCTCTAGTTCTCATTTGATGGGTGTTTTGAGGTGGTTGTGGTGCTGTCATAGTGGCAGTGATAGGGGGTTGAGAAGATGGACCAGTGGGTCTTTGGGAGGTGGAGTGGTTTCTGTTATAGTGGTTAGCTGAGTAGGAATAGTGGTTGAGCCTGTGGGCCTTTGGGTGAGGGTAGGTTGGTCTGGGTGTATCGGGTGATTTGGGAGATTTGCTTGACCAGTGGGGTCTGAGGAAGCGGGAGAAGAAGAAGCAGTAGCATGTGAAGAAGAAGTAGAGTTCAGAGAAGGCAATACCTGAGCTTCGGAGTGGAGAGGTGAATGAGATGTTGCAGGCGTCGGTGTCGCTGGCAGTGATGAAGTTCCAGGCGGGTGAGGGTCTGAGCTCGGGGGCGATGAAGGCTGAACCAAATGAACTTTGGTGATCGTAATAGGAGTGGTAGAGACTAAGTCATCAGCATGTTGAGATGTACCAGATGCAGATAGGGAGACTGATTCGATAGCACCACCGTGGGTAGATGATTTATCAAGTAAACCGCTGTGGCAAACACATAGGACCAGTATTTCTTTGGTACTGAAGCCACAGACAGCAATGATAGACCAGTCTCAACAATATGTCGATGCTTTCGTTCAGACAAACTATTGTGTTCCGGAGTGTGAGGCGGAGAGGTGAGATGCGAGATTCCATTTTCTTGAAGATAAGACCGCAGAGCAATATACTCGCCACCATTATCTGAGTATAATGTCGCAATCTTTTGTTGGAAATGGTTCTCAACGAGCGGTTTGAAAGCCATGAAAACCTCTTTAACTTGTGACTTCTTCTGCAATAAGTACGGCCAAGTGTATCGACTGTAATGATCCACAAAGATAACATAATATTTGTGGTTATCAACAGAGTGTAATGGCGACATCCATACGTCAGAGAAGACATATTGCAGAGGTCGAGTTGAATGAATACTGCTCGTTTGAAAAGGAATTTTATGACTCTTATTGATGTGGCAATCAGAACAAACAACTGGTTTTTGAATAATCGAAGAAGAAGCAATAGGCAATGAATTTTTAGAGATAATAGACTGCAGAATCGGTGTGGACGGATGACCCAATCGCGAGTGCCAGGAAGCCAGTGACGTCTTGATTCTATAAGAGGACGAGAAGACCTGTGCTTGCCGTGCACTCATAGGCCATTCATAAAGTTCATTCTTGGTTCTGCCTTGAAGTAGAGGCGCCCATGTGCTGAGATCCTTCACCTGGAAATGAGCGGGGAAGAATTCAACAGAGACTTGATTAGTATTACATAAACGATATACCGAGATCAAGTTCTTATGAATGTCAGGAACACATAGTATCTTATCCAGAGTAAGAGGACGAGATGGAGAAGATAAAAGAGTTGAACCAGTGTGTGATATCGCAAGAGGAGAGCCATCACCGATTAGAACATCATCTCCACCTTGATAAGGCTGATGCAGGGAGAGATTATTGAGATCATTGGTGATATGATGCATGGCACCACTGTCAAGGAGCCAGTTGTTAGCTGAGTAAGGAGAGACCATTGCGGCATTGGCTCTTGGTTGCCAAGGCATCGTTGGAGCATTCGGAAACAGAGACGTAGCGTTCTGTTGCAGACTCTGAAGCTGTGGACACCGGCGTGCACTGTGACCTTGAGTGTTGCAGATTTGGCACTTGCCAAGATAGGGCTTTGGTTGACGGTTTGCTGGACGGTTTGGCTGCGGACGTTGATAATTGTCACTCCAGTTACTGGAATGGTGCTGATGCTGACGATGATTGTTGTTGTTGGAGTGAGAAGTGTTGGTGTTGTTGTTGTAAGCAACATTAGCAGAAACTGGAAGATGTGGTGCAGGAGCTGTTGTGAGGAGCTTGATCTCATGATTTAAGATACGCTCATGTAACTCAGTAAGAGAGGGTGGCGTATCTCTACCCTCAACTTGATCAACAGTTGGTTTGTACTCGTCTGGAAGTCCCTCGAGAATGAACTCGATTTGATCTTCAAGTTCAAGAGGCTTTCCAAGAATCGCCAGCTGATCCATGCGCATGGTGAAGCCCTGAAAATACTCATCAATAGAACGGTTTCCTTTAGTCCAGAGTTTCATCTGATTCCTCAGTTTCTTGATGTGTGCTCGGCTCGGTTTCGCATACGTGTCTGCAAGAGTACGCCAGATCTGTGCAGAGGTTTTGGCTCGCGACACCACAGGCTGACTGGAAGTGGAGATAGCACCAAGGAGGGCGCTGAAGATAAGTCTATCTTGTCTCTTCCAAATGGCGAATTCAGGGTTGACGGTAATCTCTTAGTTGGTGGTAAGAGTTTCAGTCGGGATTGCAGTGGATCCATCTAAGTATCCAGCAAGATCATAACCATCCAAGAGAGCATGGATCTGTAGACTCCACATTAGATAGTTTGTGGAAGTCAGTTTTGTAACATTAGATGTGCTAACGTTAAAAAGAGTTTGAGTTGGTGTCTGTATAGTTTCACCGTGAAGGGTAGGGTTGGTGGCAGCCATGGTTGGTGGTTTGAGTGATGAGGAAGAAAATGGTTTGGCGGCTAGGTTTGGAAAAAAAATTAGGGTATCGAAAGCTCTAATACCATAAAGAGATGAAAGGTTGAATATTATTGACATAGGGAATACGTTTATATACAACTACAGGATATAGCTTGAAAGGAAACAACAGAGAATATACAATATGTATGAGATATCTTCTTTATATTATAATCTCTATTTGTCCGTCGTTGTGTGCAGTACAAAATATCACGGAATCGGATTGGGATTCTGAGGTCTGATCTCCCAGTGCTGGTTATGTTCACAGCCGACAAATGTGAACGTTGTCGCAACATGGAACGCTTATTAGACAAATTGGACGTTGAATACACGGGTAGGTTTAGATTCTACAAAATGGACTATACCAAGGCGCCAGTCATCACAAGAGATGGTGTGGAGATGCACGTTACACAAGCCCCGACCACTGTTATCGTTCTTTTCGGATACCCAGTGGAGCTTTTCATTGGATCAGATCCAGGGAGAGTAATTAGGCGATATGCAAGTTACTGAGACCCGATCTTGTGTCTTCTTGAGTATGTCTATTTTATGTTCTCTGCTTTCTTTGTGAAACAATTGCTTCTTGCACTGCTTCTATATTGTCTAATGTTGTTTATCTCCTTTAACAAATATGTTCACAGAATAAGGCGAGAACAAAATTACAAAATTAACAATTCTTGAGGAAAACTAGTGTAGATTATGTTGACGTCTATACACTAGTAAAAATTTCGGTCATAACCACGAAATTGCTACGAAAATTTCGTAGCAAATTTAAAAATGCTACGAAAAAGCTACGAAAAGCCACAAAAAAAAACCATAGCTTTTCGTATATAAATCGTAGCAAAATTGCTACGAAATTGCTACGAAATAAAACGTGGCAAACAATAGCTACGTTTTTGATACGATTTTTTCGTAGCAATATTGCTACGAAATAAATTGTCGCTATAATCGTAGCTACTTTACAAAAAATATCCTTTTGCTACGATTTTGCCACAAATTCTTTCGTTGCTACCATAAAATAGCTACGATTTTGACATGAAATAGCCACGAAAATTTAAAACCCTAAACCCTAAGTATACTTTTAAAACCCTAAACTTTAAATACAAACCTAAAAAGACTTATTTTAACTTTAAATTTCATTTTAAATTTTAAATTTAATCTTTTTCAAAATTTTCTCTCAAATCTTAAATCTAACCTCAAAAACTATATTCCAAACCATACTCTTAACCTAAACATTATACCCTAAATAATAAATTAAACACCAAAACTAATATTTTCAAACTTTAAACTTAAATATTAAACTTAAACTACACTCTATACCCTAAATCATAAACATAATCCTTAAATAAATTAATTATTTAAAATAAATAGACAATGCTCAAATTATAACTATTAGTTATTTTTTCAAATATTTAAAATGTTTACATGTAAACTTTATCTAAAATTAAAATAAAATAGTTTCTCTAATTCTAAGGTTTAAAATCTTAAACCTAAACAAACGCTCTATAATCTCTAACTCAAACCCTTAAGCCTTTATTTATAACCATATATATCAACTTTAAACCCTAATCTTTTATTATTTTAGCTTTAAATCTTGAACTTAAAAATCTATCCTAAACATTAAATATAAAAAATTTTAAAACTTAATCTCAATCCTTACCATACACTCTAAACATAGAATCCCAAATACTATACCCCAAACTTTAAATTTCAAACCTAAACCCAATACTCCAAAATAAATCTAAATTTTATACTAATTTCAATAAACCATAAACTATATATAACTCAAATGTATACTTTATCTTCTTCTTTTTTGAACACCAAGTGTATTTTATTTAAAACTGAAATAAAACAATTTATGTCTTCCCTATATATTAAAATTAAAGTAAATTAAATATAACTAATAAGCATCTCTAATTTTTTATTGGCTAAAACAATGGTGTGAGGATTGCTACTATTGACCATTGATTAAATCTAATCAATGGTCCAGATTCATCTTTTTGTGCTTATTCTCTCTTTCCAAGACCTCTCTCTCGAGTCACTTTCTTCTTTTTTTTTTTGACTCAAACATCAACTTTCCATTAACCATAGGATTCTAATACAATCAAATTGTGACCTCAATACCTCAAAGAGGCTTTAACCACAATGTGACATTAGGATGAGGACACAAGTATCACCTAGAAACACTCATTTGGTTCCTACGCTACCATGTCATCTCATCCAGTCACTTTAACCACACAATTAAACCACTTGGTTACAAAAGACAGGACCTAAACCAATTCAAAAAAGAGCAATCTCGAGACCTCAATTACAAACAAGCAGTGATTCCCTTCTGATCGAAATGGGAATATGCGGATCCTCTGACCGGCACTGGAGGTGCTTCTTGTCGAGTGCCTCCTTCTTATGGGGGTCGGAGTCTTCGAACCTTACACCAAAAAGCAGAGCAGAAGGTCATAAAACAGGGAATCCTCAATACCCAAGCCCTCCCAGATGATTCTGTTTTTTCTCTATGCTATGGTCTTCTTGAATCAGAATTATGTGCGTGAACCAATAGCAGCTTCACCTAGAGGCGCCTTACCAAGAGAAGCTTGAGGCCATTGATGTTCCTTGATTCAAACTTCGCTCGCTAGCGGACCAAGTGTCCGACTGAGACACACCTAAAGACCAAAATGGGAGAAGCATTAAACTTCAGCTACCCCTAAACCTGGTTTCTCTTACAAGTTTCCTCTGTTTGCTACATAGGATAGGACTTGAGTTCGAGTCCCTCAGAGTTGTCGCCAAACGGCATAACCAGGGTTTGGGTCATACTGCCGGTGTCCAGTAGCTCCCGTCATGGCCCAACCGAAAACTAATCCGGAAAGAAAACCGGAAGTGATGACGGAGAAACCTCTCCTCTACACATCGCACCACCACACCATGGGGGATAAACGAGATAAAGGAGACTTCTAACCTTCACCACGCGCCGTCATCAACCGAGCCTTTAAACAGATCTGGTACGAGAAAATTTAGATCTGGTCAGACCCGTCTTCCTAAAAGCCGACTCTCTTCTTCGCAGCCTCACCCGAGCCTCGCCACCTCTCCATACGCAGATCTCCAGCACCGACCTGCACCACGCAGTTCCGGAGGCTCGACTTCGTCAGAGAGGCGTGCATATCGACCACGATCTGGAACTGGGAAGAACAGAGCAATAAACTAAACAGTAAAGGAAGAAGGTGAAGCCTCCGGCAACGCCAAAGCGGCGGCCGGAGCTAGGGTTACGCTCTCTCCGGGTTTCTCTCTTTGCCGCTCTCTCTCTCAAAGAACAATAAAAGAGGTTACTCTTCTCTTTTTTTTCCGAGTCACTTTCTTCTTTCTTCTTCGACAACCATCTCAAAGCTTCTTCTTTCTTTTTTTTCTTTTTTTTTGGTCAAAATCAGAGCTTCTTCTTTCTTTTTTTCCCTTTGGTCGGATCTATTCTCTTCTTTTTAGTTATCTTTGCTTCTCCTTTCACTAGTAGAACGAACTTTTTGTTGGTTAGTCAGAGAGATCGAGGTCAAGATCTGGTTTTGGTTGGTTAGCGGAAAAGATCTTCGATCCGTTTATCTCGGCTCAGCCTTCGTCATGTCTCTGCTCCTCCGCCATCTTCACCACCACCACCACCGTCGCACTCTTCACCACCACCACCACCGTCACACTCTTCACCACCACCACCACCGTCACACTCTTCACCACCAGTAGCGTCTCTCTCTCTCTCACTCTCTCTTATGTGTGTTGAATCTGATTTTTTTTTGGTAAAGGAAGATGGAGGAGGCAGAGGAGATTGATGGAGGAGGAGGTAGCAGATGTGGTGGCTCGTGAGCATAGCCCGCTTGAAGGTTGAAGAAGAAGAAGAAGAAGCTACGGTGAGGAAGCAGAAGAAGCGTGACGGCGGAGGAGGCGTGATGGCAGAGGAGGCATGACGCGCCGGTGACGGAGCCGGTGACGGAGCCGGTTGTTCAGACGGTGTTAGTATTTCTGTGTATATATATGTATAATATATATTTATATATTCATAATTGTTTTCTGTATATTTTATAATTTAATGAAGAATTTTTTTTCTATTTCATAATTTATATTTATTGATTTTTGTTTTTTTTATTTTTTTTTTAAAACACACGATTTAGCTACGATTCATTTTGTAGCTTAAATAGCAACGAATTGTTTGTAGCAAAACGTAGCATATTTTGCCACGAAATATTCGTAGCAAATTCGTAGCAACTTGCTACGATTTTTGACACGATCAATTTTTGCTACGATCGTAGAGCTACGATTCGATTTTCATAGCATTCTCATAGCAAAAATTCATATAGCTACGAAATTTCGCTCATAGCTACGAAAAATGACAGTGGCTATAACCTTTTTTTTACTAGTGATAGTTTTTTTCTTTTTCTTTGAAGTCTAACTATCTCTTATATATTAAAAACGAAACAATACAACTTTTGAAGCATGACACATATTGTCATAAGAATGATTATTAAAAGTCCTTACAAAAATAAATTGGTTTATCTAAATAAAAACTATAATTTTCATACTAACCATAAGATCGCTTACTAATTATTTTTTCATTATTTTATTAAATAAAAACTACATAATTGCTCCTTGTTCGGAATTACGCTAGGCGCTAGTCGGGCGGCCGGTACGGGCCTAGCGTTTTAACAAAAAAAGCGGGGATTAGTCGGGGATTAATCGGAACCTAGTTTTTAATGTTTTTTAAAAATTTTAGTGAATTTATATAGATTATTTATTTTGCGGGATGTATAACACTAACTGTATCGTTGGAGCTTTTCATTGGATCAGATCCAGGGAGAGTAATTACACTCGTGAGGCGATATGCAAGTTACTGAGACCCGATCTTGTGTCTTCTTGAGTATGTCTATTTTATGTTCTCTGCTTTCTTTGTGAAACAATTGCTTCTTGCACTGCTTCTATATTGTCTAATGTTGTTTATCTCCTTTAACAAATAAGTTCACAGGATAAGGCGAGAGCAAAATTACAAAATTAATAATTCTTGAGGAAAACTAGTGTAAATTATGTTGACTGTCTATTGTTCTTTTTTTTTGAAGTCTAATTGTCCCTTATATATTAAAAGAGAAACATAACAACTTTTGAAACGTAACACATATTATCATAAGAATGATTCTTAAGTGTCCTTAAAAAAAATTGGTGTATCTAAATAAAAACTATAATTTTCATTAAACTAACCATAAGATCGCTTCCTAATTATTTTTCATTATTTTATTAAATAAAAGCTACATAATTGCTCCATGTTCAGAATTACGCTAGACGTTAGTCGGGCGGCCGGTACGAACCTAGTGGTTTAACGAAAAAGCGGAGATTAGTTGGGGATTAATCAGGGCCTAGTTTTTAATGTTTTTTTTTTAATTTTTAGTAAAATATTATAGATTATTTATTTTCCGGGCTGTATAGCAATAATATTATCGTTGTCTAGTGGTATTTGGACATTTTTGGAACCATTAAGTCATGTGTTCAACTCTTCTCTTGTGCTTCTTATTTCTTTTTTTGTGTTTTTAGTTAATGAAGGGTAATAATGTAAATAATCAATCATCTTCCTCACGACACATTAGGTTTTCTGCAACTTTTTTATCTATACCGTCAGCCATAAATCACCAAATTTATGAGTTATCTTCGTGTTTTTCATCATATTAATAAGATTGACAATTAATATTCTATCTAAAACGTTCAAATCTCCATAAAAATAAAACTTATAGTGAAATCGATTTGTGGAGCGATTATGGTGTAATCGCTACGGCGAGCCTCCGCCGAGCGTTCCAGCGCTGCGTAATCCACCTCTACGGCTGCGTTTTCGAAAAGGGTAATTACCTAATGTGATAACATATATGTGTCAATTAATGATTTTTAATAATAAATATTTGCTAACAGTTTGTACCCTATATTATTTTGTTTAAACTTTGTTATTAAAAGAAATTACATAATCACATTAACCATATAATAAATAAAAAATTCGTATATGTTGTATTTTGAACTTTTAAAAACGAATATAAATTACTAAACTGTTAAAAGTCTCACATAAACTTTTGTGACCAATGGTTTGAAATTTTTTTCTATAATAAGATACAAATGATAATAAAACCACATAAGTAAGAAGTCTAATAGATGTTTATATTAATATATATATATATATATATATCATTTAAATTAAACTATATATCATATTAAAATTACATACTTATATTTTGATATTTACAATGAAAAATATTGAGAACTTAATATCTTAATTTTGAAATTTGTATTGAAGTTTTTAAATGATTATAAATTATTAAACATCTCACACTAAAAAGTTTATCAATGATTTAAAATATTATTATGAAAAATGATGATAATCATAAAATCATATGATTAAGAACTTCATTTAATAAATAGTAATATCAAACATATATTATATATCTATGCTAATATCATTGAAATTTAATTGTAGATCATATATAATAGATAAAAATGATTATTTTGATTTATTTACCTTAAACGATTGTTAATAAGCAAAAGTGATCATTTGATTTATATGCGTGTGCCAATTTAATTATATACGTAATAATTACTATTTTTTAATTATTTAATATATATTTATTATTTTATTATTTCATAACATGTAAAATACATAAATATAATTTGTATATCTAATCTAGTATGGAATTATATTATAAGCTACACGCTTAATTAGCAAGCTGAAACACTGATGGAGACTCTGATTTGCTGAGGATTTGGGTATATCGACTTGGGTGATAGGGCTACTTTGAGTAAAGAAATTATATTTAATATTTTGGTTTAAGTTACTCTCAAAGTATCAATACCATAAATAAAATTCTAAAATATTAATTTAATAAACTATTAATGTATTTACATCTGCCATTAGAGTTTCTCAAAAGTTTTGATGATTTATTCTTTCAGAAACGTTTTTCAACATTCCGTAATCTTTTTTTTATTAACATTCTGTAATTTCTCTAGTTTTTTTGTATTTTATATTATTTTAGTGGAGAGGACTTGTCAAGACACTCCCAATAATCATGTTCTTAAAAACGAAAGACATGTAGCATATGTATGGTGTAATGATGTGACCTTCCCTGGAGAAAATAATGTCATATACGAGAATATTTTTTAATACTATATTAATAAAATTACAATAAAAATATAGCTGGATTTTTTTTTAAATCGTCAAAAATGTTCAAGTAATATTATTGTATGGAGGCAAAAACAAATATGGGAAACAAATATGGGAAACAAATATATTATTGCATCATGAAGCTTTTGCGTTAAGCAAGTTTCTTTAAGACAAAGAAACAAGACAGCTTTTTGTGTATGTTGTAAAAGTAAGATGGCCTAATAAATGAAAAATATAAAAGCTTGTTACTTGTTAACATGTAATCACATCATTTAAGCAATAACAAATTTAAAAAGTCACATGTTGAATCATTTAGGAGTTTCTATTATAAGAAATTATAAATGTCACGAATTTGAAGTTGAGAATATTTATTTAGTGAAGTTATTGTGTTTGGAGTTCAAAATACAGCTAACTTAGATCTGAGAGACCTTACTATCTTAGAGAGATTGATCATTTGTTAAAATGTAAAGCCCTAGGACGAAATAACTTGTAGTAGTTTGTGTTCTTGATTTGTATGGCAGTAGCCAGTTCATAAACATCCAAGAAATACTAATCAGCTAAAGACTTTGAGTAATTACATCATTATCATAACAGTAAAAGGACTTGTCCTAAATCCTAAATAACCTAGTAGTTACTTTAAAACCCCCCTCAAGTTGGATGTGTAAGATTTCGGACAAGAAACTTAAACAAAAGTTCTTCAAAGAGTGGACAAGGTAGTGCTTTAATGAGGATGTCTGCAAGCTGACTCTTGAACATAACATGTTTCAGTAGTAATGATTTTGGATTGAATGGCACTACGGACATGGTGACAATCTCTTTCAATATGTTTGGTACTTCGTGAAAAACATGCTTAGCTGCAATATGAATCGGGGAGTTACTATTACAAAGAAGACACATCGGAGGAGGATGTGAAATGTCAAACAAACTGAAAATATCCTTCATCCATTTTAATTCATTAACGCAACAGACTTTGCACGACATTCTGCTTCCACCGACGATTAAGAGAATGTATCTTGTTTCTTTGCTCTCCATGTAACCGGAGAATCACCAATAAAGATGATGTAAGCACTAAGGGAGCGTCGAGTAACTGGACAAGCTGACCAATTTGAGTCACAGAAAGCGGTTATTTGCAGAGAATCATTAGCTTTCAAGAAAATACCTTGTCTTAGACAACCTTTAAGCTAACGAACAACGCGCAAAGCAGCCTCCCAATGAGGTAAGAGAGGTTTCTGCATGAAGGTAGAAAGTATATAGATGACATACCTAAGTTCCGTTCGTGTATTAGTCAAATAAATCATCCGTCCAACTAGATCTCTGTGCATTGGCGAGTGATCCTTCAGCTTCAGCTAGTTTGTGGTTGAGTTCAACGGGCAGAAGACATGGTTTGGCACCTAACAAACCGGTCTCTGAAATAATACAAGTGTGTTTTGCATTGAGACAGATAAAACCCCGATTCGTTACGAACCACCTCTATCCCAAGGAAGTATTTTAATTTTCCAAGGTCTTTCATACGGAAGCATCATTGCAGATAGTCTTTAAACTCTTGTAAGGCATTGGCATCGTTGAAGGCTAGCTATAAAAAAATCATCGACATAGACTAAGATGGGGAGACAAATTGACCCAGGTACTTTGGAAAATAAAGAGTGATAAGCATAGTCATGGGAGAAGCCAAATTGTTCGAGGGCAGAAGAAAGCTTGGCATATCAACATCTTGGTGATTGTCATAAGCCAAACAATACTTCTTTAACCGGCATAATTTTGTACGGTCTGAGCATGTAAAACCTTGCGGAAACTTCATGTAAATTTCTTCGTCAAGATCGTCATTTAAGAACGCGTTATGAACATCCATTTGATGAACCAACCGACCCTTTCTGTAGCTATTTTGAGTATAATACGAACCGTAGAGAGCTTAGCAATAAGTGTAAACGTTTCTGTTAAGTCTTCTCCTTATGTCTGATTATTCCCAAGTACAACTAGATGAGCTTTTTGGCGTTCTACAATTTCATTAACGTGATACTTATTCAAATAGATCCATTCGTTCACAAGCACTTTCTTTCCCGAAGGAAGAGTAGTAATATCCCATGTATTGGTAATATCAAACGCATGAATCTTTTTCCTATAGCATCATTCCATACTTTTAATTTGACAGCTTCTTTAAACGATCGTGGTACATCACTAGTAGTAATGTCTTCCATGTATGTTTGATGGGTATCTGAAAACAAATGGTCAGAACAATAGCTCGAGACAAGTTACAGAGTGTTACAGGAGACCGTTTGTAGAGGACCTTGTGCGGGCAAGGAGAGATACTGAGAGGGTTTATTATTACTTTTAGCGGAGTGAGTCACATAATCATTGAGAAGAATTGATGGATTCTTATGGCGTAAGCCACGACCAAGAATCTCAAGTAAGCCCGAAGAAGAAATATTAGTTGGTTCAGAGGTGTCGGGAGACAATGGCGAGGATGGTTCAGTTAGTAAGTTTATCGTGTTAGTAGTATCATCAAGAGTATCAGTAGACGACCGTGTATTGATAGTGGTCGTTATGACATTCTGATCAGTAGTTGTATTGGTAGGATTGGGTGTTGTCTTGTCTTGATTAGGTGAAGAACTCCCCTTGATTAGGGAGCCAGCAGTAACCAGTCGTCAATAAAAGAATCATAATGATTTGTAGAAGGTTAAACGTAGTCATCTCAGTCAACACCCGGACTCAGATTAAGAGAAGACAACATCCCGGCTAGAAAAAAAATCTTTTGTAGCGATATCATAGAGTTGCCATGCTTTCTTGTCGTAGGGGTAACCTACAAAAATACATTTTCTGCTTCGGTCACCAAACTTGTCTTTATCACTAGATCTTCGATATGCATAACAATGACATTTGAAAACCCGTAATGGATCATAATCCGGTTTCTTGTTGAAGAGAAGCTTGAATAGTGTTTTACCATGTAGGACCTGAGAAGACGTGCAGTTGATTAGATGAGATGATGTTAGTATACTCTCACCCCAAAATGTCGGAGGATGGTGTGCTTGAAAGAGACACACACGTGCAATGTTAAGTCTGTACCGATGTTTCCTTTCAACCCGGACCATTTTGTTGCCATGTTAAATGTCAACACATGAAGTCTGATGTTCAATGCCAAGTTTCTTGAAGAAGGACGAGAGGAACATGGACTCAGACCCATTGTCAATTCGTATTTTTTGAACTGATTTCCCTAATTTTCGTTTGCATAATGCAAATAATTTTTGTAGAAGACTAGATGCCTCGAAATTTTTCAGCATTAAGTAAGTACATAGAGCTCTAAATAAGTCACTGATAATAGTCAGAAAGTATTTAGCTCCATACAAAGAGGTAGTACGATTAGGCTCCCATTCATCACAATGTATTAAAGAGAATGGTGAAGAAGCTTTATTTGAACTATCATTAAAATCACAACGAGTTTGTTTGGCCCAAAAACCAATCTCACAAGACGATACTTGTTTTGAATCAAAACATAGTTTATCTAAAATGGTAAAGAAGATAAAACTCTGAAAGATGGATGTCCAAGCATTCGATGCCATAGTTCTGAAAGAATTTTTAGGCACAGTCTGATGAACATGTGCGGTCGTGACTCCTGTAAAATAATAAATTCCTTATGTTCTTCATCCGTTCCAATCAGGGTATTCGCAAAACGGTCTCGCAATATACACAAAATATTAGTAAATATAGATATGCATCCTATCTGCTTAAATAAATGAGAGACTAAAATCAATGTGCAGTTGAAATGAGGAACATATAATACGTCTGTTAAGCAATAGTCATGACTAAGCGTAACAATGCCCTTTTTGTGCTCTCGAGTATCACCCATAAGTATGTCAATAACATTGCTTAAAAGGGACATATTTGCTGTCATATGATGTGAGTGCATGTATCAATAATCTCAGTAAATTTTGATTAATGAAACACCTTTTGAGAGGAAATGTTAGATCGTTGTTGAAAAGACTGTAGTAATTGATTTAGTTGAGCAATTTTATCATTGTTTATTGGAGCAACAGAAGTCCTTCTGTTGGTCGTACCTCGTGTGGAGTTGGTGCGACAACGACCTCGATTTCCAATATTAGAGAAACGACCACCACATCCTCATTGTTCAGAACCGTGTGACGTTGTTCTTATTGATTCTTGTTGATCATACCACCAGTCAGGGTAACCGTGAAAAAGAAAGCATTCGGTGTCATCGTGACTTTTTCAAGAATAATGAGTACAGTGTCTATTTGGGTCCCGAATATGTGTAGATCATCTCCAAAGCACTACAGACCGGTCCTTACCATATGCAAATGAAACATTAGTGTATGCTCCCAAAATTACAAAGAAAAAATATAATTGAAATTTTTACTAAATTATTTATAATCTTGAAAATTTTAGGACCTTGGGTGGCCATGCGATCAGATTTACGTGACTCATTAATCATGTTTATTTATTGCACATTTGTTAGCAGCACGTTATGCGTTCATATGAATCATTATGGGGCTGTTCGTTTCTCCATCTGTCATCTCCATCTAACTACTTCATCCAGATTTAGGGGATGTTCGTTTCTTCATCTAGATGAACCATTTGGATGAGTCATCTGGATGAACTTCATGTTCGTTTTTTTCTATCTCCATCCAGATAGGTTTAATGAACAAATTACAAATATACCCTTATTTTAATTTAATCATATGTTTGATATTAATTTTAACTGTATTAATTTTTATTATTTATTCTAAAATATATATACATTGTAATTATTTTAAAATTAGCGTTTTGACATTTTGACGTTTTCGTTTTTGTAAATTTGGCAAAAAACGCGTTTTGCGGTTAGGCAGTAAAAGGTGTTTTTGGCGGAGAACGCATTTTTTTTTTGGCGAAAAAATACATTTTTCTATTTTAGCGGGAAAATGCACTTTCGGCTTTGGCGAAAAACACGTTTTTTGGTTTTGGCAGAAAAAACGCGTTTTTGGTTTTGGCAGAAAAAACGTGTTTTTGGTTTTAGCAGAAAAAAACGCGTTTTTGGTTTTGGTGGAAAATCCAGATTTTCAGTTTTGGCGGAAAAAACATGTTTTCGGTTTTGGGTGGAAAAACGTGTTCTTTGGTTTTGGCGGGAAAACACAATTTCGGTTTTGGCGGAGAAACGCGTTCTTTGGTTTTAGCGGGAAACACACATTTTTGGTTTTGGCGGGAAAAACGCATTTTTGGTTTTGGCGGGAAAAACGCAGTTTTCAGTTTTGACGGGAAAAACGCATTTTTGGTTTTGGCGGGAAAAACGCAGTTTTTGGTTTTGACGGGAAAAACGCGTTTTCGGTTTTGGCGGAAAAATACGTTTTTCAGCTTTGGCGGAAAAACGTGTTTTCGATTTGGTGGGAAAAACGCGTTCTTTGGTTTTAGCGGAAAAACGTATTTTTAGTTTTGGTGAGAAAACGCATTTTTGGTTTTGGCGGGAAAAACGCGGTTTTCAGTTTTGACGGGAAAAACGCGTTTTTCGGTTTTGGCGGAGAAATACATTTTTCGATTTGACGGGAAAACACGTTTTCGGTTTTGGTGAGAAAACCCTAGTTTTCTCATTTTTTTAAGAGTTACAAAATGATATTAGAATTAGGTGTGTAATTTGTGAATTATATAAAGGTTATAATAGACATTATACCATTTTAACAAAACCATCTTCATCCATATTATCCAAATTGGTCCATCCAGATGAACTTTAAAATTAAGCCTATAATTTCAAAAGTCATTTAGATGAGCCATTAGATGATTTGTACTTTTAATGTTTAAACGAACAAAACTATAATCTCCATCCAGATGGTTCATCTGGGTGGAGAGACGAACGGCCCCATAGGCCTTTCTATTTATATGATTTATCCAGATGGTTCATCCATACGGTTCATCCATATAGTTCATCCATATGGTTCATCCATATGGTTCATCGATATGGTTCATCCAGATGGTTCATCCAGATGGTTTTTCTAACCTGGAAAAACATGAGTGATCTTCGTCTCACTCGAAAACACACATAATCAATTCGGCTTAAAAGAAAAATATGGGATATGGACACAAAAGGAAATACTATGAGTTTTTCTTTCACTTTCTATTTATATGCTTCAGTTCGACTGCCGTGCACAGGACTCCTTGGGGGTCCCCCCTCCCCACGGTGAAGAAGGCACACCATAGAATCTGAAACAAAACCAAGTTTAATGTACGTGAGCTAGATAACATGACTTTAAGATTACGAGATTCTTCCGAAGTTGGACCTAGTTGGACCTTGAACACGGAGTTGTGTCTAAGGTTCTGGTCGCCTACCATCGGGTACCTGGGTAAAGGCCCTGGTGATGAAGCGTCTGTGATGCATTTGCGTTGTCATGGACGCAAGTCTTATAACTCGTCACGTTTCTAACTACAAACTTCAGTATAATAATAAGACATCATCCTAATAAATTTTGTAAATGATAAATAGTTCTCACTTTTGAGTTAAGACAAAGCTACAAGTAACAAAAACAAAACTTTGTAACATTCATTACTCAGCAGAATCTGACTCGTTGTCTTCTTCATTTTCTGACACCACATCCTCATCTGAATCATTCTCACTTTCTTCTCCATCTTCTGAGACCAAGTCCTCATCTTCTGGTGCATCAGTTCCATTTTCCTCGTCTGTTTCAGTCGACTTCTTTGCTTTATCATCACCCTCGAGGTCTTTCTCGTCGAAGAAATCCCTTTGGACAGGAACATCCTTCTGTTGTTGGGAAGACATGATGCCAGCGATAGCTTTCAATGCAGCAGTTGCTTGATTGTTATCAGCTATAGCTTCCTGGTCTATACCAGGCACTGTGACTTCTGCGTCTCCATCTGCTTCTGAAGCCTTGTCCTCTTGCTTAGGAGGTGGGACAAAGAATGGTATACGACCTCTTTGCCAGTCATGGAGTATCATCTTTGCTCCTGTCATCAAATCAGGTTCTCCACCCTGAAAAAAAGTTAGCAAGTTCAAGGTCATTGCTACAAAAACCAAAGCAAGATTTAAGCTCTCTCTCAAAAGTTATTAAGTTCACAGCTTCTTCCAAATTAAACACACCTTTAGAAGTTTGCCAGAAGCTTTGCATAGCTGAAGTAGAAAGTCATGATCATCCTCCCTATACACAATGAAAACGGAAATTTATATCTGTCCCCAAAAGTAGGCATGAGGAAGAATTAAAAAAAAAAATTCCACTTACCAGTCCTTGATTTTATAGGCTCTCTGCAAGTGCTCCTTCTTGACACGTCTCAGGACTTCTCCAATGTGCTCAGATGCATCCTCCAGGTTTGTAACTCTTACCTATATATCAAAAAGATTGAATCAGTATGATAATGCATTACTTGCAGAGAACCAAACAGCGTGGGCCAAATGAAGAAATCAATCATGGGTTTATAAGAAAACTTCCATTTGAGTATCACATATATGTTAATACATGAAAGAAACGACCAAATGTACAAGAACATTACCACTCCCTTGAGGACGATATCTGTTTCAGAATCATGGCTCTGGTATACAACTCCAGGACAATCAATCAGGAAAATCCTCTTGGTGAGTGTGATGTATTGCCAAACCTTGGTCTCCCCTGGAATTGGAGCAACCTTGCAAACCTGTCGGAGAGAAGAGAATGAAAATGTGAGAACAAGTAAATATCGCAATCCAGGTATTTAACAAAGCAAAGTTATACATTTTTAGTACGCAATGTGTTGATAACTGATGACTTCCCAACATTTGGGTACCCAACAAACCCAACGGATACGGCTTGCTTGTCACTTTTTAGACGCGAAAACTGCCTTAAAACTGACAGAAGAGACCCCTGAAACAAACCATAACAAGAGGAAACACATATCAAGAGAATAACTATGTTGATGACAAGACTTAGAAAACAGAAACCATTAGATCAGAGGCATGAATAATCGTTAAAAATACCTTTCCGAATGACTTGTTAACGCTTGCATGAAATGCTAGAGTTGGATATTCCTTTGATAATATTCTCAACCATCCTTTTGTAGCCCAAGCCGGCACAAGATCACACTTAAAACATATACACGAAAGATAAAAAGATACCCAGTTAGTTAACTTTCACAACATTGAACAGTCAACAAAACTAAAGCTAGATGAGTATCCAAAAGATGAAAAAAAACTAACCTTGTTCAACAACAGAATCATGTGTTTATGCTTGTGATGCTCTTTAAGAGTCTTCTCTAAATGATGACACCTAGTACCTTGTGGATCCCTAGCATCTAACACCTGTCAAACACAAAAACCAGTAAGCAAATCATAAAGGAGCCTTGTTCATTAGCTAGGTCCTTGAATCAAGACATACCTGGACAACTACATCAGAGGAGTCAATGACTTTGTAAAGTTCACCCCAGATACGCTTACTCTGTCCCTTCTCAAACATAGTATGCCTCACAAGGTCTCTAAACCCGTCTTCTTCTTCTCCTCCTTCACCAGAAGGACCAGCCCCATTCAACTCCTCAAACGCATCTTCAAAACCATACAAATACAAAACTTTCAATTAAAAAAACATCAGTTCATTACCACAACCTCTAAAAAAAACTCATTACATTACCCTGAGACTCAGCTGCCTTCTTCACCAAGGCTTCATAATCAGAAGCAACAAGCTTAGGTCTCTTCCTCGTTGTCTTCTTCCCAAAAGTGTTTTGAAACGGCTCCATATCAAGCAAGTGAACTCTCGTTTGCTTCACAAAAAAAAAAAAACACAATACAGAATCAAAAAAACGAAACTTTAGGATCAAATTGCAATTAAAGTTAAAACCTTTACCTTCTTGTTATCAGTCAAAAGAGACATAGGCAACTTCCTCTCCTTCAAAATCACATTATAATTACTCGACATCTTCGTCTTCATCTCCTCTCTAAAGTACTCAAGCTCCTTCTGATTCACAACACGTGTGTTCCCTACACACACACACGGAGATAAGCATATGATTCAGTTTAAGCTACTATGAAAGCATTACGAAACGTACCAAACCATCTCCGATCGGGTTGGATTCGCGTGTCGGGCAATTCCTTGGATTGATACTCGTTGCTGAGGATTTTACCGCCGGGGGTTCTCTTCGGCCTGGTTTTGTACATCTTGAGACGGCGAACTGTGGCGGAGGTACGCCCCTCCGTGGTTTTCTTCTTCCCATCGGCACGATTCGCGTCGAGTGAATGCTTTGGTTTGCCGGAAACATTCGCATTCTTCTCCTTCTTCACCATCTCTGAGTTTTTTTTTTGGACGGAGAAGGAAGAGAGTGGCGTGAGTTTTTGTTTGGCTAGGGTTTTTAGTTTACAGTGACTCTCTTCTCTTGGGCTTTAAACGTCTTCACGGGTTACCACTGACTCGGCCTATAAGCTATAGGCCCATTATAACAAAAAAGCCCTTCCAAATCTATGCGATGGATCAGTTTTTTCATTGTGAAATGATAACTAAACTTTGTAACCATTATACCGTTCTGTACAAATACAAGATTAACTTGTGTATTCTATTAAACTAGTATTTGGTTAACAAAAAAAGTAATGTTTGTGAATCAATTTTTGCTTAATTCAAAATTAAAATTATAATCATTCTTTTAAAATAATGTTATTCAATTCAATAATTTTCTAATTCTATCAAATTTATGTCATTTATTTTTAGTGGATTTTATGATAATAGTATTCAAAAGGCAGAAACAACACATATCTAAGTAGTATAGGAACAATTTGAAATGTTGGTCAATGTCCAAGTAGTATTAGATCCAACGCTTCTACAAGAATAAGACTGTCAGCTATTCCAACTGATGAGGAGATTCGATCAACACTTTTTGCTCTTCCTAAGAATAAAGCTCTCAGTCCTGATGGTTTTTCGGTTGAGTTCTTCATCTCAGCATGGGATTTGGTTAGTAATGACATTGTTTATGCCGTCAAAAGCTTCTTTACTACATCGGTTTTGCCTCACCAGGTTAATGCCACAGTCATTTCACTGATACCAAAAAGTCCCAGGAGCGGATAAGCTCTTAGCCTTTCGCCCTATTTCCTTGTGTAATACCATCTACAAAGTGATATCTAAGATCATTGCTTCGAGATTGCAGGAATTAACTCATGAGATTGTCCTGAGGAATCAGGTTTACTTTGTCGAAGGCAAAATCCTAAGTGAGAATGTCCTTTTAGCTTCAGAACTCGTCTCAGACTTTAATAAGGAAGAGAGTGTTACCAGAGAATGTTTGCAAATTGATATTACGAAGGCATACAAAAATGTGGATTAAAGGTTTCTTTTCAACATCTTAGACCTTTGAATTACCTTAAAATTTCCAGAATTAGATTCGGGTGTGTGTCTCCTCTGCCCACTATTCGATATCTCTAAATGGAGAGCTTGTGGGTTTCTTCCCGGGAAACAAAGGGCTTTGACAAGAGGATCTATCTCTTCCTCTCTATTTGTAATTGTGATGGATATCTTGTCTAAGCAACTTGATCGAGCTGCAATGACTCACACTACAAGAAAACACATCATTTACTAGGACGGTATTTCCTCGTAATTTCCTAGTAAATGACACTTTACTAGGAATTTACGAGGAAACGCGTTTCGTAGTGACACGTTCATCGTAAAACTTATTTCCTCGTAAAGTCCTAGCAATTTTACGAGGAAAAGTTTTCCTCGTAAGGTCGTCGTAAACTTTCCCTCGTAAAGTGCTCGTAAATTTCCTCGTAACTTCGTAGTAATGGTTTCCTCGTAAGGTTGTCGTAAACGTTTACTACGAAATGACTACGACTATTTACGAGGAATCTACTTCGAAACTTTACGAGGAAATTACTACGATATTTTACGAGTACTTTACTTCGAAACATTTACTAGGAATTTACCTCGAAATGTTTTTTCTCTATAAAAAATAATAATTAAAATAAATATAAATAATATATTTTTTGTAAATTTAAAAATCTAAATTATAAACTAAAAACGAAATAACAAAATATTTTATATATAACTAAATATTTAAGTATTAAATTCATACTATACAATTAAAAAAAAACTACGGATGCTGCTCGTGAAATTGTTGAACGAAGTCGTTATCCCGAAACTCCCCCTCGTCCATGTTGCTCGTCGACGGTTGTGACTGTGGCGGTGGATGATGTTGGGTTGGAAGCGCTCCGGATTCCCGTCTGACACGCAACATCTCCGCCACTACCGGGTTCCCGACCGCCAAAGCGTCTACGATTTCGGAGAGAGAACTCACATAAGAGCGCAACTGAACATTCGCATCGTTTTGTTCCTGAGCATAAGACGATGTCGCTGCACGGACATCGTTAACGGAACCAATCCCGATGATACGTCCCTTTTTCCTAGGGGCGACCTTTAAATAAAAAGATTGATTAATAACGTTAAAAAATAAATTAAATAAATATTAAAAATTAATTAATAGAAAAAACAAATTAATTATTTACCTCCTCGTAAATCTTATCCACTTCAGGAGTGGATAATGTGACGGGAGTCCCAGACTGCTGACTCAGCTGGGTCTGGCGGTGATCAATTCGAGCAGCAACCTCGTTGTAGATCCGCTCGGATCTAGGATCTACAAAATTCCCTGCCTTGTTCCGGTGGGTCCTCTCGTAAAGCTCTTTCAGAGATGGAAGAGCTCCTGTCTCTTTAGCCTACAAAAAATAATTTAAAAACTTATTTATTAATTAGAAAAATATAAATATATTAAAAAATATTAATTAGTTATTAAATTATTAATTTAATTACCATGTCTAGACGGATTCCCGCGTGAGGTTTTCGCCCCCCGGTGTGAAGCATCTTGGTGTTGCCATACTCGTCTTTTGTCATGCGGTTCTCGGAGTTTGTGTGGGAGGTTCTGACCGAGTCCGGCAACCCCCAATATTTGATGAGGCCATCATTGACATCAACTACACCGTTCTTGTTAATCCGAACACCTCTGTTGACGACGGGGTCGTACCACTCACACTTGAAGATAACGCATTTCAGACTCATTCCTGGGAATTGAACTTCATAAATCTCCTGCAATATCCCGTAGAAATCTGTTTCGCCTTTCACACATATTCCATAAAAAATGCTCCAATTCCTTATATATTACAGAAAAAAAATTAAACACATTATTATATTCATATATATATATATAAGGAAATAAATTAATGTTGTTGTTTATATTAATTACCTGAAAGTGCTTCATGTACTTTTGGAGGTAGTAGCTCCGCAAATGCAAATGGAAGTAGCCGCTGCATAAAGACATGACAATCATGGCTCTTCATCCCGGAGAACTTTTGCCCTTTCTCAATACATCTTGAGAGATTTGAAACATACCCATCAGGGAACTTCACTTCTGAAGCCACCCAGTTGAACAACGCAGACTTTTTTTCTGATGACAGTCTGAATATCGGAACTGGAACTTCCCCATTGCTTTTTATATGTAGCTCACTCCTTGAGCAGATATCGGGTAAGTCCAACCTTGATTTTACGTTGTCTTTCGTCTTCCCTGGGACATTCAATATAGTGTTCACGATGTTCTCAAAAAAGTTCTTCTCTATGTGCATCACATCGAGGTTGTGGCGCAAAAGAAGATCTTTCCAATATGGCAATTCCCAAAATATACTCTTTTTGTGCCAATTGTACTGCACACCATAAGAATCAGGCATATTACTGGGAACATGCCAATTCCCACCACGAGGAGCTGTTTTTAGAGCACCGTAGTGATCGATTTGCGCTTCGATTTGTTCTCCAGTTAAGTATGGAGGAGGAGTGTCTCTGACAACCCTTTTGTGCCTGAACAATGTCTTGTTTCTTCGGTATGGGTGGTAAACGGGAAGAAATCGACGGTGACAATCGAACCAAGTAGTCTTCCTACCATTCTTCAACTGAAACGCATCTGTCATTCCATTACAATATGGACAAGCTAATCTCCCATGTGTAATCCATCCAGACAACATCCCATATGCAGGAAAGTCACTTATGTTCCACAAAAGCATCGCTCGCATTGTAAAATTTGTTTTCGTAGAACAATCATATGTCCTCACCCCTGTAGACCACAAATCTTTCAACTCTTTTATCAGTGGTTGTAGAAAAACGTCGAGAGATCTTTTTGGATGCTTTGGACCAGGTATTAATATGGTCAAGAATAGAAACTCTCGTCGCATGCACATCTCCGGTGGCAGGTTGTACGGTGTAAGAAAGACTGGCCACAATGAATATTGTCTCCCTGACATTCCAAATGGACTAAATCCATCAGTGCATAATCCAAGATACATATTCCGGCTATTGCTAGCGAAATGTGGATGTACATTGTTAAAATGTTTCCAAGCTCTTGCATCTGATGGATGAGTCATCTCTCCATTCGTCTGAGTATGCTCGGCGTGCCATCTCATCCCTCCAGCAGTCTCCTCAGATTGGTACAGTCTTTTCAATCTATCTGTGACTGGTAGGTACCACATCCTTTGGTACGGTACCCTATTGCGCCCTCGACCTTGCGGTTTGAATCGTGGCTTCTTACAAAATCTACATTCTTCTAACTTCTCATCATCTCCCCAGTAAATCATGCAGTTGTCGATGCAAACGTCTATCATCTCAGAGGGCAACCCAAGACTATATACCAATTTCTGAATCTCATAATAAGATTCAGCAGACACATTGTCTTCTGGCAAATACTCTTTAAACAAGTCTGCCCATGCATCCATACAATATCAGGTAGATTGTGATCGGTTTTAATACTCATCATTCTAGCAACCAACGACAATTTTGACAGACCTTCTCTACAACCACTGTAAATTGGCTCATTCGCAGCTTCTAACATTTCATAAAACTTTTTTGCATCTAAGTTAGGTTCTTCAACTTCATCATCATGAGTTACAAATGCATCACCTACCATATCATGAACCCTATCACAATCTACCATTTGTTCCTCCTGGTGATGATAGCTATTTTCATTAAGCAAATGATTAACCGGTTCAACCTCAAAATTGCTATTACTACTGCTAGCTTCATTCATACAACTAGCATCTTCTCCATGTTGATACCAAATATAATAATATGGCATGAAACCTCTATTTATTAAATGTTTCCAAACATTTTCACGAGGGCCTAATTTTGTATTGCAGCATTTTCGACAAGGATAGAACATCTTACCACTTTCCTGCGTGAGTGGTGTAGAATTTGCTTGATGCATAAACGTCTCCAATCCTTCGAGAAATTCTTTCGTCACTCTCCCGTTATTATCTCTGTGTGAATACATCCACTTCCGCAACTCGAAAATATTTCCCGGACCGGACATTTTTTTTCTTTGATCAAGCTTATAGCTGATTTTTTTTGGTGTGTTTGAAATGAATCACAAATGGTGGTATTTATAGAGATTTTCGAATCTGAATATTTACTAGGAAATTGGGAGGAAAAGTAGGTATAAAACACGTTTTAGATTAAAAATTGGTATTTTCTAGCCATTTCCTCGCTAAATTGAAGTAAAAGATGTTTTCCTCTTAATTTCGTAGTAACTCTTTACTAGGACTTTACGAGGAAAATTTTTTACTACGACGTTACGAGGAAATGTCTTTTTCCACGTAATTTCCTCGTAATACTACTACGGCTTTACGACGAAAACCCTTTCTCGTAGCCTTACGAGTACTTTACGAGGAAAATAGTTCTCCTCGTAAATTCGAAGTAATATAGTAGTATATTTACGAGGAAAAGTTTTCCTAGTAAAGTTTCGTAGCAAAAGCGGAGTTTTCTTGTAGTGTCACCAGTTTGTTCCTCATCCTAGAGCCATTTATCCCCTAGTAACTCATCTCAGCTTCATTGACGATGTGTTAATATTTTTCAATGGTGAATCGGATTCGTTGGGGGAATTATTGGAATTTTGCAATCTTTTTATCTCTACTCTGGATTGGGTCTGAATTTTGGCATATTGTCTTTGTTTCTTGATGGTGGGAATGCAATTATTTTAAAACAGATGGATGACAAGTTTGGTCTTGCTTGCGGTTCTCTTCAGGTTAAATACTTATGGCTGCCCATAATGCCAAATAAAATGAATCGTAGGGACTATCAACCTTTGATTGACAAGGTTATTAAGAAAATTTCTTCTTGGACAAATAGACATCTCACCTTCGCGGGAAGACTAGAGCTGATAAAGTCAGTCCTTTATAGTATTTTCAATTTTAACCAGCTGTTTTTCTTTTACCATAGGGATGTATTGATTGCCTTGAAAAAAATTGCAATGCTTATCTATGGAGTGGTGCTTCCTCTTCAGCTAGGAGTGCCAAGGTTTCATGAGATTCAGTATGCACCCCTAAGAAGGTTGGATGGCTTGGCTTGAGAAGATTGCAGTATGCAAATAAGGTTTTCTCTTTAAAGCTCATTTGGCTTTTATTTGCTGGAAACAAATCACTTTGGGTGGCATGGATCAAATCTTATGTAATTGAAAGACGTTTGTTCCGGACTGTGGATTTCACGTCAATATGTTCATGGATTTGGAGACGAATGATAAAGTTTAGGGACTTGGCAAGACCTTTCTTGATATGTGAGGTTTGTTCTGGGAAAATAGCATATTTTTGGAATGACAATTTGACAGGTCTTGGACCTTTAATTCATCTCACAGGGGCTAATGGTTTGAGAGTCTCAGGGCTTTCCATTGACCTAACGGTTAATCAAGCTTCTTCAAGGGGTGCATGGTCTATTGCTAGAGGTAGATATCCCATTTTACTCCTGCTGCGATCATGTTTACTCGAACTACTTGCTGATCTGAACTCTTGCCAACCAGATAATTTCCTATGGCGTAACACTCCTAACTCACCTTCTTCAGTCTTTTCTGCCTCTATGACTTGGAATACCCTTCATCCAACACTTCATGTTGTTGATTTGTATTCATCGGTTTGGTTCCAAAGTAGCATCCCAAAGCATTCTTTCAACATTTGGGTAGCTGCTCGTGATAGAATGTCAACTCGTGATAAGTTGAGAAGGTGGTGAATTGAGGTATCATATGAATATTCTCTTTGTGATTCGGCTGATGAAACTCGTGAGCATCTTTTTTCATATGCCCATTTTCATTGGATCTAAGGAATACTTTGTTTGCTGCAATTCCATTCTCACCTTCCATTACCTTTGATATTTGCCTACTTTGGCTCAAATCATCTTCCACAAATGAACGGCTCAAAGTTATGTTTAAGCTAATTTTCCATGCAGTAGTTTACCTCATTTGGAAGGAAAGAAACACGATAATTCACAATTCAACTTCCAAGCATGTTAATTCCTTGCTGAAAGAGCTTCATTTAATCTTAAGAGCAAAGCTACATGGTCTGGACCGGAAAGACTCTCTTTTTCGGCCTGCCACTTGGCTCATGTCCTCAGTCACCGATTCATACCTCCATCTATGGTTTCAGTACTTCCAATCATAGCATCTCTGTCACGACTCAGTGTTAAAATTGGTCATCTTTTTTTCTGCTGCTGCGAATGAGTTTCTACAAGTTCCTTACCGTTTAGGTGTTGTCTTGTTAATCATCTTTCAGTTGTATTAACTTTTAGAAACAATATCTCCTTTAAAGGAGAAGAGAGAAGGAAGAAAGATGAATTAAAAATATATTTATTTCATTTTATACTTTATAAGCAACCCACTTGGACATCCATTTCCCACTCAAACCAACTCTAATTTTGACATGTAGATACACTACTTCATGGTGTCCATCTTTCTGTTATTCCAACGAACGTCTTCGCCTGAAAACTTACTGAAAAGATGGTCTTAAACTATTTTGTCAAAAACAAGTTCCAACAAGAGAAACAAGGAGATGGACCACGACATAGTCAAATTAAGCAAAAACAAAAGTTGTTTCATCTGGTAGCCCAAACATAGAACCTTAGTTAAAAGAGATAGGAGTGGCTCGACCATCATGAGAATCCATCAAGCAGCACTCAACTATCAAGCTTAAACACTAGAACCATCTAGGACACCACTAAAAATCAAAGAGAAGAGGGGCTGAGCAACACTATCAAGACCATTCCTTGATGTCAGATAGCACAGAGCCAATCCTCAAGACCTCCTCTAGCAGCAAATTACAAAAAACTAGACTCCAAGCTCAAAAACTACCGAGAATCACACCTGACAAAATCAAGCACAACCCAACCTCAAAAAATAACAGAAGAAATGAAGGTAACGACCCAAAGCTTACCCACCAAAAATAAAGGAAGCCATGACTCACTACAGAGAAAATCACTGAGACCATCAAACCACTTCAAACAACAAGACACTTCAAACAACACACTACTTCCCAAAATCAGAGGGAGCTAAAAGTTATTTACCGAAGGAAAGCCAAAACTCTCACTACAAGAAAACTAAGAAGTTACTACGAAACATTACTAGGAAATATATTCCTCGTAAATTTACTACGAAATTACGTCAAAATTACTTGGAAAATACAGTTCCTCGTAAAGTCGTCGTAAAATCACGAGAAACGTATTTCCTCGTAATGTCGTAGTAGAGTTACGAGGAAATTACGTGGCAAGAGACATTTCCTCGTAAGACCGTAGTAAAACTTGTTCCTCGCAGAAGCCTAGTAATGTTTTACTACGAAATTAAGAGGAAAATGTGTTTTACTACGAAATTAGGAGGACCTGGATAGGAAATATGAAATTTAAATAAAAACGTGTTCATTTCATAGCAATTTCCTAGTAAATGCTCAGATTTGAAAATTTCTATAAATACCACAATTGTGATTCATTTGAAACACACCAAAAAATAATCAGCTATAAGCTTGATCAAACACAAAAAAAATGTCCGGCCCGGGAAATATTTTCGAGTTGCGGAAGTGGATGTATTCACACAGAGATAATAACGGGAGGGTGACGACAGAATATCTCGAAGGGTTGGAGACGTTTATGCATCAAGCAGATTCTACACCACTCACACAGGAAAGTGGTAAGATGTTCTGTCCTTGTTGGAAATGCTGCAATACAAAATTAGGCCCTCGTGAAAGGGTTTTGAAGCATTTAATAAATAGAGGGTTCATGCCTTATTATTATATTTGGTATCAACATGGAGAAGATGCTAGTTGTAGGAATGATGAAGCTAGTAGTAGTAGCAATTTGCAAGTTGAACCGGTTGATCATTTGCGTAATGAAACTAGTTATCATCACCAGGAGGAACAAATGGTAGATTGTGATAGGGTTCATGATATGGTAGTTGATGCATTTGTAACTCATGATGATGATGAAGTTGAAGAACCTAACTTAGATTCAAAAAAGTTTTATGAAATGTTAGAAGCTGCGAATGAGACAATTTACAGTGGTTGTAAAGAAGGTCTATCTAAATTGTCGTTGGCTGCTAGAATGATGAGTATTAAAACCGATCACAATCTACCTGAAAAATGTATGGATGCATGGGCAGACTTGTTTAAAGAGTATTTGCCAGAAGAGAATGTGACTGTTGAATTTTATTATGAGATTCAGAAATTGGTATATAGTCTTGGGTTGCCCTCGGAGACGATAGACGTTTGCATCGACAACTGCATGATTTACTGGGGAGATGATGAGAAGTTAGAAGAATGTCGATTTTGTAAGAAACCACGATTCAAACCGCAAGGTCGAGGGCGTAATAGGGTGCCGTACCAAAGGATGTGGTACCTACCAATCACAGACAGATTGAAAAGATTGTACCAATCTGAGGAGACTGCTGGAGGGATGAGATGGCACGCCGAGCATACTCAGACGGATGGAGAGATGACTCATCCATCAGATGCAAGAGCTTGGAAACATTTTAACAATGTACATCCACATTTCGCTAGCAATAGCCGGAATGTGTATCTTGGATTATGCACTGATGGATTTAGTCCATTTGGAATGTCTGGGAGACAATATTCATTGTGGCCGGTCTTTCTTACACCGTATAACCTGCCACCGGAGATGTGCATGCGACGAGAGTTTTTATTCATGACCATATTAATACCTGGTCCAAAACATCCAAAAAGATCTCTCGACGTTTTTCTACAACCACTGATAAAAGAGTTGAAAGATTTGTGGTCAACAGGGGTGAGGACATATGATTGTTCAACGAAAACAAACTTTACGATGCGAGCGATGCTTTTGTGGACCATAAGTGACTTTCCTGCATATGGTATGTTGTCTGGGTGGACTACACATGGGAGATTATCTTAGACAAATGCTCCCATAGAAGATAATCTTCTATTATGAGTTTGTTTCAATTTGGGGTTTTGAGTTTGGGGATTTATAAGTTAAAAGTTGTGGTTTGGGGTTTTGAGTTTGGGGATTTATAAACCCTTTCCTCGTAAGGCCGTAGTAAGTTTACTAGGGTCTTACGAGGAAAAAACACGGGCATAGCTATTTCCTCGTAAAGGTTGCTAGGGTCTTACGAGGAAAAAAACGCGGGCATAGCTATTTCCTCGTAAGAGCCTAGTAATTTTACTAGGGTTCTACGAGGAAACCAAATTCCTTTATAAACTCGAGCAGTCCGATTTCCCATTTTCTAGTAACTGCCTCTCAGAATCCTCTAAAGGTAGTAGTTACGTTAGTGTTTAGTTTAGAGAATTTAGATTAGGTGGTTAGTTTAGGGAATTTAGATTAGGTGGGTAGTTTAGGGAATTTAGATTAGGTTGATTTACTTTTTTTAACTGTTTTTTTAATGATACGGGAAATTAATGTTTTAATTTTTTTGATTTAGATGCCTAGAGCCGCCAAGATTGCTAGGGCTGCTGGTAAGAGGACGTCGTCTCTTGATCAGTCTCTTGATCGGGGGATTCATTACGGAGATATATTTGGGCGTCGGGATACTCCGGGTTCATCTTCGTCAGCTCCCGGTCCATCTTCGATTCCGGATCATGCTGTTCCCGAGTCTCAGGGAGATCCTCCACCACCACCTTCTCCTGCTCCTCCACCGGTCGGGGTTCATCCCGATTTGTAGGTGCCGCCGAACGCACCCTTTGCGGTGTATACGGTGGAGGATATTTTGGCCCTTCCAGGCAGAGAAGGGCTGCTAGAGTTAGATCCTATCCGACGGGACGAGAAAAACGTATTATGGTATGTTTTAATTTTTAAAAAGTTTTTTTAAATTTATTTCTTAATTAACAAAATATTTATAAATTAATCTAATTAATGATTTATTTTGTGTCTTTCCAGGTTTAATGTTGACAATCGTGTCGGAAGTAGCGTCACGGACTGTATCAAGGGATACTTTCCCGATGCAGCTCCAAACTGGAAGAAGACGGCGAGCCACACAAAAAAGACGTGGTTCAAAATGTTCGCTGTAAGTTTAATTAATGATCAACTTATTTTTCATTATTTAAAACTATTAATATTATTGAACTAATCCGTCTCTTTTTTTTTCTTGTTAATTACAGCAAAGGTATGGTTGGTCTCTTGGGATTCACCAGCTGGTGAAGACAGAGTTTGAGGCCAAGGCTAAATCACGATTGCTCGACACGGTCTACAATTGGAAGGGCGACTATCAGGTATAGATTTATAAATAATAATATATATATAGTTTTAAAATTATTATTGACTTTAATTCTAATTAATTATTTTAATTTAGGTGGATGGTTACAAGGCCGGGAAACCCGATTGCCTCACAACCGAGGTGTGGGATGGCCTCATCGCCTATTGGGGGTTGCCGGACTCGGTCAGAACCTCCAGCACAAACTCCGAGAACCGCATGACTAGAGACGAGTATGGCAACACGAAGATGTTGCACAGCACGGGTCGAAAACCTCACGCGGGAGTTCGTCTAGACATAGTAAGATGATTTTTAATAACTATTTTTTTTAATTTGAATATTCCAAATTTTTAATTTAATTTTCAAATTTTCTTTTAGGCTAAAGAGACTGGAGTTCTTCCATCTCTGAAATACCTTTACGAGAGGACCCACCGGAACAAGGCTGGGCAGTTTGTAGATCCTGCTTCGGAGCGGATCTACAACGATTTTGTTGCCCGAATTGACGAACGCCAGACTCAGCTGACTCAGCAGACTGGGACTCCAGTCGTATTATCCACTCTTGAAGTGGATAAAATTTACGAGGAGGTAAATAATTTGTTTTACTATTAATTTTTATTATTTATTTAAATTTTTTTAATGTTATTAATATTTTTATTTACAGGCCGCCCCTAGGAAAAAGGGGCGTATCGTCGGGATTGGCTCGATTAACGATGTCTCTGCAGCGACATCGTCTTATGCTCAGGAGCAGCATGATGCCAATGCTCAGCTGCACTCGGAGTTACAGACGACGCAGTCTCATGTGGTTTCGCTCACCGAGCAGATGGCTGCTCTCAACGATGTCCTCGAATATATGGCGGGTGGAAACCCGCAATTGGCGGAGATGTTGCGTCAGAGACGGGAACGCGCGGGGATTCCAACCCAACATCATCCACCATCACAGTCACAGCCGTCAACCAACTTAGGAGAGGAGCAGGATTTAGCGAGCCAGGACGAGTTCGTTCGGCAATTTCACGAACAGAATCCGTATCCGTATTTTTTTTAATTTAATTGTATATTCTGAATTTTAAAACTTAATTGTATATTATTTAGCTATTTATAAAATATTTTGTTTTTTATTTATAATTTGATTTTTTTATAAAAAAATAAATTATTTATATTTATAATTAATTTATTTTATTAGGAAAAAAATACGTCGAAGCAAAATCCTAGTAAAGTGTTCCAAGTAATATCCTCGTAAGCTGTTCTAGTAAACTCCTCGTAAAGTTTACTACAAACTTACGAGGAAGTGCTTACTACGGTATTACTAGGAAAGATTACGACGACGTTACGAGGAAACGGTAACCACGCGTTTACGAGGAAAACTTTCCTCGTAAACTTTACTAGGACCTTACGAGGAAGATAGGCTTTACGACGAACGTGTTTCGACGAAACGCGTTTCCTCGTTATTTCCTAGTAACTGTCCATTTACTAGGAAATAACGAGGAAAACCCGTCTTAGTAAAAGACGAATTTTCTTGTAGTGTCTAACTAATGGGAACAAGAGGAGATTCCATCCGATACAGAATAGGAGATAAGTAGTCCTCGCCACTTAACCTCAATTCGATGAAACCCTTTGAAACCAATAACCAAATTTGCATTTACTACGGACAAATGTCCCACATCATAAGTTGGAAGAGATCCTAAATAATATATAAGATACATGGACCAATCCACTTAAAACCAATTGGTTTTAGGTTGGAAGCCCACCTAACTTAACATGGTAACAGAGCCCAATCCAAACAATCCAACCCGATTCATTATCGATCCAGCCTTAAGTCGTTCAATCGATCATTGCCCAAACATTCTGAGATTGGCGGTCAAAGAGTCATCATCTCGAGTGGACGTATTAGGGAAAAATGTCTCACATCGAAAGTTGGAAGGAATCTGAGTAATATATAAGATAAATTGACCAATATACTTATCACCAATTTTTTTTACGTTGGAAGTCCATCTAACTTAACAACATTGCGATCGGTGGCTAAATGGAGAAGTGATTCCTCACGAAGTAACAATGGGCAACATGATATAACCAAGATACAAATCTGTCGGGAGCCACTATCACACCACAATTTATCCCGAGAAACTTGCTGCCACAATGATCGAAGAAAATCAACAACTTCTCCACCGTAAATCAAAGATTAGATTGAAACAAAGAAACGAAAAGTGACCGAAGAGAGCCCTCTCACGACATCGCAAGACACCGGACGCCGTAGAGGCTAGAAGAGCAGAAGATGCGAGATCTTTCTCTAAATCGGATGTGTGAGAAAAAGAAGACACGTGAAACCCAAGACAGCATCTGAAAATTTAGGGCCTTAAACATTTCTTAAGAATTTTTTTAAAAAAAAAATCATAATTTAGAAGCATATACCTATGTAAAATGTTTAAGATTTTTAGGTACCAATGCCAATGTTTTATCGGGCTTTCTCCAGATCTGGCCCTGGTGAAACCATACCCTAGGTGGGTCTGATTGCAAAATCTTTCTTCTTAGGTAAAAATTAATTTCATAAAAAAAGATTGATGTTAAACCTATAATTGGTGACAAGGAAAAACAATAAGATTGATATTATCGTGCTTGATATATCACCATTAAAAACACTAATATGATCGATATTAAAAAAAAATTAACTTTACCATAAACTTGATTTACTTTTAAATTTATCTTTAAAATAAGACTATTTCTCATAAATTTATGATGAAAAAAATAAACTAACATTCCTATTTTTTGAATAAATGTTAAATTGTATTCATCCGAAAATCTTTTATTAAACATTTATAGACGTTTAAATTTAATGTCATCTTTTAAATACTAAATTTTAAACAATAACCACTAAACTCAAAAATCAAAAATTAGAGTATATTTTATTGAAGATATATTTAAAAAATGGTATCTACCTTATGGGATTTCAAGTAATTTATGTTGATATTACCGCAATAGTGACCTTGTTTGATACAAATTCTGGATCTGCTGATGTGGGAGGATTTTAACTCCTCGGATTCAAAGAAGTAATATAGACCTCAAATCAAAGACAGTCAACATATGTAACAGGATGGTGTCTGGTCCTCCTATTTACTATGTGACTCTTAAATAGTTAAATTGGAATTTACACGGTGACTTGATGGAAAGAAAAAGGTATCCAAATAACAAGACTTCGTTTAAAGAAGGTTTCAACTGATGTGAATGGTCTTACTTGAGTCTGTATATATATGATCGAGTAATCCAAATGAAGTCTACAGACGTTTATCTCTGGATCGGTCGAAGAGAGTGTTTATATACCTGCTTTTGGGTCTGGATTCGGATTCTTACAGGTAGATCCGTCATTTTAATTTTTCGACGCACAAAGCATTTCAAAACCCTAACAATTGCCTCCCATGCACATGGTTGTTCACGTAGCGATGGAGCAAAAACTATATTTATGGACCGTGTGGATTTTTTCTTTTGATAATCTACGAGTAAATCTCATGCTTAAATATATCTAGACTATTTTTTTGGAGGCTTGTGACCTACATATAGACTCGCGCACCAGATTTATAAATGGACCGAAAATAAGGGCACATGTCCATGTGGGATGGCGAAAGACAATCGTTCGATAGTTTCCTGCAGTAGGGTTCGAACTCGCAACCTGGATACACAAAGGAAGACCACAATATTCGGAATAATAAGAAATAAAAAATTGGCAAAATTCTAAATTACTAACGTAGTTATTCTTTAATTAGTTTAATTAGGTTGGATAATAACATCAACAACGGTAGTGTTATGGCACCCTACAAATTGTATATTATTGATGCTTATTATAGTTTCAGTGCATAAGATTTTTTTAACTAACAAGATGTAAAAAGGTGATAATGTATGCGATCACACTCTAGTCTCTACATTGAGCTTTGATTGGACCGAATATATGATCGAGTTAACTATATTGATTATATATTTTTTGCAAGAAAAAGTTTATGGATTATATTTTTATAGCAATTAATTTTCTTACAATAATTTCTAGATCATCGACTAATGACTATTAGTCTCTTTGAATAATCAGTTTTTTTTTTCTAGACGCACTTTATTGGCTCTTTCTTCAATTTTTTGCGTGAAACTGAAGTCGAACTGTCGTACTCAATAAACATAATGGAGTGTCAAACTCCACTTTCCCTAATAGATCCAAACTATAAATTTTATCCTCTCCAAAAATAGGCATATTGTGTGATACTATTTGATATGCAGTAGAGACAACAACAAACAACTGAAAGTGGTATGTCTTTCTCTTTTAACTCGTAGAAGAGGAAAAGAAATTTCAACCACATTGGTAAGCTTCTTTGACGGGAAATGGTCAACCATGTTTCAACGATCACAATAGTTACCCAACCTTTCTTGTTCTTTATTCTTCTTTAAACATTCAAACATGATTTTACCTATTTTGTATATTTTGAGTAGTTATCAAGTTAGTATACATAAATGAAACATATATATATATATGTATGTAGAATTTCTATGGGACAATTTCAATTTTACCATAAATGTGATACTATTTTCAAATTTACCTTCAAATAAACTATTCTCATAAAATCTTTAATCTTGTGATAAAAAGACTAAACTAATCGTCATATATGTTTAATAAAAAGGTTAGTTTTGACAAATATATAAGTTTTTTCTCAAGAGATAAGAAGTTCATTTATCTACATTCTAACTATTTAGATTCTTATATGACAAAATTTTATGGAGAGTAATGGGTTCTGATGATGACAATATATTCGCAACATGAGAAACTATAAAGTATATATTGTTACATTTTATGATATATTTCCTCTCAAAAGTCAAAACTAATTGATAGTACTAGAGAGAAACTAAGGCCATTATTAACCCTTAAGAAACCCATTGGGTTTCTTAAGTTTTTTTTCTTTTTTTAAAGTAAACCAATCGCGAGGTGACACGTGTCAATGGGGCCCGTGAACAGTGTAAGAAACTCTTAAAAATCGATTCTTAGTTTATAGTTTTTGTAACCGATCCTTACACTATTCATGGGCCCCACGCCTTAAGAAACCCAGTTAAGGATCCCCTTTAATCCTGCTCTAGTCAGAATACTTTCTCGTGACACGGAACGTCTAGTAAACATTCCTCTTGTGCTGTTCAAAATCCACCATTAAATCACGACAAATAGACTTCGAGTCTAATATATATATTCATTATTACACCTACCTACACACACCACAAAGCCCCTATTCATCTTCCCAACGATCTTGTCTAATTTCATCACACATAAAAAAAAACATGATCTCTAGGGTTTTTGACTTTATGAAGAAATCCAAATCCATCCAACTAAACAACAACCTATTCATCGATCTTCTCTCTTCTTCATCATCAACCAAACCCAAAGCTTTGCATGATGTCTTCATCAACCACAGAGGATCCGACACAAAGAGAAACATCGCAACGTTGCTTTACGACAACCTCAATGCCCGTAACTTACGTCCATTCTTGGATAGCAAAAACATGAAGCCTGGAGATAAGCTTTTTGATCATATCAACCGGGCCATTCTCACTTCTAAAGTCGCTGTAACCGTGTTTTCTCCCAACTATTGCGATTCTTATTTCTGTTTGCACGAGCTTGCTCTTATAATGGAGTCCAACAAAAGGGTTATACCGATATTTTTCGACATCAAACCTTCACAACTTGATGTTATGATCGAAAAGGTGACATGTTCTGATCATGAAATGCAACGGTTTAGATGGGCTCTTCAAGAAGCTAAAGATACCGTTGGGCTTACGTTCGATTCATGTAAAGGGTAATTTTTAGTTTACATTCTATATAACCACCAAATGTTTTATAAAAATTTCTGATTTAACTCACGAGTTTTTTATTTTTGGCGCATTTTAGGAACTTATCAGAGGTAGTTACTATTGCATCGGATGTTATCGTTGAGAGGTTGGTGGAGTTAGAGGATGAACATGAAGATGCTTAGACTTTGGAAGACCTTGAACTAATTCCAAGTCAAACACTTCTCTCAAACATATAGTATTTTTAAAAGTTCCTATGATTGATGAATTTAATTGATTTCATTCATGCACATATATCCCAACGTATCGATAGTTGACAGAGGAGACAACAATTTTTTTTAATGAGGATTTCTAATCTTCATTATTCTTTGTAATTTTTTTTTGTGTTTGGCAAGTATTTCCTTTGTAAGCTCACCAAGATAATAACATTCTCTCTTTCTAATACCGAAAATGTTTGTTATAAAGTATAGACGTTACAAATACCATTTTTCACTTCTTTTTCTGTACGTACACTTTTTGGACTGGTCTACAGAAGGATCAAGGTTTTGGTACATGATAAAGTTTAGTTTTACATTTTGTATAGACAATAATAAACCCCAAGAAATATTTTTAAGCAAGTATCTAAATAACAAATAATGGTATCATATTTCTAAAACTAATAGAATGATATTAATATATATTAAATTATAAAATATATGAAAATATCAAATTCTGATCTTATTTAAAAGATATTTGGAAAATATCGTATTTAAGATTTTAAATTTGAAAGACACTTTAATTACCAAACTTTTCTGACCTATATATATATATATATATATTAAAACGTGTTTGACCAGATTTAAATTTAATATTAGATTTAGTAACTAAAATTTGTAAATTACTAAAGTAAATATTAAGATTTATGATTGGATAAATACTTCAAATTTTATTTTTAAAAATCATTTTATTTTTTTATCAACAAAGAGATTTTAGTAGCAAAGTTATATTTCCTAATACATAATATGTGAAAACTCACTAATCTCCAAAGGTCATTAGCTCAATGGAAATTACTACTAGGGCTTTGAATGGTTTGGCTGATGCCTTGGCTAAGAATAAATGTTTTTTTAAGTATGTCTCATTTTTCTATTTGTATGCTAAAAGCCACTTTTCATATTATTGAGGTTATTGAAAAATAATAATCATAATGTTTATAATTACTTATAAAGATACTAAAGGACCAATAGAGTTTCCAAACATCTGAAACTTTCTAGATAATTGGATATTTTCATAAGCATCAAACTGAGTTTGTAAATTAGATATTCCAATAACTGATAAGAAAAAATGATTATAATACAATATGATTTGAACGCACATCAATTTATAGTGGAAAAAACATATTTTTGTAATTCCCAAAGGCACATTGTATTAAAAACACTTTCTACATATGATTTTCTAAATTATTGCTAACTATGTGTCTATTATCTAAGGAAAGTAAAAAAGGCCAATAATAAACATGTGATAAGAAATTGGTACACTTTATTAACCACATAAACTCAAGAGCTCTAAACCTAATCTGATCCAAACCTTTCTTAGTCTCCTTCGTTTTTTACGGCTAAAATACCCATTTTCTACTGATTTTTTAACTTTAATCTGACAAAAAACACTTATTTCGATACAGTAATTTATTCCACCGAGTTGCATCTTCGGGTCGCTGCCATGCTCTCCAACGATCTGAATATGAAAAACAGGGTTCCATTTGCTTCCACAGAGAATTTGAGTTCTCTAGTTCTTCTTAGGCTATGTGCAACTGCTCATCTTCCTTCCTCCTTTTTCCTCTCATCGTTGATGCTCCACTGGTGAGACTCCGCCTATTTCAGACACTTTTAGATGGATTAAGCATTCATCATCACTATCTCAGGGAAAATTCACCTCTCAATCCATGAAATCAAGATTTTTCCACGTCACAAGAAAGTTCTCCATGTTGTTTTGGTGTCCAAGATTCTGCCTTCTTTGGAAAATCAGGCTAAAAGAGAAATCAAGTGATAAGTTTATAAGTTTTTTGAAGTCAACACTACCCAGTGAATAAGAAGAAGATGTAGTGGATTTTTCTTTCAAATTGTAGTCTCTGAAATATCAATCCACAATGCACAATTAAGTCAAATTACTTTTTTGGATGCAATTTGATGAATACTATTCTAATTGATATTGTTTGTTATTTTAAATAGATTTACTTTAGTGAATATGATCTTGTGGATGTTAGTGTTTACATTTGTGGATAAGTTATTATGGATGCTTTTGTAGATAGTTTTCCATTTGTTATGTGGATACCTTTTATGGTTAAGCTTTTGTGGATCCGGTTTCTTTTCTTCAATCATTTTTTGTGGATGTAATTACATAGATATGATTTCACATACATGTTTATGAATACATTTTTTTGGCTACCTCTTGCGGTTTACCTTTTGTAGATTTGATGTATAAGACATCTCTATCGTGGATCAATTTTTTTTTATATTTCTTCTGATTTACATCCAAATAAACTAGATTTTTGTTTTATATATTCTTCCATTCTTGTCACATTGACTACTCACAACCAACAAACATATTCAACATGAACAACAAAGGATTTAGCACATACAACCAATAGATGTATCGCTTGAATAGTTGCTCCCCAAAACATAAACCTAATATTAAAAGAAAAAAAAACTCAGATTCAAGTCTAATTTGAACTTGTACACAACTTCCATGTACACAACTTTTCTTTTCACACTTTCTAAATCCACGGATCTCAATCCAAAAATCATACGTCCACACATCACATGTCCACACATCTCATCTAAATCATTCTTGTCCATTCTTACTCTGTTTACCCTTACCATGTCCACACTCTCTTGGTCACACTTCTTAAATCCACACTTCCCCTAAGAATGAAGCTATAAAGTGATTTCTCATCGTCAATCACCTGCACATCGAGTAATATAGAAAGAAGCTATTATTTCTTCTTCAAAACCCAACTAACACCGTCATAATCAAAATCAAAGGAGAACCCATAATCAAATAACATTCGAACGACCCACACTAATTTTCGTAAAAAGATTCAAGTTCGCTTGAAGTAGCAGAGAGCACAATTATTATAATCACTAAAAAGTTTACATTTTGAATTTAATACGAGTCACTATCAGCCACTTCGATTACTCAAACTTTATCACTTCTTCATCACCTAAAATTTGTCAAAAACTCTTGTAAAATACAACAAAACCACGTACATTACATTTAAAATTCTTGTTAAATCATTTGTGTTTCTAATAATATTGCATTTACAACATTTTGAATTTTCTTTTCACATTAGCATTACAAACAACAATCATTTGATTCTTTTGATTTGAAACCAATCTTATGGTTGAGTTTAAAGTCCAAAAACAAACATATATCCACTAATTTCCCTTTCAACTGATTGTCCTCTTCCTTTAATATTCCAGAGAGTTCTTTGTCCTGAATTCACAATTTAATGCATAAAATGCTCATAAACATAAATATGTATCAACTTCAAAATAAGTTTCAGTAATTAACTCTTATTTGTTATCTTTTATTTGTATGTCGCTTTACATATAAACTTTCATGTGCTAACACTGAAAGATTATATTTCATATTATAACCAGATTATAAGAGAAAATTTACGAAATCATACACAAGAGAATACCCAAAACCAACAAGTTAAACTAACCCTTAGAGTTCAAAACGAGTGGATAAAGATCAATTATGCACTAGCTATTCATATTTTCTTTATGGAAACTAACGGAACTTCAGTATAAAAGAGTTTGAAACCCCAAACTGTCAAACTGAACTATTTCTCTGACCCAACTACATCTACTTTAGTTGTTAAGTTTTTCAGAATCCAATTGCAGTATCATATGCTCAACAGAAACTTATGTGTGTTTATTCTATTATTAGCAGTGAAAATTCAGTAATAATTCCTTTGTTGGGTTTGGTAGATATCATTTATTTTATGACCATAAAAATGTCCAGTTATATTATATAATAAAAAATATATGTACATATATATATATATATATATATATACTGGAGGAACAATGCATAATTATGTTTTTAATTTAGAAACTCATTAATCAAGCTTAACTGGTAGTAATCAACGATTATGCACAAGGTTTTGGGTACACATATTAATCGAGCGTAAATACAAGAAATATATAAATAAAGGTGAAATGCTTAATCAACATCCGACCTTAGTTCAATTGGTAGAGCGGAAGATTGTAGTCTGTGACAGCAAATCTTTGGGTCGTTGTTTCAATTCCAGTAGGTCATATTCATTTTTATATATGTAATGGTTTGAGAAACAACGTGTTGTTCTTGTATGAAAGTCATAGACGAAATGAAGATATATATTATTTTCACTAATCATACTCTTCTGGAGCTCTCCGGACATCGCCTCTCACCCAGTCCCATTGACGACGGGGAGATGAAGAGCATGAGTGGTTTCCAAGCTAACCATTGTTTCCATTTTTAGAAACTTGTCATGTCCTATATGTCTTTCTATGTGTTCTTATGTAAGGTTTTGAAGACCCTTATAAATCTGGATTTCAAGATATTGTTAAAAATACAACTCAGTGATTTGTAAGGTTTTATAAAGAGGTTTTTTAACCAAGAGTTGATCGTATATGTCTATAAAAACATATAAGTGTGTGAACTTTAGAATTGTTTTCTTTATTATTCTATATTCTTTGTAAGACTGTTATCGAAATATATAAACATTATGCTTGAAAAAGGTAGCTTTAGACTATGATTAAAAGTTAACATCATCTTTTTATTTTGTTTTGCAGTTAGATAGCAATGAATTTTGCATATGCTTTCTAACTTGTAACAAGAAATTGAGAAATCAAAAGAAACTAAAGAGGCCACCAAAACCAACGTTGTTATTTATAAAGTATCCATATTCTTAATACGATGTTATATTCACATATAATTTTTCAGGAAAATGGACAGAATGCCGAATAAGAATTGGATGATAGATAAGTTTTACAATCTTATATAGATGCCTGAAGACAGAAAAACACAAAGGTTATTATGTTTTTGATAATTTATAAGGCTTTACTAAATTCGAAATTGTTAAATTATTTTTTCTTCTAATATTAGGAGAAGAAGAAAGGTGTCAAACATCCACGTGAATGTTAGAGATAAACTTGAATGTAACTTAGAAACCAAGTTACAATAATCCTATTTATTAGGATAATTATTTAGGATTAGGATAATGATGTGATTTTCCTAATGAGTTTAGGACTTTTATCTCTATATAAGAAGATGGTGAGTTGTGCCATGAACTTATGAGTTTAGAGAGATAGATTTGAGTGCTTAAGTTTTGAGAGATTTTCTTAAGCTAATAATACTAAACTTTGTGTTATTCTATCATCATCGTAAACATACTTTCAAAGTTGGGATAAGATTTGGTATCAGAGCCATTAAACCATGGGTGATATCATTACCGCAGGCGCAACACCGACGAGAGGAAAGGATGAAGGAGGATCCTCCATAACATGTCTGATGCTAACATCATCAAAGTACACTGTATGGGCTATTCGCATGAAGATTTTATTAAAAGTACACAAAGCGTGGGACGTGATCGAGCAAGAAGCAACAGAGAATGAAAGAAACGACATGGCCATAGCTTTGATATTTCAATCTATACCGGAAGCTTTAATTCTACAAGTTGGAGACCTAGATAACGCAAAAAAGGTATGGGAAGCTATTAAGGCGAGACATATGGGTGCAGATAGAGTAAAGGAAGCAAGGTTACAAACCCTAATGGCTGAATTTGATTGATTAAAGATGAAAGATACTGATACAATTGATAACTTCGTTGGCAAGCTATCAGAAATCGCTTCAAAATCAGCAGCACTTGGTGAAAACATAGAAGAAATAAAGCTAGTTAAAAAGTTTCTCTCATCTCTACCACGGAGAAAATACATTCACATAGTTGCGTCGCTGGAACAGGTCTTGGATTTAAAAACCACAAGCTTCGAAGATATAATTGGACGTCTAAAAGCCTACGAAGAAAGGGTTTGTGAAATTGATGAAGACAACCACGAGAATCAAACCAAACTAATGTACACCAACACGGATGCTCAACAGACACAACGAGATTACAACGGAGATTATAGGAGCAGGGGTCGAGGAGGGCGGTCTTATAGAGGTAGAGGTCGTGGAAAGCCATATCGTGAGTTTGATCTAAACATTGTTTTCGATGTGACAAAACTGGTCACTTTGCAGCAAACTGTCCGGACAGACTACTAAAATTGCAAGAAACTTATGAAACCAAAGAAGACGATACGCATGAAGCTGATGGTTTACTAATGCATGAGATAGTATACCTCAATGAAAAGAACATGAAGCCAAAAGAGTTTGAATCATCTACGGATGGAGATAGAATTTGGTATCTAGACAATGGAGCATCAAACCATATGACTGGACACCGAGATTATTTCAAAGTACTTGATGAAACTATCTCTGGAAAAGTAAGATTCAGAGATGATTCAAGGATTGACATAAAAGGAAAGGGGTCCATTCTCTTTATAAATCAAGACGGAAGTCAAAGAATCCTAGCTGATGTCTACTTCATACCGGATTTAAAAAGCAACATTATTAGTCTTGGACAAGCTACGAAATCAGGATGCGAGATAATAATGAAGGATGATCACCTCAAGTTACATGACAAAGAAGGAAACTTGATTACCAAGGCAAGCCGATCAAAGAATCGCCTCTATAAGGTTCAAATCGATGTAATTGATACGAAGTGACTTAAACTTGTTGTTGAAAGTGACTCGGCGAGATGGCATATGCGACTTGGGCATATTGGCCTAGATTCAATGAGAACCATGATATCAAAAGAACTCGTGACAGGGATGCCACATATGAAGGTTGAAAAGGAAACATGTAAGTCTTGTTTGCTTGGCAAACAAATAAGACATACCTTTCCAAAGTCAACACAATATCGCGCCTCAAAGGTACTTGAACTCATCCATGGAGATCTTTGTGGACCTATTACACCTCCTACAGCAGCAAAGAATCGGTACATATTTGTACTTATAGATGATCATTCAAGATACATGTGGACAATCTTGTTAAAAGAGAAGGGAGAAGCGTTCGAAAAGTTTAAACGGTTTAAAGCAGTGGTAGAGAGTGAGACAGGATCATCAATTAAAACCTTCAGGACTGATAGAGGAGGCGAGTTTATGTCTGCTGAGTTCAAATCCTTCTGCGATTTATCTGGAATTCAACGGCACTTAACTGCTCCATATACGCCACAGCAGAATGGAGTAGTGGAAAGACGAAATAGAACGCTGTTGGAGATGACTAGAAGCATTCCTAAACACATGAGGATACCTAACTTTCTATGGGGAGAAGCTGTGAGACACGCGACATATATCATTAATCGAGTTGCAACCAAGGTACTTGTGTCAAAAACTCCATACGAAGTTCTTAAGAGACGCAAACCTAATGTTGAACATCTAAGAGTATTTGGATGTATTGGTTACACCAAAACCGACATACCAAATACGAAGAAGCTCGACGATAGGTCCAGAACATTGGTATACTTGGGAACTGAACCTGGTTCAAAGGCATATAGGATGCTTGATCCAACGAACCAACGGATAGTAGTAAGCAGAAATGTGGTGTTTGACGAAACCCAAGGCTGGAAGTGGAACAACTCACCGGTTGAGGAAGAGGAGGAACCAGGAATGCTCACACTTCCATTTGGTTCTTATGAAACACAAGGTATACAAGAAACAGAAGAAGTCGCACCCGAGGAGACTACGACAGCTAATGAACTCGATGAGTCAAAACAACAAGAAGACGATGAGGAAGACTTTCATCCAAGAAGATCCACCCGAGACAGAAAACCACCAGGTTACTTAGATGATTACATATACCTGGCCGAGATCGATGGGGAACGTCTTTTGTTGATGGTTAACGAGGAACCATGGTGTTTTAGTGAAGCCATTAAGGAGAAAGTATGGCGAGAAGCATGCGAGGACGAAATTAACTCCATAGTTAAGAACAAAACTTGGACGTTGGTTAACTTACCGATGGAGCAAAAGCAATTGGACTAAAGTGGATTTTTAAAATCAAGCGCAACTCAGATGGGACCATAAACAAATACAAGTCAAGACTCGTTGCAAAAGGATATATACAAAGGCATGGTATTGATTTCGAAGAAGTCTTCGCCCCAGTCGCTCGTATCGAGACTATTAGGTATATCATCGCACTCGCAGCTACACATGGCTGGGATATTCATCACCTTGATGTAAAAACCGCATTTCTCTATGGAGATCTAAAGGAAGACGTCTACGTATCACAACCCGAAGGTTTTGAAGTCAAGGGATCTGAACACAAAGTGTACAAGTTACATAAAGCTTTATACGGTTTAAAACAAGCTCCAAGAGCTTGGAATGAGAAGCTAAATAAAGCACTTGAGAAACTTGGTTTTGAGAAATGTTCAAAGGAGGCTTCATTATATCGCAAGCGAGAAAGGGAATGTCTACTTTTGGTTGCTGTTTACGTTGACGATCTTCTTGTAACAGGCTCAAACACTAGCCTTATATGCGATTTTAAAGGGGAGATGTCAAAAGTTTTTGACATGAGTGACTTAAGAAGACTTACCTACTATCTTGGTATTGAAGTTCTTCAGAGCAAAGAAGGGATAATATTAAGTCAAGAACGATATGCAAGGAGGATTTTGGGTGAATTTGGCATGGAGGAATGCAACCCAGTGCAAATTCCTATGGAGTTTGGCCTAAAACTCTCAAAAGCACCAGAGGAACAACAAGTTGACGAGAAGGAGTACAGGAGGATGATAGGATGCCTCCGATATCTGATACACACACGGCCGGATTTGTCTTTCGCGGTAGGGTTGCTGAACCGGTACATGCATCAGCCGAAGACTTCGCATGCTGCTGCTATAAAACAAGTACTCCGGTACTTGAAAGGAAGCTTGTCGTATGGCTTAATATTTAGTCCGAGTGAAGAAGGTCAACTCGTGGGTTTTAGTGATAGTGGACATAATATAGACATGGATGACGGAAGAAGCACCACCGGTCACATATTCTATCTTGGCAAATGTCCAATCACATGGTGTTCACAGAAACAAGAGACGGTGGCACTCTCTTCGTGTGAGGCTGAATTTATGGCAGCAACCGAAGCCGCTAAACAAGCGATATGGCTGCAGGAACTACATGGTGAAGTAATGGAGAAACTCTGCGAGAAAACGGTTCTCTACCTCGACAACAAATCCGCGATAGCTCTCACCAAGAATCCTGTATTTCATGGTCGAAGCAAACACATACATAAAAGGTATCACTTCATACGAGAATGTATTGAGAACGAGCAAATAGAGGTGCAACATATTCCAGGAAATGAGCAAAAGGCTGATATACTTACCAAGGCGCTTGGGAAGATCAAGTTTAAAGAAATGAGAGATCTCATTGGAGTTCAAGGAGTTGGAAGAAACGAGTTCAAGTTTAAAGGGGAGATTGTTAGAGATAAACTTGAATGTAACTTAGAAACCAAGTTACAATAATCCTATTTATTTGGATAATTATTTAGGATTAGGATAATGATGTGTTTTTCCTAATGAGTTTAGGACTTTTATCTCTATATAAGAAGATGGTGAGTTGTGCCATGAACTTATGAGTTTAGAGAGATAGATTTGAGTGCTTAAGTTTTGAGAGATTTTCTTAAGCTAATAATACTAAACTTTGTGTTATTCTATCATCATCGTAAACATACTTTCAAAGTTGGGATAAGAGTGAACCTAGAGATGGGTATGAGAAAGCTTCAAAAGTTAAAGAAGTAAGTGAAAATGTGACATTTTCTAATAAATTATTATTTTGCTATAAATCTTGTTGTGGAGTTTCTTATAGAATCTAGTGTTTGATGAATGTATGAATATTATTGTTTTTTGGATTTTGTTTAAGTGAAGAAATTTTTGAACACATAGGCAGTTTTTAAAATTATAAGCCTTTATAAATCTATTATTATTTTTTTCTTCTAAAATAGGGGCAGATAGAAGACGAAAAAACAACAACAAATGGAAGCTGATGCTGAAGTCGGCGACGATAATAAAGAAAGAGAAACTTCAAAAATCGATGAAGTGAGCTAATTTATAAATTTTTATTAACTGAGACTATCAGTTTTTAAAATTATAAGTATTTATAAATCTGTTATTCTTTTTTTTGAAACAGGGGTAGACACAAGATGGAGAATAACAACAAGTGGAAGTTGATGCTGAAGTCGGCAATGATGATAAAGGAAGAGAAAATTCAACTAAGACTATCAATTTTTAAAATTATAAGTTATTATAAATTTAGAGAAATTGTTAAAAATACCACAAATTAAGTACCACTTCTCAGAAATACTCTCAATCAAAAATATATTAACGTTTGGGTTTATACTTTAGTGATTATTTTTAGGGTTTAATATTAAGAGATCGAGGCTAAAAAATGATTTATAAATACTTTATAAAATAATTTAGTGTTATTTTATCACAAATTTAGGATATTTATGAAAGTCATTCATTAATGGTAAATTTGAAAAGTGGTATCAAACTTAGTTTTACCCATAAATTTAACATCCATTGAAATATATATATACTCAGTAGAAGCTATATAAATTAATAAACACCATAAGTTAATAAATTTATTTCGTCCCAAGTTGGACCGGTTCAAAATATGACACAAATCAATAAAATAAAAATTTTAAAAAATTCTATGTAAATATATGCTCTCATTAAATTATAAATTAATAATTTATATGTAAACACATTTTCTGTAAGTACCAGCCAACCATCATATTGTTTTTTATATTCACAATGAAATTATCTTTATATTTTATAACACTTAATATATTTAGATGAGATTTAGTATAATTGTATCTTAAACACACATTTTTGTGAAACCTATTTTATATAAACCAAATAAAATACTAAAATCAATATAAAGGTCACATTCAAAAAAAAATTAATGTACATACACTAAAATAAAATAAAATTCATTAGTTTAGAAAAAAAATATTTTAAAATGAAAATCTGGAAAAGAATACTTTACGTAAATTAATAATTCTATAAATTAATAAAAATATCAAATTCCCACCACAATATAACTTTTTTAGACTTGTAGTATTTTGACGGGTCGACGAGCTATTTCTCCACCAGAACTATCTTATAGCATCAGATCTCCACCAAACTATGACCTAGTGTCAAATCTCCAAAAGTTATACATGCATTTCTCCACGAATTAAAAATTCTGAATGTATTTCTCCTCGAACTGATACTTTGAAACTTAATTACCCATAGACCATGGTTTTAATGGGTTTACTATTAACCAAATAGTTTAAACCGGCTAAACTAAACCAAAATTCATTTTAAACAATTTTTATAAAAGAATATTGTTTCTCTTCTTGTTTAAATTTCAAAATATATATTTTTGAAAACAAAAAATCTTTCCTAATTTTTTTTATATTCTTGGGCTTTAATTTTTTATATTTTTGGGCTTTAATTTTTTTTTAAATTTACATTAAGATTTAGTGTTTACAAAATTTAATAAAATTCCAATGAACAAATAAGCTTATTAAATTTTTGGTTTTCTGAAATTTGAAAGAAAAAAATTAAATTTTGATAAAAGTATATGTCAAAAATCTATGTTTTGTTGAATTTTGACTTATTAATTTTTTATCAATAACATAAAAATTTATAAAATTATGGATATTTATTAATTTTACATACAACGCCACAATTTAATAACTTTCAAACGATTTACAAATTTTGGTTTTGTAAATTTAATTTAAAAATTGTAAATTACAGTTTTTATTAAAGAATATTTTGCATTTAAAAAAAACTTACATCAAGATTTTATATTTACAAAATTTAATAAAATTAAAATGAAAAAATAAGCTTATTAATTTTTTGCATTTTTACTAAAAAGTTTTTTTAAAAATTGATAAAAATTTACATCAAGATTTGAAAGTTATTAAATTGTGGCATTGTATGTAAAATTAATAAATATCTATAATTTTATAACTTTATGTTATTGATAAAAAATTAATTTACGTCAAAATTAAACAAAACATAGATTCTAGACGTATACTTTTATCAAAATTTATTTTTTGCTTTCAAATTTCAAAAAAACACAAAAATTTAATAAGCTTATTTGTTAATTGTAATTTTATTAAATTTTTTAAACATAAAATCTTGATGTAATGTTTTTTTTAACTTTTTAAAAATGCAAATATATATAAAATATAGGAAAGTTTTTTGAATTCAAAATCTATATATTTGAATTTTAAATAAGAACAGAAACAATATTATTTAATAAAAATTGTTTTAAATGAATTTTGGTTTGATTTAGCCGATTTAAACTATTTGGTTAATAGTAAACCAATTAAAATCATGGTCTATGGGTAATTAAGTTTCAAAGTATCGGTTCGGGGAGAAATATATTCAGAAATGTTAATTCGTGGAGAACGACGTTTATAACTTTCAAATCATGGAGATTTGACACTAGGTCATAGTTTGGTGGAGATCTGATGCTATATGATAGTTCTCGTGGGAAAATAGCTCGTTAACCCTATTTTGACGATATGAATTAGATGAAAATAAGACAGAAACTCGATGTACAAGAATAGAGGCAGTTTCAGTGCATTCTCTGTATCATAAAAGACTATAGAACCAAGAGAGCAAAAGATTGATAAAACATTTGGGAAACTTGACCTACAAGCCAACTTTGAGCATACAAAATGTATTGCTTAACAGAAGACTAAAGACTTTAAGACATATTTTCACCATTCGTCTTGCCAAAGCACAAAGAGCATGTTTATCCCTAGAACCCACTTGGGTTCTTAATTTCTTTTTATTTGAATTAAAAAAACGAATCAATCGTGAGCTGCCATGTGTCAGTGGGACCCACGAAATAGTGTAAGAGTCAGTTCTTGATTAGAGATTTTTAGAAACGGTTCTTAGAAAAAGTGGTGGATTCCACCACTATTTTTGGTTAAGAACCCCCCTAAAAACCTCCAATAAACATGTTCTTAGAGCATCTTTAATCTTGGAACCCCTTAATAGGGTTCTTATTTTTTTTTTAATAATATAAAAAATAAAAACGAATCAATTGCGGGTCGCCATGTGTCAGTGGGGTCTGCGAACAGTACAAAAATCCAAGCGAATTGATCTCTTATTTGAAAATTTTAAGAGATGATTCTTAAGGAAATTGTGGGTCTCTCCCTTTAAGAACCCGTCTAAAAGATCTTATTAAAGGTGCTCTAAGGCTATGTTTCTTCTCAACCAGCTTCTTTGCATTTGCATCTCTTCACAATTGCTCTTCAGCTTTGACATATCCTCCCTCAATCTCTTCATCTTAATCTGATGAACATTCATCTAACGTTTGGACACACATCGAGCTGGAACTGACTCTGAGTATTAAATCCTAGATGATGAAACATGTTTTTGTGATCCATTGTACAAAAGTTCTTATTACATCACAGTCCACAAAAGTCATGTCCTTGGACGAAATACAAACAAACATAACAAGTTTGAATCAACAACAATTATGGATATCAATTTAGATTCTCTTCACGAATTGTAGGTTACAAGCGGCTTTACTTAGATCCATACCTCTTCACCCTTTCATCAATCCACTCTCTCATATCCTTCAACACGATGGCAGCGTTCTCGTCAGGCTCTCCTTGAATCAGGGAATGGTACATCCCATCATAAAGCTTCAACGTTTTATCAGCACTCGATGCCTTTTCGTATAGTAGCTGTGACGACGAAGGGCATGTTACTCCATCAGCTGTCCCGTGCACTGTCAGTAGCGGAATAGTCACTCTCCTAAAATTCTCTTGCACGTATTGGGTCTTCCTTAGAAGCTCCCTCATTGTTCCCACTCTAGGCCTCCCTGTGTATCTGTAAAGCAACAACATCCACACTTACTTGCAATAGATGATAAGAGAAGTTGCAAAAGCAGAACCGCAAAGTCGGATGAAACATTGGCCTCTAGCCCCCAAAATTTATGAAAAAGATATATATCTACATAGGTCCCCAAATTTGAAATAAAGGATTATTAAAATCCTTACTAAGTCGTCTACAGCCCTCAAAAGTTTTTTATTGCAGCAAGAGTCTTAAGCTTTAGAGATTATATCACTAAGGGTTTTGTTTTTATTACGTGTTTGGGTTAGATACAATGATCTTGAGCTTTTCCGGGTCATGAATTGCCTTGCTAGGTATCTTATTATCCGGCATTGCAGCCCACGTATCAGCCAAGCCAAAGAGAAGACAGTAAGCAAAAAGGTGAGGCTTGCTTGGTTTCATATCCTCTGGGATAACGAAGAGAGGAGCCGAGAAGATAACACCGGTCCAAGTATCAGGCTCAGATTGAAAGTACATGAGAATTGTAGCAAGACCTCCCATGGACTCACCAAAGAGGAAAGCAGGGAGATGCTTATACGAGTCGCTGTAACGAACATGCTTAAAGAAAGACAATGAGGCTGCTGCAACTTTCTCCATATCACCTGATAACACAAACAAAGAAAGCCATTCAATTCTTCCTCCTAAAACCCTAATTTCCAGTGAAACTTGGATCTCAAGTAATCTTTCTATTTTGCCTAACGTTACAAAAACAGAGAAGGAAAAAGCGAATTTAGCGAAAAAACTAATTACTCCTACAAAAAATAATTTTCCAAATATGTTTTTATCAAGATATTTAAATTTATAGAAAGTACACCAAAAAAACGAAATACCTGAATTAACGAGAATGTTTATATCCAATATACTTTCAAATTCTCCATTATTTTTATCCAAACAATCTGAATTATTTGATATTTCATTTAAAAACTGAATTATCTAACTTTTTAACCAAAATTATTCAAATTTATCAAAAAGAATTGAAATCGAATTACATTCAAAATTTTCTTTGATATTAGGAGGTTCTAAATCTCTTTTTTTAAATTTCTAACCCAACCAAAAATAAATAAATGAACCTAATTTCGTAATTACCATGATGGTTCATATACTACAGGAACAAAAAAAAAACAAAAAAAAAACCGAAAACTGAACTAAAAACCGAAGCGCCAGTACTAAGTTTTGCGTAACGGACGTTGAAAAAACAGAGAAGGTAAGAAACGGACCCATGTAGGCGCGGATTCCGTCGGAGCGGCCGTGACCAAGAAGATCGGCGGCGAAGACGGCGTAACCCCAAGTGGAGAAGTTCATACAGATCTTCTGGAACATCCAGCTCGTGTCGGAACCGTACCCATGAGACATGTACACAGTGCCTTTGACTTCACCATCTAAAGGAAGAAAGCTCTGAGTAAAGATCTTTCCGTTGGGTGTGTCGAAGTAAGATTTGGTGTTACGCACACCCTGAGATGTGTAGTACTCTTCCTCCGGCATGTCTCCCCAGAAATTCTTAGCCGGAGCTGAGTTGGCTGAAGTCTCCACCTGAGACGGCATCGTTGTGGATTGTTTGGCTTTTTGCTTTCTTTCTTCTCCACTGAGTTTTGAGTTGGTCGAGTTTAAGTAAATGAGGGCACCAAGAATGAGTTTATATATTAAGTAAACGTGATTATATGATAATTAATATATTTGAAAAGTTGTTGGTTTTCATTTTTTTTTAGTAATGCAATTATGGACGGGGGGAGACATGAATGAAAAAGTTGGTCCAACATATTGATACTAATATATACTCCCTCCGTTCTTGAAAGTAGGATTTTCTAGAATTTGCACGTTTATTAAGAACATAATTAATGTTTATGATTAACTATATTATTTATTTCTATTATGCAGTTTCCAATAACTATTGACTAATAAGATTTAAACAGTTTAAATATTTCTAATTAATGTTTCTTGAAAGTATACAATTCATTAACACTAATTAATAAAAGTACCTTAAAATTCTAGAAAATCTTATTTTGTGGAACAAAAAAAAACTCCCACAAAATCTTACTTTCGGGAACGGAGGGAGTAATTGAATGAAAAGATTTTTGTCCTAAACTAAGAAAATGATTCTAAAAAGTGAAATGATGGCAAATAATTTTCTTCGCACTGTTATATATGTAAATCTACAATTCCCGTTATGAATGTTGTCAAAATTTTCTTTGAGGCGTGTTTGATTTTTTACATTTTTACAAGTATTCTTTAAAAACATATTAAAATTTTGAATTTTCTTCTCTTAAATTTTATGTAAATTTAATTTATTTTAGATACAAACATTATAGATGTATATTGAGAAATCCCAATAATAGTATATAATCAAATTTAATATTTTAACTATTTAAAACCAAAAAAAAGTAACAACAAACTTAAATGTAATATATATACAACAAATGACCTTTTCCTGTTATTTGCAATGTTGAAATCATGTCTATAAACATTTTTCATCATATCTATGAACATTAGGTATAGATAATATACTATCGATTTGATTATTTGAATTGTTTTAATTTATTTGTATTATTAAAAGAATGAAATGGTCGATAAAAAATAAATGTAATAAAATATTAAATTATTTGTAAAACGAGCGAGATAAATAATAAATTGATTGGTTTATTCGGCTCACCAAACCAACTGTGCTGCTGGCGTGGGGGCAGATGGGGTTGGTGGGGCAGTAGAGTTGGTGAGATGGATCCGACCGGACCCGACCTTGTCAGTGTCGGATAAAGTCACTTTTTCACCTTCTCCTGGTTCGGTTCGCTCATATGCCTACACACCCCGATGGGCATATGTTTGAAAAACCCGTTCGTCCTTATTTTCTTAAAAACTATCGGCCCATAGTGAGACACTTCTCTTCGACTGACAAAACGTATATGTTCATCATAACTGTGACACGAATGTATATGTTAACTTAAATTATAGCCTGTCACATAATATGAAATTTCTTTCCTTTAAATAAATATATATTTCTTATAGAATAAAATATTATAATGTATAATATATATATATATATATATATATTAAATATGATGATCATATTATAATCGTATTATAAATAAAAATCAATCTTAATTATGTAGTATATCACCTACACCAAAATGAAAATATTAATACATTCCAAATTTTAATTTCTACAAATATATCTTTAATGAAAAATATAACCATTTCTTTTAAAAACAGAAAAAGATTTACTAAAACATTTAATAGATATACAAGAATAAAATTGTTAACACTAAAGAAATCAAAAATATTAAAAAATAAAATTTTATTAGAAAAAGTTATACACTTTTGAAATAAAGATCAAAATCTCGTATATAATTAAAAATTTAAAACTAGAGATTGTTTATTCAGCTCAGATCTATTTCTATATGTATATAGTGGGAATAATTGGTCAATGGACATGTTTTAAACGAGAAATCATCTCGGATATCTCTCAAGCTAAAAAGAAAATCTAAAATCTCCTCTCTCTAAAATGAATTTTATTTTTTAATTATAAAAATAACTCAATTAACTTTTTACCCTTTAACCTAATCTTGTAGTTGAAATAAACATATCTATTTTCTCTACTTTTCTCTTTTTCATATCTCTTCGCCCACTCTTCTTCTTCTCTTCTTCTCTTCTTCTTCTTTTTTCTCTCTGCAAAATATCAAAAATCCTAAGCTAACATAGTTTCACTAACCAAAGAACAAACAACGACAACCACATCTAAATTTATCGTAGTAACACATCATCCGTCAAATGTTACACATCCAAACATGATATTGACAGAGATTTCTGGGTTTTTTCTTTAACTTAGGGTTTATCTTGTTTTTATGTGTCAATGTTTTGTATTTTCGTGTTTTTTATTTAATGTCAACTACAGATTTAAACAATTAAGTATTATGAGTTTTAGATCTAGAATTAGGATTATGTTTCACGGATTGTGGATCTGAAAATTTTATATTTGGTATAACTTTGTATTTCGTGGAATAGATCTATGAATTTTATATTTGATATAACTTTGTATTTAGTGAAACTGCAGATTCTGAATCTATGGTTTTTTATATTTTCTAGATCTGAAATTCATAGTAGGACGTGGTAGTAAAACTCGGTATAACTAACTTAGTAGAACTAATAGAATTCAGTATAACTAACATAGTAGAACTAATATAATTTAGTATAACTAACATAGTAGAAATAGTAATACTAGGTATAATAAATTTAGTGGAACTAGTAGAATTCGGTATAACTACCTTAGTAGAAATGGTAATACTAGGTATAATAAATTCAGTAGAACTCGGTATAACTATCTTAGTAAAACTAGTAGAACTCGGTACAACAACCTCAGTAAAACTAGTAGAACTCGGTACAACAACCTCAGTAAAACTAGTAGAACTCGGTACAACAACCTCAGTAAAACTAGTAGAATCATAAATAAAATTAAAATTTAAAATTTTGATTTTTTTTAAAAAAAAATTGAAATTTTGAAAATTTTGAAATTTCAAAAAAATATAAAATTTAATTCGAAAATAAATAAGGGTAAAATCGGGTTTTAACATTTTCATTAAATGATGAAGGGTATTTAGATTAGTGAAGGATATAGTGGATTTTTTTTCTTCTATAAGAACATATGAGATGATGACTCTGTTTTAAACCCGTTCGTCCTTGTTTTTCAGAAAAATTACTGGCACATTTCTCTCTTCATGTATAAGGTCATCATAACTGTGACCAAATATATAAAATTGTTGTGAATATGTGTGTGTTTAGGCTGTAAACTCGTGTGTGTATTAATCATAAGGTATCGAGGTTCCTTTATATAATGAGGAACAAACCGACTAAGCCTTAGAGATAAGTACAAACTATAAATCCATCCTTATCTAGGATTACATAAGATAAACTTAAACCAAATAGGTTTAGGATAATACAAAACCAACTAGTAATAGGTTTAGTAAACCAAGTCGGAATGGGTTTACTTGGTCGGCCCGGTTCGGCCCAGTTTGGCCCATCTGGTCGGTACGGTCTGGTTAGGGCAATCCACCATCAGTTTCATAACACTCCCCCTTGGATGCCATAACCATAATAGAGCTCATAGTATGCTATCACGTTGCCTCATTAAAACCTCTCCAGGAAAACCAAAAACCCATTTGGGAAAAATGGAAACCTAAGACAGGAAAAAGAGTACAACACATACTACTCCCCCTGATTTGGACATCATTCAAGAAGGTCTTGAAGTCTCCTCATGCCGATCTGGTTGATAAGCTTCCTGAATGTTGATGTCGGAAGTGCCTTGGTAAATAGGTCAGCTGAGTTGTCACATGACCTGACTTGTACCACCTTGACGTCTCCACTCTTCTGTAGTTCATGTGTGAAGAAGAACTTAGGTAGGATGTGCTTGGTACGGTCGCCCTTGATGTACCCATCCTTCAGCTGTGCAATGCAAGCCGCATTGTCCTCGTATAGTACGGTTGGTTCATCCTTGTCCACGGTCATGCCACTGTCCATCCGGATATGGCCGGTCATCGACCTAAGCCATACCAACTCTCGACTAGCCTCGTGAATAGCAAGTAACTCCGCATGGTTTGATGATGTTGCAGCAATGGTTTGCTTCATAGAACGCCATGATATTGCTGTACCTCCATGAGTGAACACATAACCTGTTTGAGATCTAGCACAATGTGGATCTGATAGATAACCTGCATCAGCAAAACCAACTAAAGTTTCTTTGTTATGGTTAGTATAATATAAACCAAGATCTTTAGTTCCTTGTAAATAACGAAGGATATGTTTGACCCCATTCCAGTGCCTCAAAGTCGGACAAGAGCTGAATCTAGATAGTAGATTCACGGCAAAGCAGATGTCTGGTCTAGTGTGGCTAGACAAATACATCAAAGCTCCAATGGCACTGAGGTAAGGCATTTCCGGACCAAGGGGTTCTTCATTTTCTTTCTTTGGTCCGAATGGATCATTTTCAGGACAAAGTGATCTCACGACCATTGGGCTGGTCAATGGGTGAGCCTGATCCATATTAAATCTCTTGAGTACCTTTTCTGTATATGCCTTTTGATGTACAAGGATTCCATCTTTGATATACTCAAGTTGTAAACCCAAACAGAACTTAGTTTTTCCTAAGTCTTTCATCTCAAATTCTTTCTTGAGGTATTCAACTGTTTGGTCGATTTCTCCAGGGGTTCCAATGATATTCAGGTCGTCCACATAGACTGCTATGATCACGCAGCCATGGTTCTCGAATTTCTTTATGAAGATACATGGGCTGATTGGATCATTCTTATAGCCTCTTTAACTAAGTATTCACTTAGTCTATTGTACCACATTCGACCTGATTGCTTTAATCCATACAAGGATTTATTCAGCTTAATACAATGCTGATCTCGAGATCCATTTCTATCTTTGAGCTCAATACCCTCTGGAACTTTCATATAGATTTCATTATCCAGTGGACCATATAGGTATGCAGTTACTACATCCATCAGACGCAGATCTAAATTTTCTCTAATGGCCAGACTGATCAAGTATCTGAATGTAGTTGCATCCACCACAGGGGAATAAGTTTCCTCATAATCGATTCCAGGTCTCTGTGAGAATCCTTGTGCTACAAGCCTTGCCTTGTATCTCACTACTTCTCCTTTCTCATTTCTTTTCCTTACAAAGACCCATTTGTACCCCACTGGTTTAACATCATAAGGTGTGACCACAATTGGTCCAAATACATTTCTTTTCTTTAACGAATTTAACTCCACATTAATGGCTTCTTTCCATTTGATCCAATCTGAACGTTGTGTACACTCTAAGATTGATGTGGGTTCTTGATCCTCGTCCATGAGTTCAAGTGCTACTTATAAGCAAATATATCATCAATGTTGATATGCTTTCTGTTCCATTGTTTTCCAGACAATATATAGTTTATAGAGATCTCATTGTTATCAGGATCATCTGAATTAGGTGAATTGGCGTCCCAAAACACTTTTGGTACAGACGGATCGACCACGGTACGTGGGTCGACCATGATCGGGTCTGGTACGTGCATGGTTCGATTGGGTACGTCCGGGGTACGTCCGTAATACAGCCTGGTACGACCGTGGTACGACCAGAATTGGTCGTGACCGTGGTTCGACCTGGAACGGCCGTGGTACGTACCGGATCAATGGTGGTACGTCCCGAATCGACTATGGTACGTCCTGGATTGACCGTGGTCCGTATAGGACCATTCTCGACCATATCCGTGTCCGGTAACATTATTTCGATTTCCTCGGTTTCTTTTAAGTTTATTGCACCTTTCTTTGACATCCGAGGTATCTTATCTTTAGAACCAATTGGTCCACCACGTTTTGGACGTTGGTCAGGTTCAGTAGCAACTTGATTTTGTCCTTCTTGGACTTCTATTCTGATTGGTGCATTACAAGCTGGAATATGTGACTTTGTCACTCTATTTGGGTCAGCAAATGTATCTGGCAATTGATTAGCTAGCTTTTGCAAATGAATGATCTTTTGAACTTCTAGATCACATTCTTTTGTTCGAGGATCTTGCCAAGATACTGATGGATTATTCCATTCTATTTCTTTGATCAACTTGTTATTATCTCCCCCTAATGTTGGATAAGTGGATTCATCAAAATGACAATCCATGTACCTTGCTTTAAACAAGTCACCTGTAGTAGGTTCAAGGTACTTAATGATCGAGAGAGATTCATATCCAACATATATTCCCAATCTCCTTTGAGGTCCCATTTTGGTTCTCTGTGGTGGAGCAATTGGTACATAAGTGGCACAACCAAATGTTTGAGATGGGAAATGTCTGGCTCTTGACCCGAGATTAGTTGAGAAGGGGAATATCTATGCTCACTAGATGGCCTGATGCGAATTAATTCAGCTGCATGTAATACTGCATGACCCCAAGCAGATACATGAAGTTTAGACCTCATGAGTAATGGTCGAGCAATCAATTGTATCCTTTTAATGAATGATTTTGCTAATCCATTTTGTGTAGGACATGTGCCACGGAGTGTTCCACACTTACCCCCATGGACATACAGAAATCATCAAAAGCTTGAGATGTGAATTCACCAGCATTCTCTAGACGTATAGTCTTTAAAGGAAAGTCTGGGAAATGTGCTTTCAGTCTTATGATCTGAGCAAGCAATCTAGCAAAAGCCAAATTTCGAGTGGATAGGAGACACACGTGGGACCATCTAGTTGATGCATCAATGAACACCATGAAGTATCTAAATGTTCCACAAGGTGGGTTTATAGGACCACAAATGTCTCCTTGGATTCTTTCCAGAAAGTTTATCATTTCCTTATTTACTTTGACTGGTGATGGCCGAGTTATAAGTTTCCCTTGTGAACATGCATCACATGTGAGATTTCTTGGGATAACTTTTCTTTCTTTTACGGTGTGCCCTTTAGAGTTCATTATTATTTTACGCATCATGTTAGAACCAGGATGGCCAAGCCGGTTATGCCATAGAGTGAAATTTTCGCAGGCATTGGCCTCAATCATACTGATCTTTGCATATTATAGACCAGTAGAGATTGCTGGTATGGTCTCTAGAACATGCTTAATGCCACGGGTGATCTTTGTAATTTGTAGGAATTCTTTAGTTCCTTCACCCATGGTTTCAACATGGAAACCATTTAACCTAATGTATTTGAAACTTAGTAAGCTCCTTTTGGAACTTGGTGAGTATAGGGCATTAGGGATGTCTAGACGGGTACCATTAGGTAAAGAAATGGTAGCTTGGCCGAAACCTTCTATAAGGCTAGCCAAACCAGCAATTGTTTGTATGTTGGCATTTTGCATTGTAAGGTCGAGGAAATGTCTTTTGTCTCTAAGTATAGTGTGGCTTGATACACTATCCATACAAGTATTTCCAAATGATCTTTCATTTCTATAAGATGAAAAATTCATTTCTTAGAGACTATAGATATAACACCAAAACTTATAATTTATTAAGTTCAAATCAAATGCAAAACAACCATGAAATCAAGCAAGTGAAAAGCACAAAGCAGAAATGAAATCCTAAAATGGAAATGGAAAAACACAAAACGAGATGTCAAACACTAGATCATTCATTTTAGAATGTCCGAGGTTTCAAAGTCCATATTATCTTTGTCCATAAGGTCATCTTGGTCGAAATCATCATTGTCGTCCTGGACCCAATGAGCTTTTGGATTCTTGCCTTTGAGACTTTCTTTGTATAGATCACATAGGTGTCTTGGGGTTCTGCAAGTCTTTGCCCAATGGTTGCTCATACCACATCTATGACATACGGACTTGGTCGAGTGTGGTGGCTTAGAAATGCCACCTCGTCCTCGCCCTCGACCACGTCCATATGCGGGTTGGTGTCTATGGTCGCCCATAGATTGACCATTTCCCTTATATCGGCCATTGTTGGATCGACCACGTCCTCGCCATGATCCACGGCCATGTGGTTTGTTACCATGAACATGATTACTTTCCTTATGTTCTTTCTTTTCTTTTACAACCTTGTTAGCTTCAGGCAAAGGAGCACTACAAGAAAACATCGCGATTATGAGGGAAAAAAGCGTCGGTATGTCGTCGGAATTAACGAATTCCGTGGACATACCGACGATACGTATCGTCGGAAATATCTCTTCGGAATTACACACTTCCTCGGAATTTCCTCGGAAATTTCTGAGGAAATTCCGAGGACCGAAAAAACCGTCGGAAATTTCCGAGGAAGCTTGTTCGTCGGGAAATTCCGAGGAACACTGCTTTCCTCGGAAATTTCCGAGGACCGCCTTTCGTCAGAAATTTTCGACGACTGCATTCCGACGAAATCCTCCGTCGAAAATTTCCGACGAACATGTCCGTCGGAATTTCCGAGGAACAGAGTCCTCGGAAGTTTCCGACGAAACGTGGTCCTCAGAAATTTCCGAAGGCCGTTTTCGTCGGAAAATTTCGACGGACTGGCTTCCTCGGAATTCCTAAAATATAATTTTTTTTAGCAAAATTATAAATTATTTTATTTTTAATTAAAATTCGAAAAAATAAAATAAAATTTCAAATCGAAAATATAGTAGATAATAGTTAGAGTTGTACAAATAAAAAAAACATTCAGAGTTTTCGAAAAAAAAAAACATTCAGTGTTTTCGAAAAAAAAACTATGGAAACTGCTCGTTCGGGTACATGTTCCTCATCATCTCCATCATGCGCTCGTTAACCCTTCTCGTTTCCTCCCATCCCTTTTCTTGTTCCGCCATTTTTGCCTCTAACGCAGCTATGCGGTTATCCTTGTCCTGCAGCTGCTCCATAACCATCGGATCAGGAGGCGGTTGTGATGAAGAAGGAGGAACCGATTTGGCTCGACGACCCAAACCGACCAAACGTCCCTTCTTCTTTGGAAGCGACTGAAAGAAAAAATAAACAAATTTTAATAATAGAAATTATTATAAAATAAAAATAAAAAATAAATTAATTGAATTTTTATAAAAACATCTTACCGATTCAACAATCTCGTTGATTCGAGCTGTGGACAAGGATACCGAGGCCGTCGAAGTGGAGTCCATATCGGTTTGAAGCTGGGATAGACGAAATTCTTCGTCGTCCTTGAGAGTGGTTATCATGTCGACCACCTCCTTCATAAGACCATCATCAATCTCCCCGATATGCTTGTTGGTATGCGCCTTCCTCAACAATGCGAACTCATCAACCGGCTCGCCATCATTTTCTTCCGCCTAGAAAAAAAACATAAGTTAAAAAAAACATTATAAATCAGAATAAAGACATAAAAATACTTAAGTAATTAAAAAAAGAAGAGACTCAACTTACCATTATATCTCCGAGAGTGGCAATACTCCTGGCACTCAAGTTGTGCTTGGCTATGCCCTTCCCGCCACGATCGCTCTTGCGGTTGGTGGAGTTGGTGGCGGATGTTGCTTCTGTCTCGTCTTTCTCCCAATGCTCACACAATTCCTTCCAGACCGTCTCGTTCATCGACTTCGGGACCTTTTAAAAAATTTAAAAATATTTAAATAAATCTAAAGATAGATTAATAAATAAAAAAACAAGTTAATAAATTTAAAAGTAGATAAATAAACCGGTACCTTATTGACGCGCCACTTCCTCTTCCACTCATACATCTGTTTTCCATAGTTGTCCATAACTTTATGGATGAAGTTGGCACGGATAAAAGACGTCTTAAGGGGATGTCAGGTGAACTCTTGCTGAAAAAAACACAATTAATAAAATATTAATATTAAAAATAAAAAATATAACTTAAAACATAGAATACTTACCGCAAACTGATGAAACCACATCTCCTGTTCGTGGGGAGGGAAGTGAGTGAAAGTCGGATATCCCTTCTTGAGGTCCGAGTACATCATCCGGTTGATCCATGCGCTGATCCCGTTCCCGGATCGGTTGAACCTACCAAAAAGGACCAAATTATTAAGAATGGATCAACACTTAAAGGAAAAAAAAAAGACTCTTTATTACCATGTTTGACCTGGTTCCGTAGGATACTCAGTGAGATAGGGAAGACGCTCACGACCGGGCTGTTGAACCAACTCCTCAACTCTCATCACTCCCGGAACGACCAGAGGATCGGGAGCATGATCAAAAGAGGGAGATGTACGGTAGATACCCTGGGACGACGACGAGTCATGAGAATCCCGAAACTGGCTTCCCAAACCACCAGAACCTCGTGCAACGGGACGACGAGGTCGAGATCGACTCTGATCACCAGCAGACCTATAAATAAAAAAAAAAATTAAAAATAGTTTTAATGACACTAAAATCTAAAAATAGGTTTTAATCAAATTTTTTTAAAAAAAAAACTTGTAATAATTTAGAATTTCAGTAATAATTTTTTTTAAATCACAAAAAACCTTTTAATAAATAAGAAAATACTTTATTAATTTTAAAAATAGTTTTAAATCACAAAACAATTTCAGTAATATAAAAAACCTTTTAATAAGTAGGAAAAAACTTTATTAATTTTAAAAATATGGTTTTAAATCACAAAAAACCTTTTAATAAATAAGAAAATACTTTATTAATTTAAAAAATAATTTTAAATCACAAAATAAATTTCAGTAATATAAAAAACCTTTTAATAAATAGGAAAATACTTTATTAATTTAAAACATAGTTTTAAATCACAAAATTTCCGAAAATTAAAATTTCAGAAAATTAAAATTGATAATTTCCGAAAATTAATATTTATAAATCAACAACAACAACAACAACAACACAATCACCACAAAAACCAACTAATTCCCCTATTTACCAATCACCCTAACAAAATCACAATCTAAAACATCTAAAATCCTTAAAACTAAGTTCAAATCCTAATCAAAACAACTAAGGATGATGGGGATTAAGGACTTACATGATTTGGAATGAAATAGAGGTGATTGGAGAAGGTTTCGCGGCTGAAATTCCGAGAGAGAGGGGGAGATTCTCGCGGCCGCAGAGAGGAGAAGAGAAGAGAAGAGAAATGAGGAAGAACAACTCCCTAGGGTTAATAAAACCAAAATTCCGACGGAAAAGGGGTCCTCGGAATTTCGTCGGAATGTATTAATTTAATTTTCGCGAAAATGTTTGGCGGTTTGAGTTCCCGGGTACTAAAAATTCCGAGGAAATTCCGACGGACATGTAAATGTCCGTCGGAATTTCCTCGGAAATGACGTTCCTCGGAATTTCCTCGGAAATTTCCGAGGAAACATTGTTTGAGGTTTCAAAACCTAAACTTTTTGATATGGTAAATCATTCATTGAACAATTTGATAGATTGTCAATGGATAACATGACAATAGATGCCTATAAACCATGAAATTAAAGAATTATTAAAACGAGTATACATATTCTCGTTTTTGTTCATTAAAGTGTATAAGTGTTTATGTTGTAGTTTAAAGATTTCGTTTATATAATCGGAAAAGTGTCTATAATTTGGGTACCACACCAATTTTTTGAATTCATAATCAAGTCAAGACACTAACAAGGTTTATACAAGTCTTATTCAATCTGTAAATCGCTGTTTTCGGGTCCGAAACCCTGTTTCGTCGTAATGTCCTCGGAAATTTCCTCGGAAATTCGAGGAGTTTCCGACGGGTGCTTGGTTTCCTCGGAATTTCCTCGGAAAATTCCGAGGAAACGAAACCCTGATTTCTAATCCCTAAATGCACTATTCCGAGGAAATTCCGAGGCTCAGTATTTCCTCGGAATTTTTATATTAAAAAAAAACCTATACTACTCTGTTTCAGAGTCATCATCATCTCCAGATGAATCTGAATCTGGATCTTGGTGAAACTCTCCAATATCTGGTTCATCCTCCATGTGAACGACGGCTTCCTCTCCATAGTCGGTAAGATCGACAACAAGGTCAAAAGCAGTTACATCTCCTTCTGCACTTAAGTTCCCGGATGTGCTTGGTTGTAGTGGGTCTTGCAGCTCAGAACTTCCTTGAACTCGTCCTCTCGGGTTGAGTGATGTAACAGTGACCCATGGATCATCTCTGTTCCTAACCCGGGGGTACGTAATATAACAAACCTGTAACATTTGGTAAAATATTTGTAAATTTGTTAAATAATGATGATTGATGATGAAGCATTGTGAGTAATTGACATATATATATATATTTAATTACCTGATCGGCCTGAGAAGCAAGAATGAAAGGATCATAATATTGCAGCTTTCGCCTCGAATGTACTGATGTAACACCAAATGCATCTGTTCTCACACCTCGATCCGGAGTGTTGTCGTACCAATCACAATAGAAAACAAAGCACCGCAATCCAACCATGCCCGGATATTTGATTTCCAAAATCTCGCGTATGTTACCGTAGTATACATCATCTCCTGATGCAGAACAAACGCCAGCATCATAAGTCGTACTCGACCGTCTCCTCTTTTGAGTTGTGAATGCATATCCCCGAGTACAAAATCTCGGATATGACTTCACAATATACTTTGGGCCACACACCATCTCGCGTATCCAATCGTCAAATGTTTCACCTCTGGCCATACTAGCAGACACCTAATAATAACAACATATATTATATCAATTTAAATAAATATTTGATAAATAGTATTTTAATTTGTTTAAAACACTCACATAAGTAAACATCCATCCAGCAAATTCTCTCTGCTTCAGTTGTTCTAGTTCCTCCTCTGTGGCGTATCTATGTTCTAACCGCTTTTCTGCCATGAAAATCCTGCACATATATGAGATGACAATAATGTAATTAATTAAAATTTAAATTTAACTTGTAAAAATATAAATATGTGAGCTAATTTATTTACCTCTCATATGGAAGAACATCTTCGCAGTTGGTTAGCAAATATATTTGCAAATGACTGTGCTCCTGCTCAGTAAGGCGACGGTCCTTTGCTTTTCCGCAAAGTCGTCCAACATCTGTGAAGATTTCTGGAACCGTAACATAATATGTTGCCCTTTGGCCTCTATCGTCATGTCGAGCAGGTTTTCTGTTTTTGGTCTGCACTTCTCCTGGAAAGTAGTACTCGGCAAAGTTTGAAGTTTCTTCATTGATCATTTGTGCGACTATAGAACCTTCCACCCTACTTAAATTTTTCACATTCTTCTTCAGATGGAACATATACCGCTCATACAGATACATCCATCTATACTGCACAGGACCACCAAGTTCCAATTCTCTTAGCAGGTGAATAACAAGATGCTCCATAACATCAAAAAATGAAGGAGGAAATATCTTCTCAAGGTTGCACTTGATCACGGCTATGTTAGTCTTCAAATTTTCAATACCTTCAGGAGTCACTGATCTCGTGCATAAATCGCGGAAGAAAGCACTTATCCCTGCAATTGCTTCATGAACATTCCTTGGTAATAGTTCCTTGAAGGCAAACGGAAGGAGGCGCTGCATCATTACATGGCAATCGTGACTCTTCAAGCCGATAAACTTCCCTTCGTTTCTGTCGACACAGTTACGCAAATTAGATGCGTAACCGTCAGGAAATTCCACATCTTTTGAAATCCAATCAAAGAACGCAACTTTGGCTGCCGCATCAAGGCGGTATATGGGAAAAGGAGCCCTACCATTCTCATCGACATGAAGTTCTGAACGAGCACACATATCAACTAAATCCAGCCTCGACTTCAAATTATCCTTCGTTTTACCTTGAACGTTAAGGATCGTGTTCATGAGATTGTCAAAAAAGTTCTTCTCAATATGCATAACATCTAAACAGTACCGTAACAAATGAGTTTCCCAATAAGGCAAATCCCAGAAGATACTCTTCTTATGCCAATTATGATGTTCCCCTACACCATAAATCGGTTCATGTCCATTTCCACCCACGTCTGGCGTTCTATCTGCACCAAAATCTCTTAGTTGTTCCTTCAATTTGATGCCACTTACTTCTTCAGGTGGACTATCAAACACCCTCTTGTTCTTCGTAAATAAATTCCTACTCCTACGATATGGATGATCGGGTGGTAGGAATCTCCTGTGACAGTCAAACCAACACGTTTTCCTTCCGTGTTTTATTTGGAAAGCATCAGTGTTATCTTGATAATATGGACATGATAGCCTTCCATGCGTTGTCCATCCAGATAACATACCATATGCTGGAAAATCACTTATTGTCCACATAAGTACTGCCCGCATTTGAAAATTTTCTTTACACGAAACATCGTATGTTTCAGCACCTTGAGCCCATAGTTGTTGCAACTCATATATTAGTGGCTGAAGAAACACATCAAGTGATCTCTTAGGATGCTCTGGCCCGGGAACGAGAATGGAGAGAAACAAAAACTCTCGATGCAAGGACAAGTTTGGCGGTAAGTTGTATGGTGTAAGAATGACTGGCCATAGAGAATACTGTCTCCCATGCTTCCCAAATGGGCTGAAACCATCCGTACATAATCCAAGGTAGACATTTCTTCTCTCATACGCAAATTCTGGATAAGTTGATTGGAAATGCTTCCAAGCTTTTGCATCTGACGGATGTCTAATCTCACCATCTGTTGAATGCTCCGCATGCCATCTCATTGGTTGCGCTGTGCGTTCAGATTGATACAACCTCTGCAACCTTTCCGTCAAAGGCAAATACCACATCCTTTTATATGGCACTAGAACTCTTCCACTGATATCTTTATAACGAGCCTTCCCACAAAATTTGCATGTAACCCGCTGCTCATCCGCCCTCCAATATATCCTCATCCGCCCTCCAATATATCATGCAGTTATCCATGCATACATCTATTACCTGATAAGATAAACCAAGACCAGCTACCAGTTTCTGAACCTCGTAGTATGAACCAGGGGCTACATTATCCTCGGGTAGAATACCTTTTACAAAATCAGCAATCGCATCCATACAGTCTTCAGCTAAATTATAATCTGTTTTAATGCCCATCAGTCTTGTTGCAGATGATAAAGCTGAATGACCATCTCTACAGCCTTCGTACAAAGGTTGCTTTCCAGCATCCAACATATCATAAAATCTCCTAGCTTCTGCATTAGGTAAATCTTCCCCTCTAAAATGATCATTTACCATCTGCTCAGTACCTATACCATAATCTACACCCGTTCTAATTTGTTCTTCTAACCTATGCGCAGTCTGAGGTTCGCTAGTACTACCATATTCATAATCAGTTTCCCCATGATGATACCAAATTTTATAACTTCGTGTAAACTCTTTCAAATATAAATGAGTCCAAACATCTAACTCTTTTATAACCTTTTTATTTTTACAAGTAGAGCAAGAACATCTTAACATACCCATTTTTGCTTCCGGTAGTTGTTGAACTTTCGCCATGAATTCGCTTAGACCTCTTTGGTACTCTTCCGTAAGCAATCTCGTGTTAGGATCCAAATGAGGTCGATCGATCCAAGAACGATAATAGTTAGAAGAAGACATGAATTTTTCAATCAAATTCGTGTGTGAATATAGTATGTGAAAGGATGAAGATATGGAGTGAATGAAAAGGATGAGGGGTGGTAGTATTTATAGATGAAATCTGTCGATAATTCCGAGGAATTTCTGAGGAAATTCCGACGACAACGGCTAGTTCCTCGGAATTTCCTCGGAATTTAGTCAAATCCCCAACGGCTATCTAACGGCTATAATATATCCTTGGATTTTTGTCGGTTTTTTCCGAGGAACGAGGTTTCCTCGGAATAGCCTCAGAAATTTTCGACGGACTTGCTGGTCCTCGGAATTTCGTCGGTATATTCCGAGGAAATTCCGAGGCACCTCGGAATTTTTGGTGCCTCGAAATTTCCTCAGAATTTCCTCTGAATATTCCGAGGATCACATTTTCCCTCGGAATGTCCTTCAGTATATTGATGTTTTCTTGTAGTGGAGCTGATCCAGGAGGCCTCATCTCATTATTCCTCATTAGCAGTTCATTGTTGGTCTCAGCTAGCAACAAGCATGAGATCAAATCTGCATATGTGGCAAAACCTTTCTCTCTATATTGTTGCTGAAGTAAAACATTACTAGAATGAAATGTAGAGAAGGTCTTTTCGAGAAGGTCTTTCTCGGTTATCTTTTCACCACATAGTCTCAGCTTAGAGACGATTTTAAACAATGCTGAGTTGTATTCATCCACAGACTTATAGTCTTGGATTCTGAGGTGTCTCCATTCGTACATGGCCTTTGGCAATAGCACTGTCCTTTGATGATCATATCTGGACTTTAGTACAAGCCAAAGGTCCAATGGGTTCTCAATAGTTAGGTATTGATCTTTGAGACCCTCGGTGAGATGATGTCTTATTATGGATATGGCTTTGTATTTATTCCTCTCGTTTTCTTGATTATCTTCTGTGATACAATCACCAAGTCCTTTAGACTTAAGGTTTATCTTTGTATCAAGTGCCCATTGAAGATAGTTGTCACCAGATAGATGAAGGGCAGCATAATCAAGATTGCATAGGTTTGACATCTGAAATAGATAGATGATTCACTTAGTTGATATTCAGGACTTATGTTATACAAGCAAGCAATCTAATGTTTAAGTATAAGATTTAGGTTATGAATGTACTTAAACTAGCAAGCAAGTTTACACGGCTAAGTGATAATATATGATGCATTCAACTTAGACAATATGCATTCTATATGTTTATGATTATCAATCCTAAGTGATATGGTATCTATATGGTGTAAGAATAGTATGGTTCAATTAGAACCGGCAATGCAAGACATGATAAGGCCACACGGCCATGTTCTTACACTTAACAAGTCTAACAACTTAGGTGAGGTTACACGGTTATAACAAACAAGTCTAGCAACCTATTGCTCAATGTAAAATAAGCCACACGGCTATAACATGTTAGACTAACAACCTAGATGATCAAAGGTAAGGCCACACGACAAAACATACTACATATATGATTAGGTTTTAGGTCGGATCTTTAATCAAGTCAAGATTCAAGTTAGGTTTTCATGTATCCTAGATACATCATAAGTTATTCTAACAACCTAACACACACTGAATCTAATCACCTTAACTTTCAAGAAATTATAGATTATGCAACCTAGGCGATATCTAAGTTCATCCGGTTTTAGGGTTTATACCTTTAGTTAGTTTAAGATTCAAGTTTCATGTTCTTTCAATACATAAATCATCAAAACTATCAACCCTAACTGTCAAGCAATGGATCACACGATCCTTGATCAGAACAAATTAAACAAAATCAAAATGCAAAACCTATTGTTACTAGGTTTACGAATTAGGGTTTTGATTTTCTCTCTCTAGAATAACTAGGTATGCCGATTTCGATTTGTTATTATAACTTTATAGTTGATAGATTTAGGGATTAGAAACCTAAGACTAATAGGATTATAATTAGGGGATTTTCGAAATTAGGGTTTTATAAACCTATAGTTAGTAGGTTTTCGAAATTAGGGTTCATATGTTCATCGGATGAAAAGTATGATCTTTGGATCTTTTATCAATCCGATTTCAACATATAGTATTAGGGTTTTAATTCTAATCTTTTAGGTTATTTCAATTCATAAAAACAATGATCTAAAACTTTATAACTTTAGATTAAAAGATCATATAAAAATTGGTTATAGATTTAGGGTTCTTAGTTCACACGATATATATATATATATATATATATATATATATATACTTTGATTAGATCTTATTAGGTTTTGATTCATATTAGTTTCGATTATTATCAACCTAAAAATCTGATCTAATGATATCAAGTTTTAAAGTTCCATAGTTGTTTAATTCAGATTCGAATGGGTTATAAAACAATCAACCATGAACTATGAAACAAATCGATATGAATATAACTTTAGGGTTTATGCGGTTTACCTTTAACTTCTTTGGATCTGAATGGACCTTACTTAGAGAGCAAATCGATCACGGGCTTCTTGTTGATGAAGAACTCCTTTGAATTGTTGAGGATTTGGAGTTTATGAATCCGTGAGAAGTAAGCTTCGTGGTTTGTTGTTGAGCCGGCAAGAACAATATCTTTGAACCTCCTTTTGTTGTTTGTTGATCCTCAAAAGCTTATGATCTCTTTGATGTCGAGCTTTGATTGATGCTTTTAGGACTTAGAGATTTCGTGAAAGAGAGGAGAGAGAAGCGTAGGGTGATTAGGGTTTCTAGAGCTTAACTCGTGCTGATAACGTGTTGTGAATATGTGTGTGTTTAAGATGTAAACTCGTGCGTGTATTAATCATAAGGTGTCGAGGTTCCTTTATATAATGAGGAACAAACCGACTAAGCCTTAGAGATAAGTACAAACTATAAATTCATCCTTATCTAGGATTACATAAGATAAACCTAAACCAAATAGGTTTAGGATAATACAAAACCAACTAGTAATGGGTTTAGTAAACCATGTCGCAATGGGTTTACTTGGTCGGTCCGGTTCGGCCCGGTTCGGCCCATCTAGTCGGTACTGTCCGGTTAGGGCAATCCACCATCAGTTTCATAACAAAACTAACAGTTGTTGAAAATATTTTAAGATATGAGTTTTAAAAGTTTTTGGTGATCGTAGAGTGTGATACGCCCTGAATTGGAGGATCACTCTAAGGTTGGTGGATTGGATAAGCCTTGCACCGAATGATCTAGAAAGCACAAACGATCAAGGGATGTGGATCGAAAGGTGACACAAGAGGTGCGGAAAGTCTCTTGATACTACCAAACTTCTAAGCCCGGAGATATGACACACTCCGACGACTCAAAAGATAAGATGTTCAATGAAGAACAAATGATTCAACAAGTTAGAAGGAAAGGTTTTTATTAAAAAGTTGAATGATTTAAAACAATACAAAGCAAGCCTTTATATAATAGGCATGGAATATAAAAGGTTGGAATACAAAATGACTAATCAAACATAGAAACTAACAAACTCTTCAACATAGAAGACTTGACCAGAAATGATGACTTGACCAAAGTTGGAAGGTTTGGAACGAATGACTCTTCGGCTGGTCGAGTCCTTTCGCATGGTCGACGATCATTGAATTGCCGTCAGATTGATATATTATACGACCATGTGTTGTATATTCTTGTTGGGCCTTTCTTGAATAATCTCAAACACTGATTTCTTAATTAAAACAAGGTCTCCATATTTTGTATCAAGCCCATTAGCTTTTCTCGGTCTAGAACTTCATGAATCAAACCGATAAGGCCCATAAACAGCCCATTAAGCCAAGCTATGATTAGTTGCCTAGCTGGTTTGTACCTGATTTTCATACCTTGTTCCATGATGCTGATCCAGGTCGCATCATCCCCTCCTCCTTTAAAAGGATTTGTCCTCAAATCCGGACCTTCTAGGATGAATGAACCGACATTGTTTTGCTCCACTTTTGTTATCTCTTTCACCAAGGTCTGGTTATTGTTGCTTTGATCACATGTCTCTTCTCCTGGCTCAAATATGAAGTGCTGGAGACCCTCTTCATGCCTTAGTAGCTTCACTGGGTCGTACTCCTTGCAAACGAATGGCTGATCCAGTTTATCACTTGATAAAGAACCAAGAATATCACCTGAAGTATAAGCGGTTGTGAGATCTTTTTTATGATCAGCTTCTAGTCCACTATCAACCACATTTTCAGCCACCTTTTGGACTTCCAAGAGAACACTTACAAACTCTGGTTCTTCCTTTTGATGCAGCTGGTCGTTCATAGATTCTGCTCGGTCATAAACAGTCAATAGCTCTGGTTTGATATCTTTGGCCTCTTGATCTTCTTCCAACACTGACGATGGACGTGGGTCTGTGATCCTTTGATGGATCTTAGCCTTGAAACTCACCAGCCATCTCTCAAAACCCTCATTCTTCTTCTCTTCAGTTCTGGCCGATGGAGTTTTTACAACTTGTTTCGATTGTGGTTTTTTTACTGTCTTCTTTGGATTGCTCGGTTTAACTCCCATTGAACTAGAATCAATGAAGATTTGTGTACCTTCTTTGCTGAGTGGTTTCTTCCATTTGTCTCTCTCGGGTCGTGAATTCTTGGCTTCCTCCTCTTGGTCACGCTCATATTGTGCTATCATCTCGGTTGTACGTTTGTTGTACCTCCATTCTCGCAACTTTTCTTCTTGTGCTTTAAGTTCAGCCTCCTCTTCATAGTTTCTTAATAGTCCAAAAGACACAAATCTCTTAGAAGATGAAGAGTTGTACCTCCATTCTTGCAAATTTCCTTCTCGTGCTTTGCGCGCTGCCTTCTCTTCATGGTTTCTCAACAGTCCAAAAGACACAGTTGATCTCTTAGAAGATGAAGAGTTACGAATGTCTGGCTGTGAAGAACTCCAAACCTTAGAGTGGCTCTGATACCACATGATACGCCCTGAATTGGAGGATCACTCTAAGGTTGGTGGATTGGATAAGCCTTGCACCGAATGAGCTAGAAAGCACAAACGATCAAGGGATGTGGATCGAAAGGTGACACAAGAGGTGCGGAAAGTCTCTTGATACTACCAGACTTCTAAGCCCGAAGATATGACACACTCCGACGACTCAAAAGATAAGATGTTCAATGAAGAACAAATGATTCAACAAGTTAAAAGGAAAGGTTTTTATTAAAAAGTTGAATGATTTAAAACAATACAAAGCAAGCCTTTATATAATAGGCATGGAATATAAAAGGTTGGAATACAAAAGGACTAATCAAACATAGAAACTAACAAACTCTTCAACATAGAAGACTTGACCAGAAATGATGACTTGACCCAAGTTGGAAGGTTTGGAACGAATGACTCTTCGGCTGGTCGAGTCTTTTCGCATGGTCGACGATCATTGAATTGCCGTCAGATTGATATATTATACGACCATGTGTTGTATATTCTTGTTGGGTCTTTCTTGAATAATCTCAAACACTGATTTCTTAATTAAAACAAGGCATCGATAAATTGTATCAAGCCCATTAGCTTTTCTCGGTCTAGAACTTCATGAATCAAACCGATAAGGCCCATAAACAGCCCATTAAGCCAAGCTATGATTAGTTGCCTAGATGGTTCGTGCCTGATTTTCATACCTTGTTCCATGATGCTAATCCAGGTCGCATCAGAGTGTGTGTAGAATTTCTTTGTTAAAAAATAAACATATTTATATTTTTTGGTACGCAAAATATTTATAGTTGGAGAAATATTTATGACTTTTCACTATTTTCTAACGGGTACATATTTTTGATATTTATAAGTTTTTATTAAATTAAACTTAGGATTAACACAAAATCACACTTTAAAAAATTTCACTATTGATATGAACTTTTCACTTTCCTAAATTTTATGATTTTTGAAAAGGGAAGAGATGCTAGTTACCCTATTCTCAAATCTCTTAGACAAATATAACATTTTAAAAAGTAAAAGTATGAGAGAGAGGGTAAAATTTTTAATCAACCCCTCTTTATAAAGAGATTTTCAAAAAGTATTGAGGTACTGGTTTTTATTTACATGTGTTATTATTTAAACTAGATCTTTTGGCCGCGCTACGCGCGGCTAATCTATTAAACAAAATTTTCAGTCATATTATTTTTATCTATATAATATAATGTATAATTTAACTTATAATTAAAAACAGAAGAAATAAAATGTTAAATTATAAAAAAAAATAACGATTGACAAAATCATAGTAATTTATGCAAGTTAGAGTTTCATAAGTAATAATAATAATAAATAATTTTTCTACAAAATATAGATCCAGTTTCTTTAACATAATCCTGACAAAATATAGATCCAATTTTAATTTGTAGTTTTATATTTTATATTTTCAAAATATTGGTAGAAAATAATCACTATCAAAATCTGAAAAATATGTATATAAAATGAATTGACTTTTATTTAAATTTAAAATGATATTATATAAATTTATGATTGTATATATTTTGTTTTTATGAATAATGTTTATTTATTCTATTTATTTATAAACTGGATAATATTAATTTATCTTTGCCATCAATGTTTTGAATACCAAACCAAACACTAACTTGACATTGAAGTTAGGTAAGTGGGCGCACCGGTCTAACTGGGTTATAAATTTAATATGATTTTAAGTTATGTATCTATATATATGTAAAACTATAAAATTATGTTTATAAGACTTTTTATCATTGTTTGAAGCTAATGATATGGAAATAAAATGAAAACTTCAAAATAATATAAAATATAATGAAAAACAATTTATATAAATAGATATTAAAAACATCATAGCAACCATCTCTCAATTTACTATATTATGAATTTGTCAAATTTATGTGTCTTCACCACGTGAAAGCGCGAGATCATTATTTGTTTTATTTTCTTGTTAGTTATATGTTCTACCATAGTTGCGTTAGGGCGGACCCACATGTAAAGGAAGGGGTCAGTTGACCCCAGCTACATATCATAAACTAAATTTGTAGGCGTAGTTTGATCGACTGCAATGGCACAATTGTTGTACTTGTCCGCTATTGACCCCACTAACCTGGGTTCACTCCACTCAATGACACCATTATTTATTTATTTTCTTTTTTTAAACTGTTCTTTTTTCATTTTCATCCGTTACGTACTTATTTCATTTTCTAGAGATGATTTCCTTGTTAAAAACGAAAATTTCAATATAATTTAGTTTGAAGCATCTCCCAAATATTTCTTATTTTTCCTTTTTCCACCAAAATTCAAAATTTCTTGTTCTCGTCATTTGTTTCACCTTTTGCAGATATGTTTCCATAATTTTTTTTCCTCTTGTTTTATTGTCCTCACCAAAATTCTAAACTACTAATTTCTTCATTGCCATTATGGTTTTATATTTTGTATAATTTTTGGGTACACAATTTTAGAGATATACGACAAAAATATCTTTTAACAATTTTAGACAATGTATTTGGTGTTCTATTACTTTTATTATACTATTGTTTAAAGTGCCAAAACAAAATATCAAATTACACATAAGATCTATATATTTTTTAAATATATCTTAAATATTAAAATATATTATTATTTTATTTAAAATATGACTCCGGTTAAATTATTTTCTGGATCCGCCACTGGTTACGCTACCTGTAATAACCATTGATCTTATTGTTTTCTACTTCTTTTCGAATATTTTCCCATTATTTGGAGTTTGGTCCTTAATTTTTAACTTACTTTTTGTTTGACATTGGCATAATTTCCCATCTTAATAAGAGTAGCAATGCTGGTTCTTAAACACTCGAGTAGGACTCAAATTTTACTCCTCAAACAAAGAAAATTGTTTTGAAACTAACTCTGAAACACTCATGTAAATTTGTTTGTTGTTGCTCTATTCCTCATGCAGCTCATATATCTGAATGTATGCTTCTAATAGTTCTACCATTTGGGGAAGTATTTTGAAACATGCAAATCCTGCATATCGTACCTGAAAGAAATTGACATTTATCTCATGAAATTCAGCAGTTCTACGCTAATATACTTGTCACTATGTGTTCGAACTGTGATAACTGATATGCTACAAAGCTCATTTGAGAACACTAACACACAAAATAAGTGAACTTTTGACATTCCTCTCATGTAAGTAAAAAGAAGCACAAACATTTTCTGTAGAAGAGAGAAAGCTTACCAAATTTCTTGTGACTTGCGCTGCACAAAGACTCTGAAGTACCCATCCTCAGGCGTACCATCATGTACAATGTTAGTGATTAAATTATATTTGGAAGAAACCTTCCCGCTTACTGCAGCAGTAGGCAGTGATGGTATGTAATCTTTCAGCTCCATGTTACCGAAAAGTTAACTATGGCATCGACAAAAATTGAGTCACATTAGCCTGTGAATAGTGGTCTTTATAAAACATTACAGTCACCAAAATAAAAAAAATGCTCACTCAAGGTAGGATTCTTCTCCTTGAAGAAGTTATCCTTCTTGAACCGAACCATATGGAAAATCAAGTAAGGAGGAGATCTGGTTACTCGATATCTCATTGTTGCTAGCTTAAGGCGAACCACGTTTATCACAGTTTCTCCATCAAACTTCTTAAGTATATCGAATAGAGAAATCTGATAAAAAATTCCAAGAAATTTTGCTTCTTCTTACCTCACTTTACTAACTAAAAACCAAAAAGGGACTCAAGAGAACTCTCCTAGCTCATAAAGTGGATTCCAAAAGAACGGTGTACCATATACTAAACATCACTCAATATTGGCATGTCTCAACAAAATGTAATAACCTTGTAAATTTTTTAATAACACCACACATGTTATTCATCATGATGTCCCCATTTCTGGAATGCTTTTTGTAAAAGGGACAACATCAGCACATTTAAATAGCCATAACTTAAAAGTCTAAAGCAAGAGATTTATACAGCGGCGGAATAATGTTTTTCTCCATGACATCTTTAATAGAAGAGATGCTGGCAAATCTAGCCCAAGCATCAGAAAATTCATCTTGGAGATTTATTTGGTTTCATTGCCTTGAAACTCTCTCACAACCTCCAACTCACCCTGTGATGATTAGCAGATGGCATGAAAATTGATCTTTTGCAAGAAATTATATCAAACTCCATTATGTTGACATGTGAAAGGACATACACATATCTGGAAGCATTGATGGATGATACTGCTCGCGTCCTTTGAAGTTCTAAGATCCATGTGTAAAGTGTTGGTTCTTAATCTGTATTTTCCTAATATCGCTTTGCTAAGGAACTAAATGTATTTGGCAAGATTCAGCATTGGAAAGTACCTTTAAACCTTCTTGCAAAATCTTTCAGCTGAGACAGATTCTGAACGTAATCGGTCTTGGTAAAGATCATAACCTAACCAAGGAAAAAAAAATAAGAATTAAATCTAATTGGAGGAAAATATAATAGAAACTTGGAGAAGATATTACATAAACTTATAACATGGAGCCTAACATGACTTAAGTAAAGCCTGACAATATTCTAATAATTTAACAGAAATAAAATGTTAGTTGTAAACACAATTAGGATGAAAAGTAAGAAGCTAATAAGGAACCTAGGAAATAACCAATTAGGCTTACCATTCTTCATATTCAACTTAAGATCAAACTACGAAGAGAAGGTTAGCCAACCCGCCATGAGCCCTCTCTTCTTAAGCCAGAAGATCGAGCAGAAGCTACCGGAGAAGAAGAACTCATTGACGCAAGCAAACGCCACGATCCTCTCGGTAAAAGTTTGAGATCCGTCGATCCATGTCATCGCGCACTGAGCTTTCTTCGCGATGTAAGGAATCGTTTATCCGGCTGATACGACCAACAACAGACTGAAAAATCCTTCCGAGGCGGAGAGAGTTGAATCTGGAGTAGACCACGGCGGCTTGAGCGGCGACAACACCTGAAGAAGTCATTTCGTGCAGAGAGAATCGTTTAAGAAGCTGAGAAGAAGAATAAAAAGTGAGAAGAAAACTTATTTCAGAGAACCTCAATATATAACAGGATGGAGAACGCGTTAAGAGAGAGGAGGCGTCTCCTCTGCATTGAATGGTTGAGTCTTGAATTCATGGAGTTTCAGATTCGATCGCCGGAACATGAACCGTCAACGGCGGAACCATATCGAAGCAAAAGAAAAATCTAGGATTTTCACGCTACTCTACTGGGCCTTAAAAACAGTAAGCCCATATGAGATAATACCAAACGAAATGAAGACATAAACATGTAAGCTGTCAGAATCGAACCCACGCCATCACAAACCAGACACAAAGCCTTAGACCAGTTTGCTAAACCGTTAGTCGTTGCTTGTAGACATTTTAGAAAGGCTATGATTGTAAACGAAATGTTGTGATTGGTTAATTATTTTTGCTGATGTGGACAGCTTCTTTGGCTCTCATATTCCCCTTTTAGTATTAGGGTGATGGCACAAATAATTTTTAATCATTTAATTTTAATACAAAATTAAATTCTCTTAAGAGTACTAATAAAATATTATTTAGAGATTAATGTCGAGAGATTAACTACTAAAGATACTCTAAGACCACTTGAAAATACAGAAAATTTATTCACTAAGATCCAAGGCTTAAATGTCCACTACAAGCAGTGTACTTCACCATCTATTCCCTTTCCCGGTTCCTTCATTTGAAGACATACATAAATTTAACAAGTATCTCAAAAAAAAGTAGTTTGATCAAAGAACACCTACAAGAAATTAGCAGCTCTACACAAAACATGATTTTTTTGGTGCTGTTCCATTAATCAGAACATCTTAACTTCAACTAGAGAGAGCCTTTCCTTAAGTTCATTATGGGCTTTTCTTGTAAATACGATTTGTGTTTAAAGAAATTATAATCATCGAATACACATATGCATAAAGATATAGATAATTCGACTGGAACAAAGTAGGCTGATGGAACAATAACAAACGATTCATAAACAAGAACTCTCTACGTCTCTCTATCTCTCAAAACAGAGAAGAAAAACGCAAAAGCAAGAATCTATACCTTGGCGGATTTGTTGATGAGAGACTTGTAGATGTGAGGGATGATCAGAGTTGGCCATGAGAAAAAGTAGGTCAAGCCCATGCTTCCGACCGTTAAATAATAAGTAAAAGTACAGTCATATTTTATCAAAAATGTCTTCCGCTAAGTTGGTTATTGCATGACGGCTACTACGTAGAGTTCAAGAGTTCGAGACTTATTCCATTCAAATTTTTTAAAACAACTAATAATTAGTAAGCCCAATAAATTTGTTGGCTTCTGGCCCACAGATCTCTAGTACCAACATTGGGGATGACACCACCACCAGCTATATTTCTTTTGATGAGAGTATCGAGCTCTTCATCACCACAGATAGCATGCTGCTAGTGCCTTGGGAGATACATTTCATCTTGAGACTTCTGCAGTCATATACTCTAATATGGCTGCTGTGTAAACAACTGTAGTTGCTCCAACCCTTTCGTGAGCAGTGGACCTAGTCTTCAACAGACGATGCATCGTTTGAGTTGTTCTTGGGTCTGTGAGCAACATCAAACAATTTAAAAGAACCCACTAATTAGAAAACCTCACAAGCTTCTTCATCTCCAAAAGAAGGTTAAAGAAAGAACACATTGATGAATAAAGTTAGCGTTTTGTTACTGTTACAACCATAAACTAGTGTAAGTAGCATAACCAAGACTAGTCCTAGATGGAAAAAATCAAATCTCCGAGGGTAGAACCCACCAATGGTGATCGAGAGCAAAATCCATTGCAAATCAAGAGGTCAACAATAACCACAAGCTCATTGAAGCATCCGAGCAAATAACACAACAAAATCTCAAATCTCGTATCCCAATGTTACTGTTCCATATCTGATAAATCAAAATCTAGCTCAAAATCTCATTGATCCGCTGTTGGAGATAATCTTGAAGTTAACTTGGAGAACATGTTACACTAATCCTAATCGAGATAGGTTTAGGATAGTTAGTCCTAATGAGTTTAGGAACTTTAATCTCTATATAAGAAGATGCAAGAGTGTTGCATAACTTGTGAGAGTTTTAGAGATTGTGTGATTAAGGTTTTGAGTTAGTTTTGGTAAGAGATTAATAAAGAGAGTTCTTTGTTGAGATCATAAACAATCTTTGAAACTATATTTGGTATCAGAGCCATTACTTTAAACAAAATCATCGATCATGGGAGATATTGTGATGACCAAGACAAAAGAAGGAGGAGGGCCATCATCGATCCATTGTCCAATGCTAAACACAACAAACTATACGGTATGGGCTATGAGAATGAAAGTTTTACTCAAAGTTTATAAATAAGTTGTGGAAACTGAATCACATGCATCAGACAGGAATGACATGGCAACAACGCTTCTGTCCAGTCCATCCTGGAAGCCATAATTCTACAAGTTGGTGAGCTATATACTGCAAGGAAGGTTTGGGACGCCATCAAAACTTGACACTTAGGCGCATAGAGATTTAGAGAAGCAAGGCTACAAACTCTTATGGCCGTACTCGACCGCCTTAAGATGAAGGAGAATGAAAGAATTGAAAACTTTTTTGGAAAGTTATTTGAAATCTCTTCGAAGTCAGCTGCGTTAGGAGAGTATATAGAAGAAGCCAAAATTTTCAAAAAGTTTTTGAAGAGTTTACCAAGGAAAAGGTATATACATATCGCCGCATCACTCGAGAAAATCCTTGACCTAAAAACAACCAGATTTGAGGATATCATAGGACGTTTAAAACCTATGAAGAACGTATTTTTGAGGAAGAAGGAGAAAAGCAAGAGAATCATCAAAGCAAACTTATGTACGCTAATATGGAAACTCAATCAAACCGAGAATACCATGGCAACTACAGAGGAACAAGAGGACGATATGGCTATAGAGGAAGGGGTCATGACAGATCTTGTTGTGATAGCAAAGATCTGTCCAAGGTTACGTGCTTCAAGTGTGACAAGATAGTTCACTTCGCAGCGACTTGTCCTGACAGATTACTCAACGGAAGAAAGCAACGAGGATGAGACACAAGAGGCTGACGGATTGATGATGCACGAAGTGGTATACCTTAATGAGAGAAACGTGCAACCTAAGGTATTCGAGTCAAGTATGGATGGAGATAGAATCTGGTATCTAGACAATGGTGCCAACAACCATATGACTGGAAACAAAAACTACTTTAAAAAAAATGGTGTAACTATCACATATCAAAGGCAAAGGTTGTATCTTATTCATCACCCAAGCCGGCTAGAAGAATCTACTATCTAACGTATACTACATACCTAATTTGAAGAGCAATATAATTAGCCTTGGTCAAGCTACATTATCATGATGCGATGTAAGGATGAGAGGAGATTACCTTACATTACATGATAGAGATGGCAACCTAATCGTCAAAGCTAACAGATCAAGGAATCGTCTCTACAAGGTTCTCATGGAGATAAGTAATACAAAGTGCTTACAGTTAGAGGTACAAGTGAACCCGCAAGATGGCACACGAGGTTAGGCCGTATAGGAGTTGATTCGATGAAGCTAATGATACGAAAGGACCTGGTCCTAGGCATACCTAAAATTAGGAAAACAAACTCGACAAGCCTTTTCACATGCAACTAGTTATCGAGCTGATGAAACACTATAACTCATTCACTGAGACCTATGTGGGCCAATTGCACTGGCTACAACAACAAGTAGTAGGTGCATATTCGTACTTGTGGACGATCACTCACGATATATGTGGACAATCCTTTTAAAAGAAAAGGGTGATGCATTTGAAAGATTTAAAAGTTTCAAAGCAATGGTGGAACAAGAAACAAAGACAAGCATCAAAACCTTTTGAATGGATAGAGGTGGTGAGTACACATCTATTGAGTTTCAAAAGTTCTATGAGGATTCATGAATCCAAAGACACTTGACTGCTCTCTACACTCCACAACAAAACGGAATTGTAGAACGATGCAAAATAACCCTATTATAGATGACGAAGAATATCTTGAAGCATATGAGCATACCTAACTACCTTTGGGGAGAGGCCATAAGATACGCTACATATCTCATTAATAGGATCGCAACAAGGACTTTGGATTCACATACACCATACGAAGTGTTCAAAGGAAGAAAACCAAGCATAAAACACCTAAAAGTCTTTGGATGTATCGGATATGCGAAAGTTGATGCACCACCTCCGGAAACTGGACGACAGATCAAGGACCCTTGTGCATCTCGGAACAGAACCTGGTTCCAAAGCTTATAGAATGTTTGATCCAAGCAGTAGAGAAATAGTAGTCAGTAGGGATATTGTGTTCGATGAGCACAAAGCATGGAAGTGGAACAACTCTACTCCAGAAACCAAAGAACCAGGGAAGTTTTAAGTTGTGTTTGGTACTTTTGGTAATCAAGGGTTGAGAGATAACGAGAACGAAGAAGAAACAAAGGATCATAACGCACCATCTTTAAAAGACGTTTCCACTAAAGAAACAAGTCTGTGAAGATCAACAAGAATCACCAGACCACCGAGTTACTTGAGTGATTACATATATGTAGCAGAAGCCGAAGGTGAGAAAATTCTTCTACTTATAAATGAGGAGCCATGGGACTTTGAATAAGCCATGGAAGAGAAGGTGTGGAGAGATGCTTGTGGAGATGAGATAGCATCCATTACCAAGAACAAAACGTGGAACTTGGTGGATCTACCCGAAGGAGAAAAATCGATAGGGCTTAAGTGGATATTTAAAATCAAGCGCAACTCAGATGGGACTATAAACAAGCACAAGTCAATATTTGTGGTGAAAGGCTATATCTAGAGACATGGTATTGACTTTGAAGAAGTTTTTGCAGCAGTGGCACGTATTGAGACTGTCAAGTTCATTATCGCAATCGCAGCCAGCAATGGGTGGGAAATACACCACTTGGATGTCAAGACGGCTTTTCTCCATGGAGACTTGAAGGAAGATGTATACGTAACGCAACCTGAAGGCTTTGTGGTTAGTGGAAGCGAAAACAAAGTGTACAAGTTAAACAAAGGGTTATATTGATTGAGACAAGCTCCAAAGGCGTGGAATGAGAAGCTGAACAAGGTGCTTGAAGAATTGAAATTCACCAATTGCTCAAAGGAACCATCATTATATCACATGCAAGAAAATGATTCTCTTGTTTTGGTTGCAGTGTATGTTGATGACCTTCTTATAACATGATCAAACAACATTATGATCATCGATTTTAAGAAGGAGATGTCTACAATATTTGAGATGAGTGATCTAGGGCTGTTGACATATTATCTTGGAATTGAGGTCATGCAACATGAAGCGGGAATAACACTGCATCAAGGAAGGTATGCGAGTAGAATACTCCAAGAAACAGGTATGGGAGAATGCAATGCAGCTCAGGTACCGATGGATGCTGGTTTAGTACTATCAAAGGCGCATGAGGAACAAAGTATAGACGAAAAGAGTTCAAAAGAAACATCGATACACGTCCTGATCTTGCATATAGTGTTGGCTTGCTCAACAGGTATATGCACAAACCAAAAACGTCTCATGCGGCTGTGTTAAAGAAAATTCTATGGTACGTAAAGGGAACTATATCTCACAGAATCTCTTTCACTCGGGCAAACAAGATGGAGTTAATTGGGTTAAGCGAAAGCAGCCATAGCATAGATGAAGACGATGGAAGGAGCACCGCGAGACACATTTTAATTTGAATAACTGTCCTATCACTTGGTGTTCTCAGAACCAAGAAACAATAGCTTTATCATCATGTGAAGCTGAATTTATGGCAGCAACTGAGGCGGCTAAGCAAGCAATATGGCTTCAAAAACTCTTGGAATAGATTATGGAAACATCGTACAAGAAGGTGGTGATCGCATAGATAATAAATCAACAATAATATTAACAAAGAACCCAGTTTTTCATGGACGCAGCAAGCACATTCACAAGCGATACCCCTTCATAAGAGAGTGCGTGGAGAACGAGCAAATGGAGGTACAACATGTCCCAAGCGTGGAACAAAGAGCAAACATTTTAACAAAGACACTTGGAATAATCAAATTCAAGGAGATGAAAGAATTGGTTGGAGTTGAAGATGTTAACTTCTAGCTTAAAGGGGGAGGGGAATGTTGGAAATAATCTTGAAGTTAACTTGGAGAACAAATTACACTAATCCTAATCCAGATAGATTTAGGATAGTTAGTCTTAATGAGTTTAGAAACTTAAATCTCTATACAAGAATATGTAAGAGTGTTGCATAACTTGTAAAAAAATTTAGAGATTATTAGATTAAAAAATTTTGAGTTAGTTTTCTTAAGAGATTAACAAAGAGAATTCTTTGTTGAGATCATAAACAATCTTTGAAACTAAGTCCGCCACTAACACCATCTACTTATAAGATTAGAAAGTTACATGAAGACTAGCTCGAGCAGAATAGTGATGGGTTGTTTCTTCTTGTCCTTGCTCTTCTCGCTATAGTTAGGTTTCTCCATTATCAATCCCTTTCACTCTTTTCTCCACATTTTCCCGTCAAAGATCGATATATTAGACCAGAAAAATTTACGACAAAGATGAGAGAGATCGAGAATGTTGGTTTAAGATACCCAAGTTGACAATTTTACCCGGGTACACTACTTTAATTACATCTATAAAGCCTAAGCCCGACAGAGTTCAAATTATATCGTAAATTGCACAACATCCCAATAATTTTTATAATAATGAAAAAGACCGCAGAAAACTAAAAAGACAGGAAAGGTCCTTGTGTTTTTTTTCTTCTGTAAATATTCAGTCAGGAAACACAATCACACAAAACATAGCAAATCAAGAACTAAAAACAGAAAAGACTTTCAGCTCTGCTAAGCATCAGAAGGTTTATCTGCGGTGTTTTTTCCTTCTTTGTTGATGTGAAAGCCTTCAATCTTCTTAGTAACTTCCTCCACACTATGATTAGGTGTCGTTTGCCAGATCCTGATGGTTCCATCTTCAGATCCTGATGCGTAGGACTCACCCGTTGGTGAAAACCTCACGCAGTGTACCGGACCATGATGCCCCTTGTTGCATCCTAAGTGGCAGACAAAGATAGAAGGACATCAGAAACCACAGTCCTCTACATCAAACCTATGTTGTTTAATCAATCAATGAACCAGAGAAACCATGCCTTAAGAAAATCTGATTTGCTGTTATGGTCTTACTAAAGACTACTCGAATACCAGTTCTTGCAAACAAACTTTCTAATATGACCCTTGTTTCAGCCTAAGTGCATGCAAAGATGGGACAATAAAAAATAAAAACAAATCCTCCTCACAGAAGCTACTTTGATTTTTGTCACTTAACAAAATGGCACAATCAGAGAAACTTAAAACCAATCCAAAACCTCATGGGAGCATTTGCTTTATCCTTTAAAGAACCACGCTTTAAGATAATCTGATTTGGTTATGATCTTGTTAACGACTAGTCATAAAACCAGTTGTTACAAAACTAACTTTCTAACAAGATCGTGTAAATGTTTTGAGAGTCACTCACCAATCTCCTCGCCAGTGTAGAAATCAAACACTCTGACCCACATATCTTCACCACCAGCTACAAACTTTTCACCAGACTTAGGCTCCAGCGATGCAGACTCAATGTTGCATGGCATGTCATAACTCTTCACTAGTCCAAAACTACAGACGGATAGAGAGATAGTTACAAAAGGTAATAACATATATATATATATCTAATTATCTTCCTGGAATAAGAACTTACTGGTTAGCGTCCCAGAATTTAACAGTTGACCCATCAGCAGTAGTAATGTATCGTCCATCTTGGCTCACTTCAGCACTGGTGACAGGAGACTTTGTCTCCAATGTCTGCACAATCTTCCCACTCCTAACATCCCATAGCCTGTAAAACAAAACACAAAGTCTATCAAATTATGCAACAATGTGTATTTAGCAGTGGCTTCTTATTTTCATATACTTCATACCTTACACCACCAATATCAGTGCAAGAACTTAATATTGTTTGGTCACTGTGAAGCCATGTGAGAGTTCTGACAGATCCAGGAGATTTATCGACTTCTGTAGGAGGTGCATCCAACCGGTTCAAGTCAAAAACACGGAGAATCTTCTCAAATCCTCCGGTGATCAGAAATTTTGTATCCTGGTAGTGAGAGAGACAAGGTTTAGCGCATATCAATCAGTTAGTAAGTAATGCATAAGTATGAAAGTCCAGTATCACCAAGACAAGACACAAAAATAACGTCAAGCTACGTACAGTAGATCATTCAAACCAAACAACATAGAAGCTTATGTCTGTTAAGAAAACTCGAAACCGCATACACTAGTTGACGAAATAGAGAGTAAATAACTTGAAACGAACCTCTGAGAAGGCACAAGCTCGAACAATATGCTTGTGCTCAAAAGAATGCAGTACATCACCCGTTAACGCATCCCACAGTTTCCTGGACGAGAAGGTACCACATTTGGATGATTAAGTTCTAGGTCAAGGTTACAAACAAGTAAAAACAACACGATAATGGAACCAAAAACAAATCAAAAACACGTACGCTGAAAAATCAGCTGATGCAGAAGCAGCACGTAGAGCATTGTTGTCGAGGCAAGAACTCCAGACTGCACCTTTATGACCTTCAAATGTACCAATCCAGTCTGCAGTCTCCCCATTTCTCAACATTGGATGTGAATCTAAAGACAATGATTATTCTCAGATTCATACATAAATGCAAATTAGAGTCATTAAAGCATGTTAACACCACATAGGCACACAATGCAGAGCATAGGATTGTTCATTTTGTATACCACAACAAATGTCAAAAAACTAATCCATTTATAAAACCAACCAAACAGAACATCTGAACAAGTTCATGTAATAAAAAGAGTCACAATCTACAAATGTAGATTCAAACGGTATCTCATCAACTAATATGAGTAATTCAATTCAATCATATAGGCACCTAGTGCAGATAATAGGATTGTCCAGTTCATACCACAAAAAGCTAATCCATTTACATAAAACCCACCAGACAGAACATTGATGTAACACGGAGTTCTAAACCAATTCTTGTAATGAAAGAGGCACACTTTATACTTGTAGGTTTCAATGGGAATCTCATGAACTACTCCAATTGGTGATGAACAAAGATGTAAAGCAATTACCTTTACTAGCACTGATGAGGAAGAAACCATCAGGAGTAATGGGACTGTAGAACAAATCAACAACAGGTCTTGAATGGCCATGGCACACAAGTGGAACCGCGACCTTCTTCTTATCCATCTATATATCTAACTGAACAACACAGACAGTGGAAACAAAACCAAACCCTAGCCGCTAACTTTGAGCAGAACCCAAGAAGTATCAGATCCTTTCAGATTGAAGCGATTCAAGGTAGATTCCGACAAGAACTACGCTTTATAAAAAATCACAAGGGTCAAACGCTTTCTAGTTTGATAATATACTTCGGCCGAATCTATAATTGATAAGAGAAAGCTAATGATGCTTTACTTGTCCAAACAGTAACCTGTTTTTAGGGATTTTGGGGGGAGACAACTTGTAATTGTTGAAAGCCACACATAAATTGTATTTTTAAGTTGCTTCCTTTATATTTTGCAAGTCTAAGAGCACCTCCAATGGGGGTTCTACCCATTGTAGGTTCTAAAAATGTATATATGTATATGTATATGTTATATAAGTGTATATAGATGTGAGATCCACAAAATAGTGTAGAACTCCTCTCAAATGTTCTAAAAATTTTGTTTTTAGAACTTTTAGGAGGGGTTCTACACTATTTTGTGGACCCCACACCTACATACACTTATATAATATATACATATACATATATATTTTTAGAACTTACAATGGGTAGAACCCCCATTGGAGGTGCTCTAAGGGCATCTCCAATAGTGAACCCCCACTTGGGGTTCATTAGAGTTTTTTAATATATTTTTGGTGGGACCATAAATAGTGTTGAACCTGTATACTTTTGGCTCTTCCATTAGTGAACCCGAAGATGGAGTTCTTATGAATAAAAAAAATTGAAAAGTTTTTATTTAAATGATTGAGAATTCAAAAACATACAAATATTATTCATCTTGATTACCAAACTTTTGCCATATATTTTCAACTAAATCGGCTTGCAAACAAGCATGTAGTTGTTGATCCCTAATTTGATTGCGAATCTCAAGCATATTTCTGATATTGGAACGGGTGTCCGTAGAGTACGAGAAATCAACCTGGGAACTCCTGCTTAACTCTCCTGATACAAAGTCAGATGTATCAAATTTAGTGTATCCGTCTCGTTCGTTCTCTACTATCATATTGTGCAATATGACACAAGTTCTCATAATCCTTCCAATCTTTTCTTTGTCCCATATTAGAGCGGGGTTTTTCACAATTGCAAACCTAGCTTGCAAGACTCCAAAAGCTCGTTCGACATCTTTTCTGACGGATTCTTGACGTTCAGCAAATAGCTCGTCTTTAGGACCTTGAGGAAGTGGGATGGATTGGATAAATGTTTGACCATTTCGGATAAATTTCGTCGGTAAGGTAGTACGCCATACAATAATTGTGGTCGTTAACCTTGTATTTAACCTTAGGAGCGCGTCCTTGTAAAATGTCATCAAAAACCGGTGAGCGATCAAGAACATTAATATCATTGAGAGTACCTGGAGATCCGAAAAAAGCGTGCCATATCCAAAGATCATACGATGCCACAGCCTCTAAGACAATTGTCGGTTTTCCTGAACCACAGGTGTATTGGCCTTTCCAAGCCGTTGGGCAGTTTTTCCACTTCCAATGCATACAGTCGATGCTGCCTATCATCCCGGGAAACCCGCGTGCCTCTCCAACATCTAGTAATCGTCGAAGATCTTCCGGTGTAGGTCTTCTTAGATACTCATCACCAAACAATTGTATTATCCCATGATTGAAATTTTCCAAACATTCAAGTGCAGTACTCTCAGCAAGACGGAGATATTCGTCATACGTAACTCCCCCTTGACCATATGCCAGCATACGTATAGCTGCTCTACACTTTTGAAGTACAGAAAGCCCGTACCTTCCGTGAGCATTTCTTCTTTGCTGAAAATATGGAACTTCATTACTTAGGCGATCGACAATGCGAACGAACAATGACTTGTTCATCCGAAAACGCCGTCTGAACATTTCTGGTGGGTATGTAGGATGTTCTTTGAAATAGTCGTTCCAAAGTTGATTGTGTCCTTGTTCCCGATCTCTTTCGATATAAGCTCGTCTTTTTGGTTTGTTGACTCGAACACCAAGTAGTGAGGCCGTGGTTTGATCAAAATATTGATCAAATTCTTCCTCGAATAATTCTTCAAAAGCTTCCTCTAACCTCTCATTTGTGGCACTTGACGATGACGAAGACATTTTTTTTAAAAAAGACAAGGGTTTGGATCATACAAGTTTTTGTGATGGCTTGGATCACACGAATTTTTAAAGTGAATGGTTTGGGGTCATACGATTTTAAACCAGGGTAAAACGTTTTGTGATAGTAAAAGAAATGGTTTGGATCATAGGAAAAGAGAAATTTTTTTGCATAAGTAGAGTTCATGATGATGTTACAAAAGAGAGACATTGTTTTGAGCTACACCGAGAGACATAATATATAGTCCTAGAGGTTACATAATAAGCCGTTGATGAAAAGATACAAACAAAACACAACTACATTCCGTGACAAACAGACAAGAGAGAACGTGCACCCGTGACCTGCAAAGCAAGTAGAAAACGTGCACCCATGCACCCGTGACCTGCAAAGAAACAAAAGAGAACAAACTTATTCAGCATGTGAGTTTACTAGTGTAGCGTAGGAAAATATCTATGCAAAACAACAAAAGATAATAACCATTAGGCAAGAAAACAAAACAAGGAAGTTTAACAAGTTCGCAAATCAAAATGGTTACTCCACTGACCACATCAAAGCATTTCAGCTAGGAGTTTGTTTTTGAGAGACAGTTCAAGTTCAGATAGCTCATCTTTTTGGGCTAAGAGACGATCCAAGATTTTTCTTTTCGATATGTTCTCTTTCACCAGCAGCATGCTATGTAGTTGATCATATGCGGCTTCTTTCCCATTCTTCTTGCGTTTGGCTGCCTTGCACGCCTTCACACCAGGAGGCCTAACGTCCTCCAGGTCAGGCACCTCTTCCTCATGTTCCTTCCTTTTCTCCTTCGCACCATCTCGGGACAGAGAGGTTGATCTCCATTTCTGATCAAACCTTAGTTCTCTCCATGCATGTTCCAGGGAGAACTTCCCCCCGTAGTCACTGGTGAAGATGTCATGCGCAGCCTTCATCACATCAACATCGTTTTGGCCACTTGCTTGCTCCTTCAAAGCGGCCTCATAGCTTCCCACAAACTTACACACCTGCTCATTGATTCTTCCCCACCTCTGCTTACATTGACTAAACTCTCTAGGAAAATTGCCAATTAATAGAGGGCTTGCATTGAAATACTCCTCTATGCGCTTCCAAAACGATCATGCCTTCTGCTCGTTGCTCACGATGGGGTCCTTGCTTGTATTTAACCACACACTTATCAGGACGATGTCTTCTTTTTGTGTCCACTTTCGCCTTTCTACGTGCTTAGGATCTTCGGAGCTTTGACTGCTAATCCTAGGAAGGTCCGGAGACTCTAAGTCTATCATTTGACTACTCTGGGATGCTAAGAGGTTAACAAAGCCGGGATCCATTTTGGTTTTGGTTGATGTGTATTGGTTGCTGTGTTTTACTAGGTTTGTGTTTTGTCAAGTTTAATTTCGTATCTATTTAAAACAAGTTTTAGCTTTGAAAACTCTCTTAATTGCACAACAACATTCACAGTGAGCAATCAATACACATCAAATCCAACCTCAACTTAACTTAATTTCACAACAACAAGGACAGTGAGCATTGATAACACATCAAACTCACTATAACTACAACTAGTCCTACTAGTACTTACGAACCATAACTACAACCAGTTCTAGTTCTAGTTTACTTTAGGACGTTTGGTTTAAATTCTATTAACAAACTATAACTACAACTAGTTCTAGTTTACTTTAGGACGTCTAGTTCTAAGTTTCACTAGTTTTGATATTAGTCAAACGAATACATTTAAAAAATTATAAGCTTGGAGTCTTACCTTAGCTGTTCATTCGAAGCAGATCTTCTCCAGGTCTGCTACTTGCACTGTTAGCTTGTCAACCTGGACACTGAGGTCTCTTACATGTGCCTGGACATGGTAAAACAATTAACATATCATTCGTCTTAACATAACATGGTAAGATAAGTTTGCACTGTCTAACCTCTAGTGTCTCAATCTTCTCATTCAGAATGGGCACTCCCTGGATGACCTGCTCAGCCTCCTCCACACGCTTACTCAAGCATTCGATCATGTCCATGTCACCAATGTGGATGGTTAGGTGATGAACCTGCCCAGTGAGGATCTCAACCTCTGCCTGGAAAATGAAAGTTGAGATTATTCAGATAAACAATCTAACTATTGAGATTATTCATATCATCAACCTAACTATACATTGACTAAACACTAACCTCCAATGTGTCAATGAGATTATTCAGCTTGGGCACCCCCTTGATCACCTCCTCAGCCTGCTCGACACGCATAGTCAGCCGTTCGAGCTCCTCCTGGACACCTACCACCCAAGGCTGACGATAATGGAACCCGTCAGCCTTGTTAACAACAATAACATATATCAGAAACCTTACTGTCATTATACATAAATTTAGACACTTGAGACTTACCTCGTAGTTCTTGCAAGTGAAGAACCGCTTCCCAGGCTGAGTGTCGTACCCATCCTTCACACCAATCTCGTTGATGATTCCACCACCACACGGACACATACTCGGAATTCCATATTCCGAATCAGCCACGTATTGAAGCATGTTTAGGGTTTCCTTTTGCCTCTTTATGTCTCTTCCCTCTTCCTTATTCATCTATACAATACGACACAGAATCATGAAAACATACCCTATAACCAACCCTATAACCACAATGAAACAAAACCGAAACGAACCCGCGTTTCGATTTCCAACCATAAATTGAAACCCCCTTCTTCGATTTACAACCGTAACTCGAAACCCCCAAATGGATTTCGAATCACTAGATCGCTCGAGACCAAATATCAGTTCTATTCAACGGTGGTTCTAGTGGATACTAACCTGATCTGGAGTAGGAGGCGGAAACTCGTCGATTCGATGGAGAAATAGACCGGCGGTCGGCGTCGCACTTCAAATCGCCTTCGGAGACACAAACTCTAGGTTTTCAGATTAGAGAAAAAATGAAATCAATATTCGCGAACCCGTGAGTCCAAGCTTGTACGCGCGATACGCGTTACCAATAGGGAGGAGACACGTGGCGTGAACCCGTCTCATACGGGATCACACTAAAGAACCGGTTCACGGAAATGGGCCTATTTTTCTATTTATTTTTGCAAATAAATCTTATGAACCCCAGCCCATGAACTCCTTTAAAACTCCTAATGGAGATGGCCTTACATCAGTGACCCTATATTTTCAGATTTATATACAATGAATATGAAATTTATTAATTGATAGAGTTATTAATTTATAAAAAGTTTTCTTATTTATATTTTCTATTTTAGATATATATTCTTAAAAATAAAAAATATTTAATTTTAATGTATGTATATTAATTATTTTTTCTTAAATTTGACATTTATATTGATTTATTGTATTATTTTGTGTATATAAATATGGTTGATAAAATTTTAAAAATATATATAATTTTACTAAATCTCATCAAAATATATTAGTTGTTAAGAAAATAAAAAGATAATTCTATTATAAACATATAAATTATTAATTTATAATTTTAATGGGACCATATATTTGTATAAAATTTTCTAAAACATTATTATCTTATTATTTTATTGATTTGTACTATATTTTGAACCGGCTTAATTTGAAACCGAAAAAATATTAATTTATAATATTTATTAATTTATAGAATATTAGTTTATAGATTTTCTACTGTACGTGTCCCATCTGACAAAATTTTCATTTTTATCCGGCTTTGATTAGAGGACTTTGGAGTTACTTTTTGAATTTACAACCACTTTACATTTTTAAGAGAAGAATGCTGGCCAATTAACCCAATACACAAAATAACTACACACTACACACCCTTAGACTCTAAATGGTAATATGCATAACAATTACATGACAATTGCAGTATAGTTCTAATAATATAAAAAGATATAGATACATATGTATATGTAACGATTTTTGTTATTATTAACGATGGTGCAGTGCGATCTGTCAGTCGAAATTTTAAAAATGTAAAACATTAATGTTCTTAATCAATGGAGTTTTATGTTGATTATGATGCGTAATAATGTGGTCCATGAGCGAATTTCACAAGAGGGTGTAAAGAATGAAAAACCTTTGGCTGATCTAATTCTAATTACTTCAGATATCTAATTTCTAGTTTCTGCAGAACAATAACTAGAACAATCAAAATATCTCTCTAATAACCGAGGTAAGAACTTAAGGAAAAAAAAAAACTAGTGCAGAAACACAAAAGATTTATTTGAATGAATAAAAAGTAGTAGTAGTAGTAACTAGTAAGTAGCTAGGTATAACAATAAGTTACATGAAGGTTAAAATTAAGTCAAACACTGGCACCATGAAGAAGATTATTGGATTAGAGAGAAGAAAGAAAAGTCTTTTGATAAATGTTCTACAAAGAAAAATCATCCCAAGGCCTAAAGATTTTTCTTACATTACTACTCACTTGGCAAATGAAATTGAGATAAAAAAATACTTCGCACAAATATACCATCAAAATCCCTATATACAGCCAGCTCTTCAAGGACAAGATCTTGAGTACACATAAATTTCAAGATCAAAAGATATTGAGACAAGGTAGAGAAACAACAAATTCGGATTCGCAATCCTTACATTTGCAAGTCTTATAGAGACCAATGCCATGCCTTTATAAATGTCCAGAGACATGAAATGAAATCTCTAGTAAAGAACACTTAAGGGTGTCAAACATCTAGATCCTGGACTCCACGTTTAATGACTATAGCGACCAACTTTGTGATTCCAAAAAGAGTTACATTACAATATTACAGCCTTGTACAAAGCATCATCACTTAGACAGAAACTAACGAAGTTACTAACGGTTTTTTTACGTTAAATGGAAAAAGTAACAGAAACTAAAGGTTTTTTATCAAAAAAAAAAAAAACTAAAGGTGATTAATTAATTAACGAACGATCCAACGGTTCTTTACAACACGAAAGACAATGCCCAATCCAACGGTCTTTATGAAAAACAAGCACCGACAGAAGATGGTCTGAAACCTACAGAAACAACGACAACTAAAAAAAGAAACATTTCGATTCGACAAATTGATCTCCCAGATCTGAACAACAGCGACCCGGACCCGTTCTAATCCTTGACCCGACCCGAGATATCAGAAGCAAGCCGAGACGCAATCGCTGAATGATTCATAACTTCGTGGAACGTGGAAGCTTCTGCGATTTTCTTCCTCAACTCCTTAGCTTTCTCCTCCGTGAGACACCCGCGACGACGAAGCTTTTGACCCGGATCCTGACCCGACCCGGAAACATCGATTTGAACCGGATTCGATTCCGGGGTCGAGCTTTCGATGTTGAGGTAGTCCGGATCGGAGGGTATGCCGAAGAGAGGAGCCCACCAAGAACCAGTTTTCTTGCGGTTCGGATCCGGATTTTTCATGGATCCGGACCCGGAAGATGCTCGGATCGTGAATGGAGCGGAACAGCAGATAATGGAAGCCATGTGGAAACGCAGATTCAGAAAGTAACGTTAAGAAATCAAGAAGAAGATGGATAAAATAGATCTTTTAGGGGTGAAGTGCTGAGGTACTTTTGATCTAATTTTTTTTTTCTCATATACTCCTCTCTATTTATTTATTTTTATAAATATTTATTTAAATCGAAATAAAGCATAAATGTCTGAAAAACCACATAATCCTTTAATATTTACAAGTAAACCAGGCGGATTATCCAAACCCATCGGATCTATCCGGGTTTTAGTTCAAAATCTTTCAAAATCGAAACAAGTCTTTTAGGTTTTACTAATTTCCCCTTTTCATTCTTTCTCTTTGTTCAATCCGATTCAGTCCCGACAATCGCAATCCTTTGAGAACTTTGAATCCCCAATCCTTTCTTTCCTTTCGTAACCTAACATCACGAGTTATGGTTCGTACGAAGAACCCATCTTACAAAGAAGACGAGTCAGCTTTGAATCGAAGCGTAGAGAAAAACCCAGAAGAAAATGAAGAAGAAGAGAGTGTAGGAGAAGAAACGGAAGGAGAAGAAACCGAAGGAGAAGAAACCGAAGGAGAAGAAACCGAGACCGACAAAGAAGAGACCGACGGTCAAGAAAAGGAAGTAGAAGAGGACGAAGGAGGAGAGAACGAAAGAGAAGAGGACGAAGGAGAAGAGGACGAAGGAGACACATCAATGCCACTGCATGCATCGGTATGTATTTTTTTTGAAATGGAGTATTAAGGGAAGCAAAAGTTAACTGTAAAACGAAGAACAACTCAGTAATACTTTAGTTGTATAACTGTGAAACCTGTGGTTAAACTTTGGTTGTATAATTGTATAACCTAGGAAACTGAGTAATACTTTGATTTTATAATTGGATAACTTTATAAAACTTAGTCAAACTTTGATTGCATAATTGTTTAACCTTGTAAAACTTAGTAAAACTTTGATTGTATAATTGGATAACTTAGTAAAACTTAGTACAACTTTGATATCATAATTGTTAAAACCTTGAATGTATAATTGTATAACTTTGTAAAACGTGTAAGTTTATGATTATGGTATTAATTTCAAACGTTTTTCTTTCGATTGAAGGATGAGGAGAACGCAAGTGAAGCAATGGAACCTCTTAAGATGTACTTTCCTCCAAGCGAGTATAAGAAAGTGATAAAAGTTTCAGCAAAATGTTATATAAAGCAGGCTCTTGAAACCATAGAGAGTATGTTGTCAGTAAAGGAGAAGAAATGGTTCTTAGAGCATCCTCAATTCAAGCATTTTTCCATATGGGAAAGAACACGAAGCATAAGTGGATGGGAATGTGGATGCTGATTGTTCGCAGTGCTTCGATACAGAAGAAGATGGAGATGTGGTTCATTGTAAACGGCGTGCCAATCAGATACTCTATGAGAGAACTCGGATTGATCTCAGGTTTATACTGCCATGTTTATCCCAAAAATTATGAAAAGATTGGTAGTTTATCCTTCGTAAGTAAATATTTTGAGGAAGGGAAGAAGATAACATATGAAGATGTGGCCAATCAGATGAAGAAAATGAAAAACAAGCCTTCTGTTGATCGCTTGAAGATGGCTGTGTTGTACTTCTTGTCCAGTGTCATCATTGGATCAAGAAAAAGTGGAGAGGGAGCACCATCAGTCGAGGGTTTCTTCCTCAGAGCCGTTGATGATCTGAAAATGTGTGAAACATTCCCATGGGGACGTATGGCGTTTGAGCATAACATGAAGGACATTTCTTGGTTTTTGGAGAGTTCCGGAGGGGTCGTGGGGTCATCTTGGGTGCTTCCAAGCTTTGCTATTCCCATGGAGGTATTGTTGGAGTTTCTAATTAATACATAAGTTTAGCTTGGTTGAAAAACTTTTCTGATTATGTTTTGTTTGCAGCTTTTGGCATTTGAAGCCATTCCAGTTTTAAAGAACCATTTCCGTGAAAAGGTAGTTGGTGCAGATGATGCTTGTCCTCGGATGTGTAAGATGAAGTACAAATCTAGAGGTGGTACCAAATATTTCAGTATCTCAGAAATGAATGCAAAACTTGGGACAACCAAGGTTAGTATATGTTTGTGTAAATTAGAGAGCATTATGTGGCTTGGAAGTTATTTTATATTGTGTTATTTGTACTAGCAGGATATTGAGAGTATATTGAAAGCAACGCCTGCCGAGGTACCGTTCTTAAACCACGTCATGCACAAGAACAGAGACCGCTGGGACGATAAGGATGATGTTGTTGTGTATGGTTGGACAAGGATTTTAGTGAAAAAAAAGAAATCTATTTGGTTTGAAGAGCTCTATGAGAAAGATTTAAGTGCCCGTACAAGTGTGGTAGAACCTGATTCAATTCCTAATATTGATGCTCCTCCAGCTGTGGCTCCTACGGTTGAGCCTCCTAGGATTGAGGCTCATCAAGTCGAGGTTCTGTTGAATGAAGTGAAGGATACTTTTTTCTTTGCCATCAACAACATAGAGAAGAAGCTTGATTCTCTTGCTAACCGGATTACACCACTTGAAGAAGATGTAAAGAAGTTGAAGATGTGCATTGGTATGAATGTTGATGTTGTGGAGAAAGGTGAGAACGAAGATGAGAGAGTTGAGAAAGGTGAGAAAGAAGATGAGCACAGCATTGAGGATGATGCACATGATGAGAGCTGTGAGAAAGAGAAAGGTGAGCAAAGCATGGGGGATGATGGTGGTGATGGAACGGTGAAGGCTGTTGAGGGTGTGGCAGCCGAGAAAGAAGAATTGAAGCAAAAATCACCCATTGTGAAGAAAAAGACAAAGAAAAGGAAAGCTCAGGAACAGGTCAGGAGCCCAATTGTAACCAGGGCAAAGAGAGAAGGCTGAACTTTGTTTTTAAGTTTGGGTTAAAAGGGAAACTTTATGAAAGTCTCTTTTCTTTTGTTAAACTCGGTATGTTTATGTTATTCGGTATGTTTATGTTATTTGGGATGTTAAAACTTGTTAAACTCGGTATGCTTATGGTGTCATGATTATGTATTTGTGTTATTAAGTTGGGTTAAAAGAGAAACTTTATGAAAATCTCTTTTCTTTTGTCAAAGTTTGTCTTTTCCATTTGTAAAACTTCGCCAAAGTTTGTCAAAGTTTGTCTTTTCCATTTGTAAAACTTCGCCAAAGTTTGTCAAAGTTTGTATTTTTCGTTTGACAAACTTCGCCAAAGTTTGTCAAAGTTTGTCTTTTCCGTTTGTAAAATACAAAACAGTTCATTAGATGGAACATTCATAACTCCATTTCATTACATTGATAAGGTGAAACATCATAATCCTTAGTTGTACATCCAAATACCTAAAATTACAATTATAATTGAGATAAGAAAACATAGAAATATCATAATCTTCTTCCCATTATTTGTTCCTTGAGTGGTCATAGTAGTCTTGAGAAGAAGAACTTCTTCTTCTAGTACACCAACCTGATAATCCAATTGTTTAATCTCATCTGTGAAAGCTTCATCCACCCATTTGAAGACATGATTGTCGTTCATTAGCTACACAAGTAAACAATGGGGAATGATAAATATTTGATTATAAATATGAACATGAGGAATCAAAATATGTTTACCTTCCTTTCAGCAGCGTACACACATCGGTAGTACCGACGGTAAGGATTATGATCCGATTTAGAGATCTTCTGCGTGACACCTTCACCACACCAACACTTATCAGGTATGCCTGGAGATCTGAATCTTTCCCGTCGGCCAGTCGAGTTGGAAGAAGCTGAAGTAGCTTGGCTCATTTTCGGGAGAGAGAGAGAGAAAAGGGGGAAAAGGGAAAAGTTGAAGTAAACTTGGTAGAAATGAGGAAACCCTAAATTTTGAGTGTTTATAGCAAATATTTGTGTTTTTTTTATTTAGGATAGTTTAGGCGGGGTAGGGTAGGAATTTCACTGAAATTCGGCGGGAAAATTGGCGCCAAACAATTTTGAGGGTAAAACTTTGCCAAAGTTTGTAGTTTCACTAAAATCATCAAAGTTTCACTTTTCGATTTTTGCCATTTTCCTTGGTTTACTATACTTAAAAGATATATTTTATGGTTGTACTAGAGAGTTTTGAACATCTTGAAGCATTTCTCATCTATTCACGTAATAATATGTGTGATATCATCACTTTTGTAAGATTTGTAATATGATGGGGTGAATAAGATGATAAAAGACATAAGTATAAGGTAGTTTTTCAAGTATGAGGTAGTTCTTTCATAATGGACAAAATAATTTTTTTTAAATTGAGATTTTGAATACATTAGTAAACGACAACTAATTTTTTATATCACAAATAGTCATATAAAACTATTTATTTTACTTAAATATATAATTTTAAAAATTATAGAATGAATAATTGTAAACAAGTAAATAAACAAGTTTCACCTTGTTTTCCCAAGTTTAACGTACACAAGTTTCATACAAGATACAATTCTTAACACAAACGAGTTACAAATTTTGTGTTCCTTCTGAGCATCTGAACCACTTCTCCAAATTTCGATTAGGCACTAATTTATTCTTCCTCCGACGTTCTCCTACGGAAGGAAACCTTTTTTCTTGAGCTCTACCCTTTCTTTTCTCTTTGTCAAAATATGGAGGCAAAGCATACATCTCTTTGATATGTTCTGGAATAATCCATTCGGATATATGCGGAACTGGATATATTGTTCTCGAATACGCCAAGGCCCAGATCTCAACCAAATAATAAGGCGAGCACAAATCATATATGTCTTTCATCTCACTTAATGGCAGCACCAATTGCATGAACGCATGGGTATCTATCTATATCAAAATACCTGCAACTGCACCTTTTATTACGCAAGTCCACCAAGTACGTCTTCCCGTCAGTTCCAATCACACCGTACTCAAGCTCAAAAGCGTTCAACACAGTTACTGTTAATTTTACACCTTCTAGACATCTATCATGTAATACATTTTCCACGAATGGAACCAATTTCTGACTTTCTGATCCGGCAACAGCATCTTTCCTATGTATGTTGAACCACTCAGCCATCTTTGCGATGATAGTATCAATCATAGGTAGTAAAGGGTACTTCCGTGCCTTCAAAAAAAGCGCATTTAAAGACTCCACACAGTTAGATGTGTCTATGTTGTATCTTGCACCGGGAAAATAGCATTTCGCCCATTTTTCAACTTCCACACTTTTATCAAGATACCTAGCACAAGTTGGATACCTGTTCCTAAAGTCAGCATATTGTTGTAAGAACTCAGACTCTGCATATATCTGTGCAATTTCCCTGAATTGTTTTGCAGCTTCGTCTCTGTTCTGTGTAACACTTAGTTTGACATTGTTGGACAGATGAAAGATGCAATACCCATGTTGAGACTTTGGATACACTTCAGCCACAGCTTTGAACCTTTTTGCTTCATCTAACAACACACTTGTTTTCGTACCCGGATTCACACTCTCTAACATATACAAATAAGAATACAAATTCTTGAAGCCTTCTTCCGGTGTACCGCGCATATCATGAACTGCTTTATTTTTTCCCCTCCATGCTGTCGAGTATGACACTTCCACACCAATTTTTCTCTGAACCAAACCAATAAGAGTTTTTGGAGTTGGAGTCTCGAATTCACCAGGATAATCATCATGTAGAATAGATGCAATTAATCGTGGTGTCCCTTTCCTTTTTGTACCGGTACTAGAAGTTGTTCGGGAGCAAGTATGCATCTTTATGTATGTTCTTATCGAGAACATATCAGAATTTTGAACCTTAGCAGCTCTCACATACCATTTACAACCTTCTGCCGCTCCTCGGCATCTCACCACATAACGACTCTTATCAGAGTTCAAAAGAGTAACTCCAAAACAATTCTGTTGTGATGCTCTATCAATTAAATCTATCACAGATTCTTTACTCGCAAACTCTTGACCGATCTCAATACCCATCCCATCTTCCCATTCTATTAGACGTCGACTTTCTTCTGAAACAAGTGGAAGCTCAACATATTCACAAATAGCAGTATCATCCACAATGTTTTCCACGTTATCCATGTTATCCAAACCAATAACCACATCCTCAGGATCTTCATTTGCATTTTTTTCCACTGACTCAGTTACCTCGAGATGTTTTTCTGCTTCTTCCAAGGTGTTATGTAGTGTGTCTACACCATGACTACCACCAAGTTCGTCCCTCCCAGTTGAAAGAAACTCACTGTAATTCTTACCAATTGAACTTGCATTCTCAACTCTTGATTGTTGTTCGTTTATGGGAACTATTTCCAATTCTCTAATAGCCTCTACATGCAAAATACTTCTTCTATGATCTTTATCCAATGACGTTAGATAAACAAAGACATCTTCATCATCTAATATATATGATTGCCTCTGAGGTTTCACTACCAACGGAATATAGCTCAAACTCAGCCTAGTCGTACATGCATCCACGGAAACCTTCCTGTTTATTTTATCCTCTAACGCCGCATAAGTGATCTCATCCATAGATGATGTTTTGAACGATATAGCATACAAGCGACCTTCTTTTGGAATCCATTCATAATCATCTCCACTTTTTGAATAATATCCTTCATAATCAAAATGTATGTTGGTATAAGAGCTACCCATATGTCTCCTGCAAAAAGATAAATGACCACATTTAGTTATACCAAGTTATTCTGTTTTATATAACAAGTTATACTAAGTTTTACAGTTTTACCTAGTAAGTTATACCAACTTTCACAGTTTTACCGATTAGTTACACCAAGTTCTACAGTTTAACCAATTATAGTTATACAAGGTTTTACAATATTAGGGTAAAACATAAACAAAGTTTCCCAAGTTCTACTATTATAGTTATACAAAGTTTCACTAGTTCAACAAGTTCTGCTATTATAGTTATACAAAGTTTCACTAGTTCCACCTTTTTCCCATATCAAGTTCTACTAGTCAGTCTACGTTTTTCTAGTCACCCCGAATTCGTCTACTTTAAAAAGATAACATTAATGGTGGATAAAACTTCTAATTACTTCGATTTAAACTACAATGTGATAATACTCAACTAAACTTACCTGATTTTGAGGTTGAGGTTCAACAATGGGGATATTGGATTTCAATTGAAAAAGAAGAAGCTTCGTCGTCGTCGTCGGTTTCTGTGGAAAAAGAGAAAAAAGTAGGTTGGAGAAGAAAGGGTAATTTGGACATTCACTACAAGTATTAAGAGTATATAAATAATGAAGAGTATGATAGATTAAATAAGAGTACATGAGATTATTTTTCTCTCATTAAGAGCATTCCAGCAAATGATTCATCTTTTAGGGTTTCGAATTTTATAATGTGATAAATGATCTGCTACGATGCCGTTTCACATAAGGAAGTGAGAGAGGATCTGGTACGTTGGATATGCTTTTATTAAGCTGTCCACGGAGATTTTTGGTGGACGCTGACGTAGCTGATTGTGACCTCGGGGATGGATAAGTCTTACCGCGTGGAACGTTTTTTTTAATCGTCAAATTGCACTGTCTGGATCTGCACTTTTCTTAAAAGGAAACATTTATTATTTAAATAACGTGATAGAGCCGTTTGGTTTTTGTGCAATGAAAACGTAGACTACTTAAAAATATACTAAAAGACAGATTAAAGAGATGGATCTAAACGCGTGGAACGCTTTTTTTGTCGTCGATTGCTGTGTTTTCGATCTGCAGCTTTCTTAAAGACATATTTTTATTTATTTAAAATGTGAAAGAACCGTTTTGAGTCTTTGAGAATACAAACAATGAGGTGAAAGAGCCGTTCCGATTTCTGGTTTATTTCCGGTTTGGGACATGTCTTCTTTGATTGGGCCACGTTTATAAAGGGCATTATCATGGGTTTTGATTGGGCTTTTAGTTTTTATTAGTTGTTGGGCTCTGATTTTATTTTTCTGCTTTCTGTCTCTTTTATAACTTGTAAAACCTAAAATCCACAAAAATATAACTCTTTTAAAACCCAAAATGTGGGAAAATATCATAAGTATACCTCAACAAATTTTCATTAGACTTTTTAATGTCTAAACTTTTGTGCTTCATAGTTTAATATTTCAACTAATTATTTTTTATTTAAATATATTAATTTTAAAATCTATGCTCATTTCAATACTCAAATTTTATTTATTTTTAATCAAAATATTTATAAGATTCAAATGAAAATATCCCCCAAATTCAAATTTTTTTTTTTTCTAATTTAATTTTAAATTGTAGTAATCAAAATAAATAAATTGTGTATGAAAGTTAAAATTTAGTAAAACTTAATTTCAAATAAAAAATAAATAAGTTTGTATTAAGTTTCTTAATATAAATTCAATATTATATTGAAATTAAACTAAACCTATTAAGTTTATTCAGAATTAAGTTTTTTTCTTGAAACATAAATAAAACTTGAAATTTTTAAGATATATTTTTAAATTTTTGATATTTATTAATTATTAATTAAAATAAACATATTTTAGTATTAAAATGAGCATAATTTTAAAATTTAGTCTATTAAATGAACATGGTAATTAGTTAAAATATTAAACTGAGTAGCAAAAAGTTTCAGTATTAAAAGTAAGACGAATCAAAAAATGATATATAAAACTTAACAAATTTAGTCGATGTATTTTTGTGATATTTTGCCAAAGCATCACTTTATGAACTCTTCATTATTTCAAGAAGGAATAAGCCTTCCAAAAATCCAAAATCTTTGGCACGATGCAAGATCTATGTGAGAATGTTATAAAGATACTACATAAAATACTAATGGTATATAATTACTGGTTCACATATTGGTGAAGCATAATACTGTACTGTTTTTTGAAGATATTTTTTAAAGAATATATTAATAAATTTTATTGGACTACAAACATAATATACATAGACAACTCAATACAACAATGTAGGCCTTAGAGCTCCCCAATGAGACAACAAAAATGTAGGCATTATTCTACTAAAAATGTAGGCTTTAGAGTTTTCCAAGGAGACCAACAATCCCTACCCCCTCAATCTAAAAACTGCTAAAGGTCAGCCAACAAAAGAGATTTAAACATACCATCAAACAAATAAATAACCCATGAGTGACCTACTTGCTCCACATAAAACTAATTAAAGTGAGTTTTAGTGGCACGTTGAGCAATGAAAAAGGCACCAATTAGCTTTCATTTATATCATTGTCGATGGCACATTACCTTTGGGGAGAGCAAATTTGAACTTGAAAGATGTCCACCATTTTGGTCGTTCAACAGAACCCAACAGAACTATTCCATAGAATAACATAATCCACCCTGTGAGAACATAAACTGTCAATAGTCTAGATGAAACCTTTAAAGCATACATTTTCTAGACTACAAGTCATATTGAACGATCGTCGGCTATGCATATACACCTTTGATAGATAGTCTCCTAAAACCCATTAGGCACCTTGTGTAAGCTCAAGAAAATGATTTGTTCATTTCTAAAGTAGAAGAAGCGCTATGCATATGAATGGAGTGTGAGATACCCTTGTGACACAGTTATGGAAGGATGATGTGTCAGTCAACCACTGGAAGCAATTAGATTCGGTGTTATCATAATATTAGGAAACAAAATATTGTGTAACTCATGGATATATATGAGTAATTGTGGGTTAGGTCATTGTTAGCGTTTAGAGAGAAAAAATTGAGCAAGAGGTTTGTTCTTGACGGCATAGGTTTGCCATTAGGCGAGTTTTTAGCGAGTGCAATTTAACTTGAGTGTCTTTCAGAGATTAAGAATTGGTCTGTCTCTAGTTGCATGTGATTGACAGTAATTCAAATTAAATAGATTTAAGAAGAATGTTTAACAGATTTCTAATATACAAGAAGTGTTCTTAAACTCTTATTTTTCATGTTTTGGTTTTTTCTTGAACTTTTATTTGATATCTGAACGGGTCACTTCCATAGAACTAAAGTTTACTCACAAGTTAATGTCCATCAAGACTCCTGGAAACCATGAAGGAACTTGTCATGTTATAAAAACCCATCATGTTGGATGAAAGCATTTTCGAAAATTTGAAGCTTAGGATGCGACATATCATCAGGAATTGATGAGGATGATTGGACAACTATTGAAAAAAGGACGGACTGCCCCCATCATGCTTATGGAAGACAAGGAGCTTGAACCAAAACCAAAAGAAAGATGGACTAATTACGATAAGGCATCATCGAAATTCTATTCAAAAGCATTAACAATGACCTTCTCTACTGTTGACCTAGACTAGTTCAAGATTATTCAAGGGTCGAATCATCTAAGGAGGCATGAGTTACTTTGATTAATCACTTTGAAGACAACACTGATGTAAGAAGAACTAGGATCCACCACTTGGCTTCACGATTTGGAAATCTTAGAATGGGAGATGATAAATCAATTACTGGATTTATCTCGAAAATAAGTGAAATAGCTAATGAATCTCCGGTTCTTGGTAAGAATACAAATAAAAGAGGTTGTTCAGGATGCTACTGAGATGTTTGCCTTTTCGGTTTGAAGCCTACAAGGCTGTTCTAAACATCGTTGCTGAAACATTAATTGATGATTCAGAAGATAGCATACTATGATGTATTCAAGGTAGGATTTGGTAGAATTTCATTAGTTGGTGAATGAAGTGCCAAATTGTTCTAAGTAGTGTATGAACTGATCTTTCCAATAAATTATTTGTTGGGTTGTTACAGTGTATATGCATGTTTCTTGGTCTATGATGATAACCTACCGATTCTTTCATAAAAGTTAAATATCATTGGCTAACCTTCTGTCATAATACACACATAAAAGGTAGTTCATGTGATGAGTACAAATATGAAATACCATATATGTTATACATCAACGTCGATTGTTTATAGGGTTAAGAGACAAATTGTGGGAGTGATTCCAAAATTACGGATCCAAATCTTGTAGAACCTTAAATACAATAAGATTACAGCCACAACTTCGGGTCTTCTATATACGGTTTTATTTATGAAATGTACAATATAAATTTAAGAAAAAAAACAGTAGAGACCTAACCAAGAGTTCTTAGTCTAGTGGTAACAGAACTTCAGCTGGAGTGTCCGTACTGGGTTCGAGTTTCTTTGATCACCTTTCCGTCTATAATTGTGCGTATGCGGATGAAAGGTTTTGTGGGAATTAGTCTGAGCTTACCGTCTAGGATCCCCACTGTTAAAAAATACTAATAATAAGATCGAAATTATATGTAGAATATTGGAATAATGAAAACTGTAAAAAAAAGAAAAAAAAGGAATAAAATGCATAAATATTGTTCAAAATTGCAAAATATTCTACCTGGTGCTGGTGGTTTAATTGGCATCGTTCAAAATTTTAAAAATATATATCGTCAAATTGGCAATGAAGCCAGATTCGATGTCACATTTTATTAGGCAAAGAGATAATGAAGAAGACAAGCGAACGTAGATGCCCAAATTAAACGATAAAGTATATAGAAAAGAAAGTAACTCATATTTTCTCACGGCCTTATTCCTTAATTGGTGAAGTACTAATTAAATCAGCATCAAACTTCTTTTTTCTATTTATTATAATAATAACAAAAAGAGAGAATATGAAGAACAAGAACACTCAACGTTAACATCAAAGGTCGTTTTTATTCTCCAACACACACAGATGTATTCCTAAAGCTTCCTCTCTATGATTTTTTTCTACGGCTAGAAATATTTAAATAATAACAAATTTTGAAATGATCGATTGCAATTTTTTATAGGTTTATTGTTACATCCTGGGCTTGGGTTTATTAAATAATAAAGAGATTAGTGATGTTATGGTCCATGTAAAAAAACTCTAGAGTTCCCTCATCTTTTTCTATGAAAAAGAAGTTTTCCTTTCACTTTTTACTCATTTAGAAATCAGAGCGAAGACAACATGAAACGTATGAACATGGTGGCGGGTCACGCGAGAACCGAAGTTGGTAACGTGATTGCGTGAAGGTGTGGAACTCGCATAGTCAATGTGATGTCGTGGAGACAACGTATGTGGTGAGCTCTCCCGCGACAACAGGAGGAACGCGGGGACCGAACGAGGTGGTGTGGTCTCATGTTGGCACCGTCAGGGTTTATCCTTGTTTCTTATTGATTGCTCTTGCTTTACTGGATGTTCTAGGTAGAGCTTTTGTTATGTTGTGTGGTGAATATCAAGTGATGATTTTGGGTCTCATGGAACTTCCCTCACTGAATTTTTGTTGAAATGCTCACCACTCTTCTTTCTTTCTCATTTGAGGTTCAGTTCATATTGGTGGGTTTTTGTCAAAAACGTCTTAAGATCATAAAAATGCATTGTTTCAACCTTGTGGCTCGAGACAAGTATCATCATATCGCCAACCATTTCAGTTATATTGGGTTGGAATATCACATTTATCATTAACAAAGTATGGGCATTTAAGTATTCAGATCGCTTATTTCACGTAAGAGTGTTTAGGATCTATAGTCTTCAAATCAATTTGGTTTGAATAGTAAAATAGAAACTGGCTAAACTATACAGCCAAACTAATTATGGGGAAGAACATGACTTACATATAACTAACCATAATATCTATCAGTTTATGTGAAAAACTAGCTACATAATTAAAAGAATATATATATATATATATATATATATATATATGTAAAAGAAACTTTTTTTGCCACAGTATGAAACCACAACCAAACATACCGCGAAAATATAAAAATGCTTCAAGAATCAATTCTAGAAAACGAACGTTGGAGTTTCTATTCCCTTTCCATTTCAGACTAATCACCAAATATATACTTCTTTAAAGTTCTACATAGCTTTCTCTCATTATCAACATCCTTTTCATTCACACGTTCAAATTTTGTTTGTAATATATATGAAGTCGAGGGAAGATGTGTTGGTCTAATAGCATTGCTCCAAACACACATTTGTTTACTATTGTTTCTTTCCGTCGACTGAATTTGCATTCTTTTGCTAATGTTCGTAGATGAAAGGAATCTTAATCTAAGCCAATAAAGAGGAATCATGAAGAAGAGTTAGGTCACTAGACTACTCTTTCATCACATAAACCCCAGATTATGAACGTTGGAAATCATTTTGACAAAATGGTTTAAAACCATTTTCCGGTGAACTTTTGGCAAAAGACATTCGTCCAGAAGAGCGCAGTTTGGGACAATGAAACTGTCACTGTAAACAGTATGAAAAAGTTTATTCATTTATCAAAATCAAAGTTGTTTTGAAAGAGAAATAAAGTTTAAAACGAGTGAATTACAAGTTGGTAAAACAAATTTGGATTAGCTTAAAAAGTAATAAATGTTGGGAAATTGTCAAAAATACTACATTCCTACTACCACTTCTCATGTTTACCTTAACTATTTTACATTTATTTTTTAAGAGAAAAAATAAACTTATAACTCTGGAATTAATTAATCTAAGACTTATGGTTTAGAGTAGAGAGGTGGGGTAAAGTTTTAGAATGTAAAGTTTAGAATTTTAATTTATATAAAAATATTTTGCTCTTAAAAAGAATATATTTGTGAAAATGTCTATTTAGTGAATATAAAGATAAATAATAATAACAATAATGTCGTAAAGATGAAAATTTCCCATAATTGTTTCACATTGAATATTTGAGTATAAATTTGAATTAAATTTGTTAGCTCACCGTTATATGTCTATTAAGTTTATTTTTGTAGGTCTTATTTATGATTACATTTTATGTTTGTTCAAACACAAATGCAAACCTAGTATAATACTAGTTTTAATTTAGGAAAAAATTCAGTTCTACCACAAGTTTGAGAATTTTCAAGTTTATCATATTATTGATACCATTATCAATCTTTACCTTCACTAAAGAGACATTTTTACAAGTACATTCTTTTTTAAGAGGCAAAAGATTCTTAGATTTATTAAAATCATAAATTTCACATTACAAAATTCTACCAAACCCCTCAACTCTAAACCTTAAGTCTTAGATTAATTAACTCTAGAATTATAAGTGTTTATTTCCCTCTTAAAATATGAGGATAAAAGTAAATAATGTAAACATGAAAAGTGGTACTAAAAATGTGGTATTTTGACAATTCCCCCCATAAGAACTTTTCAAATTTACCATTAACGAATGACAATTTTTTAAAATACCCTAAATTTATGATGAAATAGACTAAACTAATTTTTTAAAAATATTTAGAAACTCAACCCCATCATTTTAACATTAAACTCTAAACAATAATCACTAAAATGTAAACTAAAATGTTAATACATTTCATTGAGGGTAATTTTGAAAAATGTTACTTAACTTGGGAGAATTTTCATGGTTACCATGTTATTGGTATCATTATTCTTCTTTATCTTCACTAAAGAAATTTTTCACAAAATCCTTCTTTTCTAAAAGGCAAAAGATTCTTAGATTTATTAAAATCATAAATTTCACATTACAAAACCCTATCAACCCCTCAACTCTAAACCCTAAGTCTTAGATTAATTAATCCTAGGGTTATATGTGTTTATTTCCCTCTTAAAATATGAAGATAAAAGTGATTAAGATAAACATGAAAAGTGGTACTAAAAATGTAGTATTTTGACAATTTCTCCCACCAGTTTGGTACAACTTTTCAAATTTACCATTAACGAATGACAATTTTCAAAAATACCCTAAATTTATGATGAAAATAGACTAAATTAATTTTTAAAAATATTTATAAGATGTTTAGAAACTCAACCCCACCCTTTAACATTAAACCCTAAACAATAATCACTAAAATATAAACTAAAATGTTAATATATTTTTCACTGAAGGTATTTTTGAAAAAAATGCTACTTAACTTGTGATATTCTTAACTATTTTTCTTTAATTTAATCATAAATATAGTATAATTTTGTATTAAGTCAAGTAATAAGTCAAGTAAATCAAATCTCCATACAGCGCATACAATTCTAGGAAATTTTCATGTTTACCACATTATTGATACTATTATTCATTTTTACCTTTACTAAAGAGACATTTTTACAAATGCATTCTTTTTAAGAAGAAAAAGATTTTTAGATGAATTAAAATCCTAAACTTCACATTTCAAAATCTTAACCTACTCTTCAACTCTAAACCCTAAGTCTTAGATTAATTAACCATAAGGTTATAAGTGTCTTTTTCTTTCTTAAAACGTGAGCGTAAAACTAATTAAGGCAAACATGAAAAGAGATAGTGAAAATGTAGTATTTTTGACAATTTTCCTATAATTCGATCAAAACTATATTTTGACCTTTTTATTGTTTTTAACTATAAAATTAATTTGTGAAAACTCATTTTTGATAACACATAAAATTCGACAAAAAAAAATTTCCACATTTTTAGTGTATTTGAATATGAGAGTACGCAAGAAAAAAAAAACAGATTTTACTTGTTTCTGATTGAATCACGCATGTCAAAAATATTTATGCAGTTATCTGGCTGAACCGAACGTTTCTTGGTTTCAGAATGTGGAATCTAGTCTTAATCACCATTTGTTAGTTCTGGAACTCATTACACCATGGAAACGTCCAGTACGAGACATCTTTAACTTAATAAGAGATATAATATATATCTCCCCTCTCAGTTTTATCATTGTCCTTCTGCTCTTTAATAAACTTTTAGCATTATAATTCTTCACAATATTCAGTTATTCAGTTTATATTGTGGTTCTATCAATTAAATATATACACAAGAATTTCTTGTATTTGCTGAAATAGTAATATTCTTTAGCTTAGATAAGGTTATTTAACTGGTCTAAGGACTAAGCCTAAACTGATAGAAACCCTAGCTACCTTATTCTTGTTCACTAACGTCTACTCAATAAAGACAAGAGGACATATACTAAGCATAACACACAAATACTCTTAATTAATTTAAAGCTCACATTTACAATTCTAAATGTTATCAGTATCATAATTTGATACGCAACATACATATTAACTATTTACAAACTTTCTGTTTTGTAATAAGCAGTGGTATTTTCTTGACATACCAAATTTTCTTCAAAGGTATTATTAATTGTGTATAGCGTAAAAAAGTAAATAACGAGGAAAAATAAAATGGGTTGGATCAATGATCTGGGGTGAAATTGTTATTTTATTTAAATTTTCGTAACTAGATTTAGAATTTATATAAATGATCTGAAATTCAAAGTTGTTAGATTTAATACTTGTATAAGGTTTTTAGTTTTTATTTTATTGAAAATTAGAAATTTCATCTATAAAATCTATCAAATATAATTAAAAAAGAATTTAAGAAAAGATTTTTTTTTGCATAGCTGTATTTTTTTTATGACAAAATGGCTATTCTACTACTTAAACTCGAGGTGATTTGGGTAACCAAACCGGAATAGAACAACCAAAATAACATAAAGAACAATGTAAACTTCTAGCGCTCTTAGCTAAAGAATCCGGGAACATATGAGAGCGTAAAATCCGGAAAGCATATCTTCAGCGTCATGAGCACTTCCAATTTAGTAGCATAAGTTGGCCAGTCTGTTGGTGTCTTCATCATCGAAATCAGATCTTTGCAGTCTGTTCCAAAGTTTTGACAAGTTGAGTGTTGGAGCATGCATTCCATCGCCCACCTAAGTGCCTCTAGTTCTGAGCGTATAGTTGACTTTCTTCTTGGTAGGTTCCTTGTACCGAGTAGCTGAATGTTTCCCTGGACGTCTTTCCACACCCAACCACACCCACTGAACAATGAGATAGAGGTCCACGAACCATCCACCAGACATATGTTATTCAAGCTTAAGACTTGCGTTTGTTGTATAGGATGATCTAGGATAGGGGCGGTCAATATCTCTTGTGCATTAAACCAAGCTTGGCATTCACTTTCTAGATATTGCACGAGCTCCAATGGGTCTCTATCAATCCTCCGGAAAAGCTTGTCGATCCTTGTTTTCCATATATACCATATTAACCATGGATAGGGGTGTCCATATCCATATCTGGATGCGCAATGTTGCTTTTCCTCCAAAACGGTTAGTCCATATTCGCATAGACGCTTGATAATGGGAAGATATTTGGTGACGAGGGAGTTGCTGATAGAGACCAGACTTGTAACACTGGAGGACATTCGAAGATTGCATGAGTATAGATATAATGTTTCGCTATATGTTCATATTTAAATTTGAATGATGAGAAAATATTGTGCTATAGATATAAGTTCACTAGCTAGATTTCGTGCATGACCCAACTCAACACAGTTCACCATACCGTTGTTTCACTCCTAGACATTGTAATCAAGGTCCTTCATTCAACCAAGGATTCCAACGCCGGCAGCTCCTTAGCTCGCCTACTTTGTCGTCTATTCTTCTTCTCTTGTTTGTCTTTCTCTTTCTAGTCCATGCTCTGTATCTCATGTTTCTCCTGCTCTAGGTTTGTCTCCAACTCCTAAGGTCGAGTATTTTTGTTGTCTCAAGGTCTTGGTTCAAAGCTATTGGGTCAGAACTCATCTATGGGGACTCCTAGAATGCCTAGTAAGCTGTGACATTGGCTTATGCACACCTCCAGTCGAGTATCCCTCTGCTGCATCCATTAGACCTAAGAACCTCGGCTATGCAACAACTTCAGTAAGGAGATATTGCTAGACGATCTGGTCCATCAACCCCAGTCCCTTCCACCGCACCACCACGTTCTTACCTCAGCTTCCATAAAGATGGTATCCATTGTCTGTGGTGGTTCACTCTTGACGCGGCGCCCAAATCTAGAATCTCAAGGTACCTTGCTGTTGAGGGTGAGTATCCCTTGTCACGCTCCCACCATCTCCACCTGATACAAAATTCAGCCATGATTGCTGGTTTAGCTTATTCAGATCAAACTAACATCTTTCTCCTATCATACCTTCCTTGCCGCTTGCCCTACCTGTTCCAATGAGCCTAGCTTCTCAACGCTCTAAAATTATTCTCTCTTTACTAGTGAGCTCCAAATCATCTCTAACGAATATCTCAATTTTTCAACTTCTTGGTTTGCATTCAAGATGCGCCAGTGACCCGATGACAATGAGAAAAAATGTCAAAGCTATTAGATGCAGCCCTTTAAAAGTAATGAAGTTCTAGAGCCAGTAACTAGAAAATCAGACCCCGTCAATTTGAATATGAAGTTGACACATTCCTTTGTGGTTTAGTTGGGTTCTCTAATTATTACATTCCTTCTACATATTCACTTCCTGATGTTTTTCTCTCATGTTTAACTTGATAAATTTTGATGACAGGCGGTTCTGTTTGGTTTCTGTAGCTCTCTTGCTCTGACACGGTAATGTTGAAGGCTGGAGTCTCTGCTTGAACTCAGTTGTTGTGTATCCATTAAGTCTCATCAAGCTCACTTCTTAGGTCGCTGATGTCAAAGTAACTCATCTTCATTTTCGGATTCAACACATCCTTGTCTCAATGTCACAGATTTGTGCACAACAACCAACATATCCAGCACATATCACTCCCATTGAGCCAATAACTATCATGATGCGTGTCTTTGTTTGTGCGTATATTTCTTTTTCTGACGGATACTTTAGAATCAGATTTCATGGCTCAACTCTCTTGACCAGGACATCCTTATGGAGATCATATATCGGTGTTTTTACTAGTTTCTAACCTATGGTTTGAGCTAGTCTTTTATTGAGTCAAAGTAAATATTTTAGAGTCTTTTAGTCCTTTAGAAAGTCTTTACATGCTTTGGTGTACTTGGAACAAAAAAGGTCCAATTGGATGTAAAAGGGAAAATGAAGATGCAAAAGTGTATACATACACCGGAAGTTTAGAAATGGATGGAGGACTTACCACCAATGAAGGAAGCTCAAATTTGACCAAAATATATAGAACTGAACTATTTTCCTATGCCACTGGTTTGAAGTCGATATATCAGTTAGATAAAAAGTTATGGGCGTTGTAGTGAATACTGGTTTGTCTATCACTTCAATACGAGAAAAAGGAAAAGTTCAATTTTTAATTTATTTTTGGTTTGGTTTTGCATAAAATTTTACCATAGCATCTTTTTACATATGTATATTATCTTAAACTATTGCTTAGGCTAGGCTTTATTTGTAGCATATTTTTAGGTTTTAGAGATGTGGTGAGACGAGCGATTATTTTCAGAACCAAATTGCTTTTTTTATCTAATTATGTTTTCTATATTGATTTATGTTTCTACTTCTATTTCTGAGTAGATCTCTTGTTAGGTTGAAGGGTTTCAATGAAATTGAAAAAGTTTAGGATTAATAGATTAGGAAATTTACATTGGAGTTCTTCATCTTGAGTGATCTTAATGCTTGAACTGGTTTGATCATTTAATTCATTGATCTTTGGTTGATTAGAGGTAGCGAAAGTTAGTCTCATTGCATAAAACAAATATTTCCGAGTAAAGTATTCTTAGCCGGTGAAAGTTGATGTTAAGACACTTTGTGAACGTATTATAACTTGTTCTTTATGCATGTTTAACCTCCTGAACGATAGTTAATTAATTAGATTGTTAGACATAGTAATTGAAGACATGATAATGGAAAAATTATAAAATTGGGTTATGAGTTTAAAAATGGTTCATTAATTCACTTAAAAATATCTAAATTCATGATATGATTTTCTGCAATTTTCTGATGCCTAGCATCTTTATCTTATAGTTTACATCGTTTAAATTTATTGTTTAATTAAGTTGCATTTAAATACCAATATTTGCGTTTTCTAGCTTGATTCAAACATAGAATTGAAGTGTGTATCCAGTACTTGTGGATTCAATCCACATTACCACTACGTAATTTATTATGCATTTGTAGTTAGTTATCTGTAGTTATTTATCTGTTTAAACCCTGAGTGATTAAGAGACAGTTATCAACCGCTCTGACAACCCACTATTTGTGCACTTAAACGTCGCTATTAACTCCAAAATCATTATGTTCTTTATAAAAATAGTTTACAGATATGTTTATTGTAGTTCTTTTACTAGAAATTCTTAATTTTTGTAAGAGACGTTTCTTAACTTTTAATTAAAAAAAATTAAGAATTGTCTTTTAAATAACAGATATAAAAGTCGTTTTAGCAAATTTTATCTATTTTAAAAAATTCAAATTAAGTTAAAAATTTCACTTTAAAAAATCAGAGATAAACATGGTATAATAACTCCAAATGAAGTTTTTTTAATGGTTCTTATCTCTAGTAGCTCTTTTATCTTTCATGATATTTTACTATTTTTGTTTATCATCTTGCTCTAGAATTTATCTCCATTTGTTATAGTCTAAATTAGACTTTTAAATTAATATATGCAATTGTTGTTAAACAAAAGATATAAGATCACCATCTACGTCTTTGTACTATTAGAGTTCAGTTATATAAAAAAGCGTATGAGCTACATTATGATATATAATTAATAGATTTTTTATAAACAAAAATCAGAAGACTTTTTTTTTAGCATAAAGAAAACGCATAAACTTAAAATGGTCTTAATTTGTCCTTTAATGTGAACGAACAAACACTATGCACCTTTTCAATACCATTAAGGAGTTAACATTGTAGTGCTGGAAGCATCTCTTGTTCTCAAATTTGATGCATTTCTAAGAAATTATTACTATAACCAAGTAAAAAGAAATTTAAATAAAAGTTGAACTCAACTTTTCTAGTTTCGGCTGATTCTTCACTCCAACTGAAGTTATTTTTTCTTAAGAAAATGGTAGGGGAAAGGGGGAGGGGTATAGAAAGAGTTGACAAACAAAAGCTAATACAAAAAAACTATATAAAATATATTTAAAATTGTAAATTGCTCGACCACCGTAAAGAAAATGCCGTTGGATAATCTAATAGTCTCTCTGTTTATTAATATAGATGTTTTAGAAAATGTTTTACAAAGATAAACTTTTTCTGTTCTTAATGAAAATATTATAAACTCAAAAAAAAATAACTTTATTAAATTATTACTGATTAAAATTTATTAAACATTTAAAAGTTACAAAGATAATATATTTACTTCAGTGATTTAATATGTTTTCTAATATGTATGAACATCAAAAAAAATTTTTTTGTGAAACAGAAAAAGTATGATTTTCTAATAAAAGACTAATGTCATATTCCACTAATTGCTTTTGTTCCCGATAACTTTAGTCAACCATTTCCATAATTATTTGCAGCTATCAATAAGTCAAATATATCATTATCATGACATAGACAATAGTAATTTTTTTAGTACCATGTATTCATATAGTAATCATTCCATTTTGGAAACAATATAAAGAAGGATTAAAAATGCATTCATTTGGTTTAACGATGTTATATTTTGTGCGTGTTTTAGTAAATTTATGTTTTTCTTGTCGTCGTTAATATTATGTTATTTAATTGAATTATAAAATTGCTTAGCAACTAAGTTCTAAATAAAGGTTTCCAATATATTCAGATTATAATCATGACAACATAGTAAGAAATGGCTAAGGGCTTTCGGCAATGGAAAGGACGATTCATAGGTCTCTGTGATCTCTCCAGCGTTTTTCTTCTTCACAAGCGATCTACACCACTGGTCCACTTCTATGTTTCATCGACACCACGTGGATCACGTACGAAGCGCCATTGAGCTTCATATCTTCTCCATCAACGTTCTTCGGGTTACGTATAGACCAAGAATCGATGAACCTCAGCTTGTACGACTGAGGAAGGAGTCACTGAGTGTAAGAGTGTACGATCTTCGTCGACATGCCTTATCACTATCTCAATCTCTGCTTTGTCTCATTGAAAAGCAAAGGAATCGATCTTTGGCCTTTGTCAAATCGATCAATACATGGGATCTTTACGCCTCTGCTCAGTACGACTCATATGATCTCTTGTCCTCCATTTCTAAGTGTGTGGCGTTTTCTAGTTCTAACTGGAAGCAAGTAATTTTCTTCATTGTGCCTTACGTTTTACGAATACGGTTCCCTGGTACAGATCATTTGTCTGAATACTGGAAACAGAGCACCCGATGGTTCGTTTCATTGTTGTGTTGTGCGGCAATATGGGAAGTAAGGGCAAAGGAATCTTATATGAAGATGACAATGAGCCGATCCAGTTACCTGACGATGCGGATGAGAATCTCATTCGTGAGTATAACCTGTCACTCATAGAAAAGGTCTTGATGCCTAAAAACAGAGTGTTGAGAAGCTTTTGGAAAAAATGCTTTCACAATGGGGGTTGGATCACAAGATCTCATCGTGTGACCTTGGGAATGGATGTTTCCTCTTATACTTTGAGACTGAAGATGATCTTAGTCATGTGTTAAGTCAGGCCCCTTTTCATTTTAATTTCGCGATGTTTGTTTTGGTGAGGTGGGAACCGATCATTGATGATGAGTACCCATCATTGATTCCCTTCTAGATCCAGTTGCAAGGTATCCCACTACACCTGTCCACATAGAAGAACCTCTGTAGTATTGGTGATAGGATTGGACGCGTAGGGCTGGTGGATGCTACTAAGGGGAAGGTGAATGTCTACGTAGACTCTGGGAATCCTTTAAATTCCAACAGGAAACTAGTAGCAAGGGGTGGGGAGGAGATAACAGTAAAACTCCATTACGAACGGGTTTTTAAACACTACAAAACATATGGCCTTATGTTACATGATGAAGGAGAGTGTCTTCAGAGGTCGGTTGTTAAGACTGTTGGAGAAAGAGATGAGGTTTCGATGAATGGCAACAGACCACTGGCAGGGAAGTTAGGAAAATGCCTCAACGATGAGGTCGCAAGTTCTCGAGCAAGTGAGATCAAGGAGAGGAGTGCTCCTAGTAGAAGTAACATAACAAATGAAAGTGTAGGACCAATTCGTAGCAGACCTCTGGAGTCCCGAAAGCAATCCTCTATGTGAGGACAAGAGTTAGAGAGGCACCCTCATATGCTTAAGCCTTATTCCCAGTCAAGGAAGAAAGGCTTGCCCGTACCTCTACAACATTCATGGAAAGAAAAAAATAGACTTAATTTTGAAGGTGGCAGTGATATGAGGATCAAGTCGGGATCAGCTCATATGGCTACTCGAAAAGCAGAGAATATCACGATTAGCAAGAGCGTGGAGCCAAAGGTGGTTTTGTAGATTATGGACAACCATGTCACTTTCTGTTCGGCTAATCAGGCTCATAATGGTGATGATGGTGAGAATTTTTCTATGGGGGGACTCTGCTCATGATGGGGAGGACGAGAACAATGGCAAAGTTCGGCTAGAGAATACTAAGCCGACGTCACACGACTCAAACGAGGCGATACGGGATGAGAAGCATGATTCTGGTTCTACACTTGAGCTAATGATTATGGAAGATGATGATTTGCTTGGAGAAGAGATGGAAGGGATGGAGATTGTGGAGTATCACGACAGGACAATGACGGATGTAGAGGATGTACGTGTTGCTAAAACAATTGATGGGTCTAGGGCCTCCACCGTTGTGGAAGATATGGATGCGAAACCGATGCCAAGGAGTGCTGCACGCTCTCTCTTTGGATCGAAAATGGACTCTTAGAGCTTCTCCCAGAACACGTGCATTTACATTGGAGGTGACTGGAGGTAATACACGAGTATCCCTCATCGACATGGAAGAAGTGTTACCAAGAAACTGGCTTTTGACTCGATAGACATCAAGAGAGGTAAGGTGGAACCCAAAAATCCACTAAATATTATCAATGAATGTAATAAGTTGGAACTGTAGAGGGATGGAGAACAACCTCACAGTTGACGCCTTAAGGAGATGTTTCAGTAGGATTGCCTAGGACTCTTGTTCCTTTTTGAGACTAAGAATAAGAAGCCAATGTTGCAAAACATACATGTTGACCTTGGTTATGAGAAGTTGGTTACCATTGAGCCACGTGGCCAGAGCGGTGGTTTAGCTTTGTTTTTCTGGATTATTTGCAAGTTGTTGTTTTATTTTCTAATAATCGAATGATTGATGTATCTACGATCATTAATGGAATAAAAGTCTATATGACATTTGTTTATGGTAACCATGTTTTAGAACATAAGGTCCTAGTCTAGGAGCGTCTTACACGCTTCTCAACAATAAAAGATGGACCTTGGTTCATGATTGGTGACTTTAATGAAATTCATTACCACGAGGAGAAAGAGGGTGAAAGGATACGGTCGATAGCTCTTTCCTTCCATTCAAAAAAATGATAAGTGATTGTGGAATGCTGGAGTTTCTATGCTCAGGAAACCAACTTGCTTGGGTTGGGAAAAGAGGAGCTAACACTGTCAGATGTCGTTTGGACCGTGCATTAGAAAATGAAACATGACATGATAATTTTTCACATTCGTCTGTGAATTATAGTGATGGGGATCAGACCATCGCCCGGTCCTAGCAAACATTCTATCAAAAACGTTTAAAGCAAAGAAAAAGTTCAAATTTGATAAGAGATGGTTAGACAGTGAGGAGATTAGGAATGTTGTCCAAGAGGGATGGAACTCACCTGAGTTACCTTTGGATGCAAATATTATGACACACATCGCTAGTTGTCAAAAGCTCTTAGTCAATGGAAAAAGCAAAATGATACAAATTCTGAGCAGCATGTGGAAGATTTGAAGGAAAAGGTGGAAGCCATGTACGATGATAATGTAGATGCTGAAGAATTATTTGCAGCATTGAAAGAGCTATCGGAGGCCTTTAAGGTTGAGGAGTTGTTTTGAAAACAAAAAGTAGAGTTTTATGGTTACAAGTGGGGGATCATAACTTGAAATTCTTTCATAATTTAACAAAAGAAAGAAGGGCAATGAATAGGATCACGAGCTTGTTGAATGCTCAAGGAAACTTAGTAGAGGGGTTAGTTGTCATTGCGACTAGCTATTTTCGATCTTTATTCGAATCATCTGATCCTTCTGAGCTTGATGAAGCAATGTCTAATATTTTGAGAACAATCACTGAGGAGCAGAACTAGAACCTTACTTTATCCGTCACAGAATGGGAGATTAAATTAGCTTTATTTTCTATGAATCCGGAGAAGGCTCATGGGCCAGATGGAATGAGTGCTCTGTTTTACCAGAAATTTTGGGACATTGTGAAGGGAGATCTGACCTGTATGGTCAATGAATTCATGTTTGATGGAATTGTTGCCTTAGGGATGAACGATACAAATATTTGTCTCATACCAAAAAAAGACAAACCTAAGAGATGTCTCAGTTTTCCTATAAGCTTATGAAATGTGAGCTATAAGATTGTCTCTAACGTCCTATGCCAGAGACTGAAGAAAATCCTCCTGGATCAGATAGCAGAGACTCAATCTGCTTTTGTTGCAGGCTGACAAATCACTGATAATATAGTGATTGCCCATGAGATGTTTCATATGCTGAGAACGAAACATGGAGGTTGACATAAGTGGATGGCAATAAAGACTGACATGAGTAAAGCCTATGATTGGATATAATAGATTTTCATTGAGAAGGTACTCAAGAAGATGGGATTTGCAGACCTATAGATCAGCTGGATCATTTGGTGTGTATCAACGGTCAGATATCAGGTCTTGATAAATGGACAACCCAGGGAAAACATCTTTCCCCAGAGAGGATTACGACAAGGAGATCCTTTATCTCTTTTCATTTTCATCTTATGTACTGAAGTGCTCGTTAGCCTTCTTAATCACGCGGAGAGTCAGGGAAAGATAACGGGTATGCGAGTCACTCGAACATGCCCTTCTATATCTCACCTGTTATTTGCGGATGATAACTTGTTTTTCTATAAAGCTGAGTCTCGTGAATACGATGAAGTTATGAAAGTGATAAAGATATAAGAAAAGGCATATGGCCAATGTATACATCCTGATAAGTCGTCGATTCTATTTGGTAAGGGGGTACCGCTGACGGTAAAACATGAGATAAAGGTTTTTTGGCTATTGAAATGGAGGGATGAATGGAAAAATACTTGGGGATCCTTGAGAATATCAAGGGATCGGAATCTAAGTTCTTTGCTTTCTTAAAAGACTGACTTGAGCACAGATAAATGGCTAGTCGGGTAGATGTCTATTGAAAGGTGGAAAAGAAGTATTGATAAAAGTCATTGCTCTAGCATTTCCTACATACGTTATGTCTAGCTTCTTACTACCTCTGGATATTTGTGAAAAATTAGCAAGTGCAATTGCTAAATTCTGGTGAAGTTCCAATCCCCCGAAGAGAGGAATACATTGGGTTAAATGGGAGAAGTTATGTTGTCCGAAAGAGGAAGGAAGTGTGGGATTAATAATAATTCACGAGTTTAATCTAGCTCTGCTTGCAAAACAGCTGTGGAGGCTCAGTCAATACCTGAACTCATTGTTAGTGATGGTAATGAGAGGTAAATATTATCGCCAGAGCACGCCACTACGGGCATCTGACGCTTCGTCCCCATCGTATGTGTGGACGAGCCTGATGGCAGCCAGGTCGCTCTTGTGTCTGGGGATAAATCAGAAAGTACATTCAAGCCATCAAATTTTGGTATGGGAGGACCTTTGGATCCCTACTGTGCCAGCTAAACCTGCATGACCTCTTCATTTGGGATATATTTGAGGATGACTGTGAATGAATTAATTAGTGGAGTCTCGAAAGAGTGGAACTGATATAGTGTGTTTTTTTAACATACTTTGGTTGTGATTTATTGATCTTTCTCATGCAATTATAGGGTACTTACAGCTCCATTCGAGACATTTCAGGTACAAAAGAGGTTGTGGAACTTTGGAGGGAAAAATGAAGAAAAAGGGGAAATTTGAATTTTGTCCCGGAGAACAACCCCAGAGATCAAACAGAGCCTTGATCCCCGCGGAGATATTTTAGAAAACTATAGATTCTCTTGGGATTTACACTAATTTTATTTCCCCCTCCTTTCAGCCGCCACAAAAACCCTATAAAGGAGAGGCAAAACCATTATCATAGGAAGACTCTTTTCAGCTCGATTTTCTATAAGACTTTTCAGCAAAAACTCATTCGGATTCATTACTTTGTAAGGGAGAAAGAAATCTTCACCTTGTTCTCGCGATTAGAGAAGATTCCTTGAACCCTATTTTTAGTTTTTGGTTTCGATTTATGGAGTATTATTCATTAATCTTTTGCTGTGTTATTTACTATGATTGTTGAGTAGTCAATATTGTTAGTTTAGGGTGTTAGGGTGTTAGATTTATTCAAGCAACACATAAATAAGTTGTATGTTCATTGATGGCCTTTATTCTGAACTTAGCTTAATGCTAGCATGAATCTGATCACCTTATGTTAGATTTAGGGTTTCATCTATTCATTAACCATGTTATAGATTGCCTGATCTGTTTAGAATAAATATTATATCTCTAATCAGCAAAAGTAGATATTAGGGTGTAATATGAACTGAGTAGGCCTGATCGTTACTGTTCATAGACAGAAATCAGAACAAGCGACAGCTTAGTCTCCGGGGCTGTTCTCTGAAAGGAACAAGCACCACGACAGTGGACTATTCTAGCCATTGATCTATGTTCTAGGCTTCTTCTTAATTTGAACTTGAATAATTGTGCGGCTTGATGATATCTTACACTCGTTTAATCGCCCTAAGCTAGCTTTTCACCAAATTAAAACATCTCAAACCCTACCTTGATCTCTGTTATTTTCACCTTGTTCTCTATTAAATCTGAAAGTTTTAGCTAAGAAACTAAAATCTTAAGATATAGTGTAAAACGGTCCTCTGGAATTGAATCTCAAGTATTACATCTACAACTGTTAACTTGACAATAGCAAGATCCGATTTTTAGTGTATCAGGAACCAAGAGCTGCTGGAGACCCTCATCATACCAGAAAATGTACAATTTATAAGGAGGTTGGCCATAAGCCAATCAAATAGGGAGGACACATTCAGGTGGAGCTATACGAGACATGAGTTGTATACTGTGAAATTCGGATACTGAATTGCACGGAACATCCTTCGACAGAGAGGTCACTCAGAGGTCTTAGAACCAGGTGTCACGAAACTCAAAGCCAATGCATGAAAAGTATGTGCCCCTCCCCTAAGATTAAACATTTGATATGGCAATTGACGACATGATTCATAGCAATAACATGAAATTTGGCAAGATGTCATATGCGTTGTGATAACCATTGCCCAATATGTGGGGAACCGAACGAAACAGTCGACCATGCTATTTTTGAATCTCCACCTGCGCTTCAAACCTGGGCTCTTGCCTCGACACCTTCGTATCCATGTGTCTTTTCCACCTCAAGCACATTTGTAAATCTGGATCATCTGTTTTGGAGGAAACATGATATTGAAGATCCGAACCTGGATAGGGACTCTTATCCCTGGATTATCTAGTATCTCTGGAAAGCCCAAAATGACAAGCTCTTCAAAGGAATAGATATAAACCCAACTGAACTTATTAGATATGCTAAGAGTGAATGCAAAACTTGGTTTGCGACTAATTCACTTGCGGAAAATACAGTGATTCAACAATCGAATGTACAAACTCCAAATTTGTCTAACATTTGTTTGGTCGATGGATCCTGGTTTTCTGAAGATCAATTTAGTGGATTCGGTTGGGTATGGAAGGATAATATTAAGAATGAACACTCCTAGGGTTACGAAATAAATAGAACCGGTTATCATCTCTACATTCAGAGATTGAAGCATTAATATGGGCGATGGAAGAAATGATGCAGCATACTATGTGCAAAATTTTTGGAATATATTGTAAAGAGGTCATAGAGATGATCCAAACTCTACAAAACTGTCCGAATTTTTCAACACAGATTAGAGAAGTCATTGCACTACAAAGACAATTTCAAGATCTTCCACATACTAAAATTTTCCAATTGGACAGTAGATGGTTTAGCTAGGATTGCTCGTTCATTCTATCGTAACTTGTTGTTTATTAGTTATTCTATTCCAGTTTGGATTCTTAGACCAATTCATATCTTTGAGTAATAGAAAAATCTTTGTCGTAAAAAAAATTAAAAATAAATAAAAGTTTTAAAAGACTAAGTTCTGAATATATTTTTTGTCGTCAAGTTCTATTTAAACAAACATTTTGATTATTCTGATTGCGATAAGAATAAATTCTTGTACTACCAACTTCAAATTTTAATAAAACTGAGGAAAATGGAAGTGATGGGTGATTGGGCCATGAAGAGTGGAGACTATAGGTGACACATGCATTGTGGTGCATACTCAGAGCCACTCACCTTTCCCATTATTCCCCTTTCAGGTCACCTCCAAAAAGGTTCTCCTTTTCTTGAAAAATATAATAATAACTTATCATTCCTGCCGTGAACAATAAAAAAAAACTTATCATTTCTGCATAGAATTGTGATAATTCTTTCAAGACCTGGATTTCATAAATAATGTTCGTCCCAAATTCAGGTTTCCCACTTATAAATCCATACACATCTAACCAAACATTTTTCTTATCGAGACATTCTGAATTTTAAAAACCTTCTTTTTAAAAAATATATATGTTTAGTCATATACTTTCTTCAAAATATAAATAAATTAGTATGTTAAGTAGTTATAAATCATTTTCATTCATAAGATAAGTATTCGATTCAAGAAATTGTACATTCAATTCAAACACCTTAAAAAGAAATTAAATCATTTTTTTTGGTATGATGATTTTTCTTTGTCAACTAGTATCACATTCTATATAATCTTATGATATACAGTTTAAAGCGTAATGATTGAAATCAGAAGCAATCACATTTATTTCCCCATAATACATCGATCTAAAAAAAAAACTTTACATGCACAATGATTATGATACTATAACTTTATATGTAATACATGATATTATGATAGAAAGTTTTATGTATAGCATTAATATACCATGTGTTCCAAAAAAAAAAAAAAAAAAGCATTAATATACCATGATGGAAAGATAAGTATTATCCATGATCTATAAGAAAATTACATTTTCTTAGAAACGGGATACCAAACTTGATGTAAATGAATTAAACTCTTATGAAACACTATAGCATTCCACTTTGTCTTTCAGATTTATTCATAATAAAAACATAAACATTTGTTAAATAAATGAGTTAGACAAATATTAAGATTTATTATTTTAAAATTGAACGGAAAAGTTGGGAGAAATGAGCACCTCAGTCCTCACTCACTCTTACAGGGAAACTCAAAAGATTTGAATCTATTGGTGGACAGGGCACTGGGCAATAAGCATTAGCAGTGGCAAACAGAACACAGCAATGAGCAATGCGTTGAAATTGTTGAAAAAGATTTTTATAGTTTTCATCAATATATTGTTCACCCCACCTGAAAATCCAGGTTGGTCTCTCAAGTTTTTTCATACTTGTCATCATTACACTAGATCAAGATCTTATTTTCATACTTGTCTCTCAAGTTCTATCAAAGTACTCTTAGATAAAACAAAAACCCTTAATTGCAATCAAACTCTCTAAACTTTTTTTGCTGAATTTTCCGCAAGCTTTCTAGTTAATGGGTATCCAACTATCTATCAATCATCTCAATTTTTTTTTTATAAATAAATGATTGAAGAAGGAGTTTTGTCTTCTTTTTCATTTTTGGATTATGCCTTAATGTTTCAAGTAAAAATACATATTGTTATATATGTAATTAATATTCTTCTAAGAAGAAAAGAATTGTTTTACTTTATTTTCCCCCTCCACCACTGCCCACAAGGCATTTATTCTCTGTATCTGTGTTGTTACCCGTAGCTCTCTCCTCTGTTTTTTATTCCCTGTGCTTCCCAAAATATTTACTTCTTGTTGTTTTAAGAAAAAAACTTAAGTTCTTTTCATTAATCTTTGATTCTCTTTTTATACTCTCCTTTTTTTCCGTGGACGCATCCTCTGGTTTGGGCTAGCTGTTGTACACATTGAGCATTCCATAGTGATATGATTCAGATTCACCTCTTTTCCTTTATTCTACATTTCGACATCAGCCATTTAATTTGGTTATATATACACACCGCCTTCTCATATATTTATCATCAGTTGTTGTTTATATTTGAATCTTGAAGGCTCTAAAAAGAAAAGTTACAAAACCTCTAGAGTGTTCAGATTACCGTTCAAGAACTATGAGTTATTCTCATCAAAGCATGGGTTCTGGTTTGTTTTCTCCCTTCTTGATTGTTGTTCATGTTATATGTCTCTTGAAATGTTAGTTTATTTTAAAGAAGGAAATAATTTGCCTGAATTGGTTACTTGCATTTGGTAAATAATATGAAGGTAGTAGAAATGCAAGGGGTTATGAATTTGGAAGGACTTATGTAGTGAGGCCTAAAGGAAAGCATCAAGCCACTTTAGTATGGCTTCATGGTCTTGGTGACAATGGCTCTAGGTATGACTCTTTACATGGCTTGTTTGTATTCTTATGCTTTTTTGTCTTATCGGACCAGATCAATTCTTGAAGCCTAAACTCATAATTGATTTCCCTTGTTGTATTAAGTATTAATATGTATTTAAATAGAAAGTAATTTTGTTTAAAGTTGAATTTTGGCATTTTCACTAATACCAATTTTCAGCTACAAAATTTGCATGTGCTTCTTCTTTTTGTTTTACTATTTTCATGAAGATTTATTTGTCTATAAATGTTCTGGCGCCGCAAAGAACTAAATAGATTTTCCTATTGTACCTTTCCTCTCAAATGTCTTCTCTAATAGGAACATGGCGTCTAGTTCATTAAAGTTTGTAATAAAAATAGGTTGTATATACCTTCTTTCACGGCTCTGGGTGGACCACTAGCTGACTTTAGTTATATTGCTTGTAAAAAAGAATATTACATGTTTTGTGTATTAATCTAAAAAAATTCCATTAAATCGTACATGCGTTTCTCACCTTGTCTCTGTTTCATATGCAGCTCATCTCAGCTCATGGAAAGCTTGTATCTTCCAAATGTAAGAATCCATTAAGCATATTTAATAATGAATCCACCAAAACAAGTTTAAGGTCTTTGAGAAAGATTTAATTATATGCTGCTATATACAGATAAAATGGATTTGCCCGACTGCTCCTACGCGTCCTGTTTCAAGTCTTGGTGGATATACCTGCACTGCTTGTAAGATGATTTGCCTTTCTTTTAGACTCATTTTGCTTGAAATCTTCAATGAAAATTATTTGATGTCTTTAAATGTGATACTTAGTAAATGGTTGTACATTAATTAGGGTTTGACGTGGGGGAAATTTCTGAAGACAGTCATGATGATATGGAAGGTTTGGATGCCTCAGCTTCACATATTGCTAACCTTTTGTCCTCTGAACCGCCAGATGGTAAGCAATAGACATAACCTATCTTTACGTTATAAAATATATTGCATCAAATGCCTTTTCTCAAAAAAAAAAAAAAATTGCATCAATATATTTTCTGCTATAATCTCTAAATTTTTATTTCTGATTTTATAGTTAAAGTGGGGATAGGAGGTTTTAGCATGGGAGCAGCGATATCTCTCTACTCTGCCACTTGCTATGCTCTTGGACGTTATGGAACTGGCCACACTTACCCAATAAACCTACGAGCTGTTGTTGGGCTCAGCGGGTGGCTTCCTGGTTTGAAGTAAGTTCTCTTCAAGCCCTCTTGTTGTGTGAACTTTTCTTATGTTTTAATTTAATATTACATAGTTTTTTTTTCTATATACTTATATAAGCCTAAACTTAACTTTGTAGGAGCTTAAGGAGCAAAATAGAATGTTCCTATGACGCTGCAAGGCGTGCTGCATCGTTACCAATCATACTTACACATGGAACTGGTATGTTTAAAAACGTTCTTTGTAATCTACATGTTCCCATTTTTTTTTTGGCTTTAACTAATGATCTTTACTGATTGTTTTGTGTCACAGCCGATGATATGGTTCCTTATAGGTTTGGAGAGAAATCTGCGCAGTCTCTTGGCATGGCTGGATTTCGACAAGCTGTCTTTAAGCCATACGAAGGGTATTCACATAATATAAGTTACAAAAATAATTTGATTTTATCATTTTTTTTGAGCATACATATAAAGAGTTTTGTGTTTTTGATAATGAGCAGACTTGGTCACTATACTGTTCCCAAAGAATTGGATGAAGTGGTTCATTGGCTCACAACAAGGCTCGGGCTAGATGGCTCACGCTAAACAGCACAAACTGCGATGCATCTAGCTATATAGTCGCTATTGTCGACCACAAATAACAAAGAATAACTGGGAAAGAATAGGTGGGGGGAAGAAAAAAAATTGGTGTAAACTTGAGATAGTAGAATGTATAATGGATGGGTTTCTTGGGGGTATATATAGTTCATGGTTCGTTGTTTTGTGATTTATTTTTGTCGCTTGTTCTTTTCTCCATGTTGGAATCTTGATCATGAATAAATTGCTTTAAAGCTTTTGAAAAAGGTTTTCCAAGTTTTTCATTTCAAAACCAAATAACTTCGTGATTGCTGTATTAAACTGAAAATGCATTTTCCGTACAAAGTTTATGACATCAACTGAACCTTATTATAAAATGTGGGGTCAATTGATCCAAAATAAGGTAACTAAGACCATGATTATCCCTAAGAAACCCACCCGGGTTTCTTAGGGATTTAAAAAAAACAAAAACAAAAAAATTAAAAAAAGAACCAATCGCGGTCCGCCACGTACGCGCACAGTGTAAGAAACTCTTAAGGATCGATCCTTAATTCATAACTTTTATAACCGATCCTTACACTGTTCACGCTTAAGAAACCCGCTAAGAAACCCGGATAAACATGCTCTAAAGGTTCACTGCAAAATAGTTGATGAGATAGTGTAGTGGTACAATTACATAAATCGGCTCCGTAGGCCCCCATTAGTTTGGTTTGACTCCTTAAAAGACTTATATCTTGCTTTCCAATTTGTTTTTATTCTTCTTTGTCATATATTTGTTTTTTGGTGTATAGTTTTGAAATATAATTTCATAATCATGACTAATTTAAGATACTAAAGTTTTGGTTAATAGTAATATAATATTATCTTACATTTATTGTTTTTATTTTTACATTATTACAAGATTTAATAGTTTACTACACAAAATTGTATAGGAAAAATAATATTATTTACCATGTTATTTATAGTATTCCATATTAAAACCCATTATATTAAAATGTATTTCTTTTATTTTTATATTAGCATTCCTGTTTACCATTTTGTTGCAAATTACGCTCGACATTTAAAGTATATTATTATTATTATCAATAAATTATTTTGTTAATGAGCTATTAGAATTATAATATATGTGATATTTTTTGTCTTATAAACTCTTACTAATTTTATTTTTCTTAAATTTTAATTAGTTTTTTTCTTTTATTCCAGTAATAGACATAATATTTTTAAAATGTAATGACTAGTATTTACTATATGCTTAATTATGTATTAAATAATTATTAAATATTTTTTAGTATTTATGATTTTTTTAAACTATATTTATATTTTGTTTAGGTGGACATCTTCAGAGAAAAATTCCCAACATATGATTATTGTGTGGATTTTAAATTTCTGGCTCAAAGCTAATTAAAAATAGGAATTTATAATAATAAAATATACTATAAATTTAAGATAAAATATTCAAACAACGCCATAATATAGATGTAAAACATTAATTCAAATCACAAAGAAGAAGTAGTATGTTAATCTTTTTCCGTACGAAACGAAACCAAGAGGACTTGAACGTGCCACCTTACATCTGATTAAGTCATATGTATTACATATTTATACAAGAAAAGCTAGACGTCCTCCTCCACTCCTTGACCAAGCAACGTTAGAGTAACACGTCCGAAAAGTAATCATCTCCACAAAATTTAGCCATATCAATCGTCAAATTGTCGTTGATAAGAAAAAATCAATCGTCAAATTGTTTTTTTTTACGTGTCAGTGGAATGCTTAAATCAAGGGGTTTCCTATAATAGAACTTTCGAATTGTATAAATACAACTCTAATGCATATCATTCAATTCACGTATTCTACAATTTACAATCTTAACTAAAGACATTTACAGATCCAAAAAGAAGATGTCGTCGAGTCAAGAGTTAAGCCACAAGGCTGGAGAAGCCACCGGTCAAGTTCAGGTACATACAAAAACAGAAAAGGACATTGTGAAAGAATATTGTATATACACGTAAAATCCAACAATAATAACATATATCATAAAAATAGACTTCAAAAAATAAATCAAAATAGAATTTTAATTTTAAAACTTTTAATTTAATTTAATTTTTTTAAAATTTTAAACATTATCTCCAAAACTCTATCCACAACTCTAAATTTTAATTCGAGATTAATGGGTATAAATACATATTTATATCTTTTAATAAATTTTATTTTGATCATTTTTTTATTTAAAAATTATTTTTATGACAATTTTTTCTTAAATTTTCCAATGACCAAATATATTTGAAAGCCGAAGACTATGGTTGCATTTGCATATGCTTTAGACCGGGACTGATGTGCATTTTGTTTCCTACACGTATTGTCCATCAATCAATTTCTTAAATAAGATTTTAAAGGAATTATCTCTTTATATATTAAAAGAGAAGTACTTTTGACATGTGGTACTCACAGATCCCTTCTCAACTAAAATAACACTATTCTATTGGTTAATTTTTTGAAAATTCATTTTTGATTTATTTTTCTTATCGACGCAACTAAAAAGGAAAGCCCTATAAATACTTACCTTATTTTGTATTCTCGGTAGAAAAAATATCATTTTTCTGATAATTTATCTGTTTAATGCAGTAAATACTTATTAAATAAGACAGATTGAAGGAATACAAGTGTAATTAATATTACTTGCGCAAGAATATTAATTAATACATGTATTTACTATTATCCTTTACTAAAAATACTGTAAATCATATTGATTACTTGCGCAAGAATATTAATTAATACATAATTTACTACTATCTCTTACTAAAAATACGGTAAATCATATTGATTACTTGCGCAAGTTAAAATCATATCATATACATTTAATTTTTTCCAATAAAAATTAATTATCTTTACTTAAACGGTTTCGTAATTTATTTTATAAATATTTCTTTGGTGTATTATAAACCTATATGATTCACTTTATAGGTCAATGTCAAAGGATTAAATGAAAACCCTAATAAAGTTTTCGCAAGTGGAGAGGTTGCAAAGCTTATGATCTGCCCGCCAAACAAACCCTTAACCATTACGATTAGCTTCTTTCTGCAATTTGCTGCACCCATACCTCGACTCGTCATTCTTCTCCGAGTTGACTCGCGAGTTACATATAGAGAGAAGGTGATATAGTACGATAACAATGGAGGAAGACGCCGTTCGTCACGATTCGCGACTCAACACCTGTGTCGTCCTCAACGGCCTAGGGTTCGTTGGCCGATCGCTCGTCTCCAGATTGCTTCGACTCGGAAACTGGACAGTCCGAGTCGCTGATTCCGCTCAGACTCTCAATCTCGACGAGTCCGATTCGGTCCTCGTTGACGCTCTCTCCTCGGGCCGCGCTTCGTATCACTGCGTTGATGTTCGTGATAAAACCTCAGATCGTTAAAGGTTGTTTTCCTTCTTATATTCCGTTGCAGTTATCGTTTGGATCATGGATGTTTGCACGTTAGACTGAGAATAGATCGATGTTTGGGTTATGATTTGAGTATAATGCATTTGAGCTTTGATTGTGACGTTGCAGTTACTGAAGGTTCATATGTTGTGCTCTACATGGGAGCTGATGATTTACGCTCCCATGATTACTTTTATAGCTACAAGATTTTAGTTCAAGGTAAAGAGTCTAAAGACGTTACTCGTTCTATGCCAATACGGTAGTTGAATTTGAGTGTGTAATCGAGTTCTTTTCTACTCCAACAGGTACGAGGAATGTGATATCCGCTTGTCGTGAGTCTGGAGTTAGAAAACTTATCTATAACAGTACTGCTGATGTTGTGTTTGACGGTTCTGAACCTATTCGTGATGGTGATGAGTCCTTGAGACGTCCTTTGAATGTAATCTCTGAGGATGATTGTTTTCTTGGGTTTTTTTTTCTTTTGCTTTTTGTTCAGGAATGATATGTGTTTTTCTCTGATTCTATTGCAGTTCCCATCCATGTTGACAGACTTCAAAGCTCAAGCGGAAGCGTTGATTAAATTTGCTAACAACCGTGATGGTCTCTTAACTTGTGCACTTCGCTCTAGCATTGTGTTTGGACCTGGTGACACGGAGTTTATTCCTTTCCTCGTGAATCTAGCCAAATCCGGATATGCCAAGGTTTGACTCTATATATCATGAGAATCTGTTTGTTCTGATTTACTTTGCATCAGTAAGCTATAGATAGACCCTTTTAACTGTTTGTGTCCTGAATTTTGTTCTTGCCTCAGCTCACCTTATATTCTAAGTTTGTCAAAAGGTCTGCTGACATGACAGACAGTTCGTCAGCTAGATATATTACCATTTTATCATATTATGATGACTTCTTGTATTTCCTCTTTGGATGGCATATTCCATTACCTTCGGTTTTTCTTTTATGTGAGGAATGACTGTCTTCGTTTTTAATGTTTCAGTTTAAAATAGGGAATGGTGAAAATATGTCTGATTTCACTTACTCTGACAACGTTGCTCATGCACATATTTGTGCCGTAGAAGCATTAGACACACATATGGAATCTGTGGCTGGAAAGGTAACCATGATGCACACGTAGTTGCCAAACCACTCTTGAAAGCGCACAACCTTTATGTATGATGAAGTTTTTCTTGCTGATTATTTGTAGGATTTTTTTATCACTAACCTCAAGCCTGTCAAATTCTGGGACTTTGTAAGCCACATCGTTGAAGGTTTGGGATACCCAAGGTAAATGAACATTTAAATAGTTGTCGATTATAAAAAACCTGTTTCAGTATAATGTTTCTTGATTCTCATATGTCTGCTGTAGCGCGAACATAGATCCGTCAGAGTTCGGAACCCTTCCTGAATGTTTATTTCTTAAAGCATCTGCATTCTTATCATCTTTCTGATCACAAATATCATGAACTACCTTATCTCGTGGGACTGTTTCGAGTAGGGCCATATTTATTATCTTTTTTCTAACAGATATTTATATGATGTTTCTCTGTGTTATATTTACTTTCTTGTACATTGTCGTACATGTTTTCATTCTTTTATTTCCTAGGGTATTTAATCATTTTGAAAAATTTCAGATCCTTAAAGCCATGTTTCTGGTTTGCCTGATTTGGTACTTTTCTTGTTTTTTATTGCAGACCTTCCACTAAACTTCCCGGTGGGCTGGTTTCGTTTGTCTTGTCACTTCTTAAATGGACACAGGAAAAGGAGGGTACTGGGAGTTATTATGACACAGCTCATCAGTTTGCTCTATTAGCTTCCTCAACGAGAACTTTTAACTGCAATGCTGCTAAGAAGCATCTTGGTTACACACCTGTTGTGACACTTGAAGTGAGTTTAATTTAGATAATATTCCACTTCATCATAGCACCCTTGGTCACAAAAGTTCTTGTTGGATTCATAGGATGGTATTGCATCAACGGTTCAGTGGTTCTCTCGCGATCTTGAGAAGTCTAATGATACGGCCATTCAATCTAAAGCAGATCAGCTTCTTGGTTGTGGAAAAGGTTAGAACCATCATCTCCTCATTAACAATATAATGTTAGATTGATATGTTCTTGGGTAAGTATCCCGCTACATTGCTTTAAGTCTGTTTCTTATTCAGCTACGGATATGATGCATATTGCACGCAGATAAGGCTTAAACTGGAAAGAATCTATCTTTACTCTTAACTTAGATTCCTTGCTTCTAGAAATCTAAAACATGCTGATGTATCTGCTCAGTCCATCTACATTTAATGCATAATTAGATTTTATCCACATCCTGTCTATGCAAGTAATAATCTCTTTAAATTGACCCTTTTTTTTAAAAAAAAATTATGTTTATGCAGTTGCAGACATCTTGCTGTGGAGAAATGAGAAGAATACATTTGTTTCTTTTGTTGTCTTCAACTTGTTATACTACTGGTTCTTCTCCTCTGGAAGCACATTTTCTTCATCTGCAGCCCAACTTCTGTTTGTAATTGCTGTCGCTCTCTATGGACTCGCTTTTGTGCCGTCAAAGATGTAAGTACTGGTTCCAAATTGTTACTTTCCCTTAACCACTCTAGAAAATAGTGAACGTGTCTTGTGATACTAGAATCGTCTTAGCAAACTATGACGCATCCATGTATGAATTTATGTTCCTCTTTTGAAACCAATTGTCACTTAATTGCAAATTTTGTTTTTACGACAGCTTTGGGTTTCTTCAAGTCAAGAAAATACCTCCGTGGAGATTTGAGATGCCGGAGTCTGCAGTGAGAGATCTTAGCAAGGATATCGTAGTTGCATGGAACCACAGAGTTCAGAGTTTAAATTCCTTAAGCAAAGGAGGAGACTAGATCAAGTTCTTCAAGGTACAATTACGCACTTCCTTATCCATTGCTCTCTTTCTGACCATAACATTGAACGATTTACTTAAAACAGCGATGTCATTCTCGTTCACTGCTTTCTTCATCTACGAGCAATACGAGCTTGAGCTCTCTCACCTAGCCCGGATCTTCAACGAATGCTTAACAGCTCTTAAAGAAATGGTGCTGAAGGATTATTCGGTAGTAGAGAAACTACAACAAAAAATCAGGCAACACCATTGAAATGGTTTTAGTTGATAAAGAAGTAAGTTGTTCTCACAACTTGACTGAGTCTTTTTTTTTATTGTTTATTAGACTATCCACATTGGTTTACACATTCAACACCTTCCATATCATCTCTTCTCTCTTCCACATCATCTTCTCTCTTTTATCTACTAATTCAACACCTATCCACTTACAATAGTTTGTTGAATTTTATTCAACAACCTACCTTACAATTTTTTTAATAATTTTGTTTTCTTATATGTTTTTGTAGTTATATATTAATAATTATTGAATGAAATCAAATTACAATATTTTAGAATCAAACAAATGTTTTAAATACTTTTATTTTTAAATTTGTTATAAAATCAAATATTAAAGACGAAAAATAAACGGAGACTTTATTAAAATCAATAAATACAAAAGTTTTTTGTAGACTAGTTAAAAACTTTAGTAGAAAGAAGTGATTTTTTTTCAGTGTCCAAATCAAATGAAACAAGTCTCTATTTATAAAGTATGAAAAATGAAAATTTTTGATGTAAAAAAGTTTTTTTTTAACTTAAAATTTAAGAGATAATTGATCTTTAATAATTGAAAGGAAAAAAACAAATAAGAAATTTGACTTACCAATATTGTATTGAAAAGTGGTTTTGGGGGACTCATTTTACCTCATCCTCAACAATTCAACAATGTTGAATTATTTGAACCATTTTGAATCCATGTCTTATTCAATTTTTTTTCAATAACCCATTGCACATATTCAACTATTGAATTAGAAAATTCAATAGGCCATTGTAAGTAGTCTTAGTAAGATCTGAATTAATAGATTGCTTAAGAATTAATATAACATGTCCTACCGAAATGTATAATCAGGGAATAAGAATTCATGCTTCTGTTGGTGAACAACTCATCAAAAATATGGTGACAAGCTACATGAGGGAGATGCAATTGTCGTCCAGTTGTTCAAGGTCTACGATGCAATTGTCGTCCAGTTGTTCAAGGTCTACGATGCCATTGGTGAATATCGTACAACCTCCCATCCGTACAAAATTGGTTTCTATCCAACCTCTTTTGTTGGAAAAGATGCTGAGTTTCCGAGTGAAGTTCATGAAAAGTATTTTGCGAATTTTACCGATATTATGGAAAGAAATACCGATAGCAGTTGTTTGGTTGGTGATAACAGATCTTACACATTTAAAATTTTTTTCAGATTTTTTCATTTTGTTCCTCTTTGTATTGGTTGTGTTATGTAGATGTTATTGGCCAAATTGTTAACTTTGTGTCTTTGGAAAACAAAATGATAAAAGGTAAAGATAACACGAGGCTTTTGATAGAGTTATGTGACCAAAAATAAGTTTATTTATTTTATCATTTTCTTATAAATTTCTATATAAACATGTTATCATATGTTTTGTGACTTAACGTAATCGTTATCAGATTCTGGAAGCAGTTTTAAATGATAGCGGTGGAGTGTTCTTTCTGTATGGTTATGGAGGGACATGAAAAACATTTGTATACAGAGCCCTCTCGTCAGCGATCCGATCTAGACGTTTGATTGTTCTAAATACCGCATCCAGTGGAATTGCTGAATTGTTGTTGGAAGGAGGTAGAACCTATGGTTTTCCAAATTCGGTATTCCGATAGATGCAGACGAGTTCAGTACTTGCAAGAAAATGGAGCCAAGATCAGATCATGTAGAATTAGTTAAAACAACAAAGTTAATTGTATGGGATGAGGCGCCTATGATGAGCATACACTGTTTCGAGACGTTGGATCGTTCTATGCGTGATATATTAAGATCTTCTGAAGACAAACCGTTTGGGGGTAAAATTGTTGTTTTCGGTGGAGATTTTAGACAGATTTTACCAGTTATACCTAGAGGTGGTAGAGCAGAGACAATTTTGGCGGCACTGAATTCATCATATATTTGGGAGCACTGCAAAGTTTTGAAGCTAACAAAGAACATGAGATTGCTCGCTGGCCTTTCTGATGTTGCAGTAAAAGAGCTTCAATCCTTCTCAAAATGGATTTTGGATATTGGAGATGGAAAAATAAATTTGCCTAACGACGGTCAAGTTGAGATTGACATCCCTTCTGATTTGCTGATAAAAAATTGTGGAGAAGATCCTATTGAGACTATGGCAAAAGAGGTTTATGGACAAGCATTTCAAACCTCAACATATAAGGATTTGTATAGACATCGAGCCATTCTCACCCCAACAAATGATGAAGTGGATAAAATAAATGATTACATGCTTTCGCAGTTGCCAATTAACATGTTTTTCTGTTTAAGCTTATGTTCTAGTATCTTACACGTTTTTGTCACTAAAGAAAAGGATTTACATATTTTTTTTCAGGTGAAGAGAATGTTTACCTTAACTCTGACAGTATTATTCCATCCGATATTGATGTAGAAGAAAATGTAGTATATCCTGCAGAGTTTTTGAACAGTGTTAAAGTGGCTGGACTGCCTAGACATAATTTGAAGCTCAAGGTTGGTGCTCCTATTATGTGTCTCCGTAACGTGGATCTTGCAGATGGTTTATGCAATGGTACTAGGTTGATTGTTACTCAGTTACTGCCCCATGTGCTAGAAGCTAGAATTATAACTGAAAACAATATTACTGGAGACAAGATCTAGATTCTTAGAATGTTTGTCACACCACCTTACACAAATTTTCCCTTCAGAATGCGTCGAAGACAGTTTTCCATTACATTGGCTTTCGCGATGACCATCAACAAAAGTCAAGGTCAAACACTAGAAAGCGTTGGTTTGTTTCTGCCTAGGCAAGTGTTCTCTCATGGTCAGCTCTACGTCGCACTTTCAAGAGTTAAATCGAGATCGGGATTAAAACTCCTAATAACTGGTAAAGAAAGGAAGCCAGAGACGAAAACTTTGAATGTTGTCTACAAACAAGTTTTTCAGAATATTCCGTAGCCAAGGGTACTTAATTGTACTTTTACTTTTTTTCCAATAAATTAAAGAAAATATAGAAACTGTTACAATTATTTATCTTTTTGATTTCTCAGATGGGTAGTGATGAGTAATAAAATTAAATCTTAAACACACATATTAGGATTTTTAATGATGTTGCAATTATACATACACACAATATGTTGCACCCTGATACTGAAGATACTTTGTTCCATCACGTCCATGTAAATTATAGAGTATCAGCATTTGTATGTGTCGTTGCTTTAACCCAAACACGGTGGTCTTATGATATATAATCCGTGTCTGCCAAAATCCAACCACTATTAAGCCCATAACTGAATTTGTTCATGCCTGCACAAGGTGCGGGCCGGTCACCTAATTTTTAATTACAGCTAAAGAAGGAAGAGTACTTAAACAAAGTATCACACGCCATGCATGAGAATGCTGATCAACACACTCACTCACAGTTACACGCAGAACATGATAACAATCCTTCCCTAATTTCACAGGCCTCTAATGTCATTCAACAGGTATATTCTTTTTCTTTTTCATTATGATTAATGAATGATATTGACATGGTTTATGCCTACTGACATATTGTTAATTTTGGAGTGTAGACAGGTGGACAAGTGAATAACATGGCACAAGGAACAGCCGACTCTTTGAAGAACACTCTTGGGATGAGTCCGGCCACCAACAACCCTAGCAGCCCAGCGGACAGGACCCACCCGAGCAATCCTAGCAGCCCAGCCGGTACGACCCGCCCAAGCAACCCTAGCTCAAGGAATATTTAAAAGGAACAATTTATGGAACGTTTGCCTAATTAATCTTTTAAATATAAATAAAAACTAATGTGGCGTGTTTAACCCCTTTCTATTGCATTGTTTGTCAATTTTCTGAATTTTTGGTATTTTTGTCATCGTATTACGTGTCTGGCTCATTATAAACCTTAGCAAGGGCCTTTTCTTATGAATTAATCGTATACTAATATCATCCATTTACTATGTAATTTAAATAAATAAAATCAATTCATTATTAGCCCAACTTAATTAATCTACTTCTAAATTTTTCTTAGGCAAATCTCTCAAATAGACTTTTTAAAGTTTTTGTCACAAAAATAAATTTCAAGAAAAAATAATCAAAATAGGCTTTTTTAAAAAAATTAATTTTTTTTTTTTTTTTAATTTTAACTTTCACCTTCAAAACCCAAAATCCTACGTCGAGATTAATTAACCCAAAAAGTATAAACATATATATATACACCATTTAATAAAGTCTATTTTAGTTAATTTTGAATAATTTTTTATGTCTATTTTAAAGTATTTCTCATTTTTATTCTATCTGGTGGGGGCCACAATAGCCTTCCTCTTACCCTTTCTAATATTTTTAAATGATTTTGGAAACTGAACTTCTCAGAGTTTAATCGGCGGTGAAGGGAGAGATGGTGAGTCATTACTGTGGGGAGGTTTCGACATAGCTTAAACTTCTAGGTCCACCATTACGGTGGGAAAGTTTCAACGGAGATACTTCATAATAAAATAATTTAATAAATTTCTCTTATTTTAAGTGGGTCGGTATATTTATTTATAAATTTCTCTTAAGTGGATTGGTATATTGATTCTCATTAAATTGATAAATTAATAACTATTATATGTACTCTCTCTTTTTTTCTTCGCTTGGCGATTTCGCGAAACTTCTCAAGGAGAAACCAATTAAAAAATTTCAGATCTGATCTAAACAAAATCAAAAATCCCAACATGCAAATCAAAGGTTCGAATCCTAATCCTAATCAAGAAGCTTATCAACACTTTGGTTCGACGAAAGAGATATAGAAGGCGTTGCAAGACCTGAGGATCGGCACAACCAAATCGAAGTGGTCTATCCAAGAGGATATTCAAGACGACTTCGAAAAGGATCATCGTCTTTGTCTCGCTGCAAAAGGACTGAATCCAATTCATCAAAACCCGATGGGAATCAAGGTAGCTCTTCCTAGAGCTTGGCAGCTGGTCGGTAAGGTAGAGGGGCAAGTTAATGATGATGATACCGTTAACTTCTATTTTGAAAAGGAGCATCACATGAGCAAGGTTATGGAAAAAGGACCATACACGTACTGTGGTTGGGTGGTCGCTTTGGATAAGTGGAGTAACAGTGATGATCCTACTTTTCTCCCGTTTATACCTTTCTGGGTGAGAATATACAAACTCCCCAACATATACAGGAGGCCTTGGATAGTGGAGAGGATAGGATAAAGTTGGGGCATGTCAATGAGGTCTCAATTATTGAACCAAAGATCAACAAGGAAGCAGAAGTATGAGTTAAGGTTCAGATCCATATTCAAGATGTTATTATGCTATCCAGAGAAGTGGATATAATCAGGAACAAGCCTTCGGTGGAGCTATATTTTCGCTACAACGGTCTGCAAAAATTCTGTATCACATGTGGAAGCCTGCAACATGAGTATGAAGTATGTAATGAATCAGCAAACCTTTCCGAGTAGAAGTTAGAGCTCATGGACACATGAACAAATCCTTATGTGACAGCTGAAGATAAAAGTAATACAATGACTCAGTATCTCAGCATAAAAGAGATTGGAGAGAGTTCCGGAACAACAATGACTGATATCTTTCCTTAACAAGAGCCACAATCAGAATCAGTGCAACAAGCTTAGGGACGTTGATGGACAACAGCAGAACATGCCTCCAATTATAGCCCAAGAAGGACACAATATGCAGCAGGAGGAACAAGGAATCAAGAGAAAGAAGCCTGAGGAAGGAGATAGAGAAGATTCTGCAACAGCAAAGCGGTTCAAGTCAGAGCAATCCGGTTTACAAATCCAACAAGGAACAGTGGCTCGGGGGAAAGAGCCGCCTAACACCAAATGAAGATTTTGCACTGGAATTGTCAAGGGTTGGCTAGCCCCTTGACAAGGTCGTCCAGATAGTTGATGGATGTTCAAATCGGATCAACCAAGGAAGTGATCGATTGATCAATATGTCTAGAATCTGCTTTGCAACCTGAAAGCAAGTGGAAACGAGATGGGATGATTCTTATCGAGTTTTGATTTTACTTGATATGCAAAACAAATAAAAGGTAACAATTCAAATGCAGATTTTTTTTTTGACTTTTCTTTTAAGGAAACTAATGAATGCAAACAACTATGCCTAATTTTTTTTTAAAATTTTCGTGGATCAAACAAGCTAACTTCACCTTCTTTCTTTTTATTTTCTGGTTTTAAAAATAATGAACAGCAAGAACACAAGAAAAAAATGCAGAAACAAAAAGACAGTTTTTATGGAGTTTTCGATTTACGAATGGAAAAACAAATGCAAGCAAGTATGAGATGCAAGGATAGATGTCACCTGAGTCAGGAGCTTAAGCTCTGATACCAAATGTTACAGCCCAGAATGGGAGTCGTCCAAATGGTTGATGGATGTTGAAATCGGATCAACCAAAGAAATGATCGATTGGTCGATATGTGTAGAATCTCCCTTGCAAACCTGTAACAAATGAAAATGAAATGAGATGAGGTTTCTGGTATAAATAAAACAAGAATATTAAACATGTAAAAGGGATAGATATGGCAGAATCAAGCTGCTGAATGTGTATCACTCTTAGCTTGATCAAAGGATGGACTTTAAGTGGATTGGCGGATGATAGTTTGATTGAATCTCTCAATCTGGTGGGATGATGACACGATATGATTGACTCTCTAAACCTGTGCAATGATCTTGCTTGATTTTCAGAAACAAACTAGACTCACGAAATCAATAAGACAACAAAGTATCTCATTTTGAATCCTAAATATCAATATTTACACAAAGAACACTTTTGCATAAACTGAAATAACTTGTATTAACTTGATGATTGAGGATGCTCTATACATTGCACGTCTAGGAGTTTATATAATGCTCAGATACAAAGGTCCTAACGTTCTAAAACAATTGGACAAGAAAAAAAATCAAAAGAATAAAAAAAAAACTAGCCGTTGGAGGCTATTTTTTTTGGAACACTGTCGTTGGAGGCTTAATGGAGAGAATCTCGGAGATTTTTGGCTCCAAGTAATAATCTTGATATGTCTTGAACCTGGACGGTTTAAGGGGATAAGAGAGCTTCCTTGGGACTTTCTGGATGGCTTGGAATGTGTTGATGTCGTGCAAAAGCTCAAGGAAAAAGAGCTGTTGGGTTTAAATGCAGAGAACTCTAACATCTATTTTTCCTTCAGATTTTGCACGACATCAACACATTCTAAACTATCCAGAAGGTCCAAAGGAAGCTCTCTTATCCTCTTAAACCGTCCAGGTTCCAGACATATCAAATTTATTACTTGGAGGCAAAAATCTCCAAGATTCTCTCCATTAAGCCTCCAACGGCTAGTTTTTTTTATTCTTTTTGATTTGTTTCCTTGTCCAATTGTTTTAGACGTGCAATGTAAGCTCCTAGACGTGCAATGTAAGCTCCTAGACGTGCCATGTACAGAGCACCCTCAATCATCAAGTTAATATAAGTTATTTCAGTTTATGCAAAAGTGTTCTTTGTGTAAATATTGATCTTCAGGATTCAAAGTGAGATACTTTGTTGTCTTATTGATTTCGTGAGTCTAGTTTGTTTCTGCAAATCAAGCAAGCTCAGTACATAGGTTGAGAGAGTCAATCACATCGTGCCATCATCCCACCATATTGAGAGTCAATCAAACCATCATCCGCCAATCCACTTCAAGTCCATCCTTTGATCAAGCTGAGAGTGATACAAATCCAACAGCTTGATTCCGCCATATCTTTTTTTTTTTACTTGTTTAATATTCTTGTTTAATTCATATTAGAAACCTTATCTCATTTCATTTGCATTTGTTTTAAGTTTGCAAGGCAGATTCTAGACATATTGACCAATCGATCATTTCTTTGGTTGATCCAATTTCAACATCCATCAACCATTTGGACGAACCCCATTATGGGCTGTAACAATATGGCAAGTTGGAGTTAATGAGGATCCTCCTGATCCTATGGTTTCTGGTGCATAGAATAGACTTGCCTTCATCTTATGAATGGACTTCTTGAGTGCATATATTGATCTCCTGGTCGCCAATGTTTGGTTTGAAATTGATTGGACTGGTTAGCTCCCAATTGAGGCAAGTGTAAAACTGGTTTGGTCGGTTTTGGAGATTAGATCATATCTTCATAATTCCGTGACCATTTCTCATGATATTGGGATTTCTGGAAATCTGAGAGATCCATCTTGAATCCTATGATCGGTTTTGGTTCAGGCCGCTTCTTCATTGGACTTGGATCCTCTCCTAAAGTCGGATACTCACAGATGAACGGACTGGGGAATCTCCTTTTCGTAAAATTCATAACTCCCTGGTCCGTTAATATTTTGGCCAGATTCCAATTGGGTTGGACTCCTTCGCGAGTGTAGAATCCATGAAAATTGGCCTCATGATTAAAACCCTCTTGGTTTGAAAGATATGGCATTTTTAGTGCACATATATTCTGGTTGGCGCCATGATTGGTTGAGTAAGGCGTTGGGTCGACCTCTTGTTCAGGTACTGGTTTGATGGCCGCATCAAAAGATGGGATCAAAGTAAGTTTTTTTGAAAACCCGACTCTAAATGTAACAGATATGTGCAAAGAAGACTGATGTAACACATTTTGCTTGACTTATATATATGGGCATCATGTGTTAAAGTATAGACAAGCTTTATGGGAAGATATGATTAGTAATGCAGTTGCACGTTGTTACCAAAGCAGGCCAAGAATAATATTGGGCGATTTCAATGATATAAAAGGAAATAATGAAAAAAGAAGGAGGCATACAAAGGTCAGAGGATTCTTTCTCACTTTTTAGATCAATGATAACAGTGAATGGAGTTCATGATTTGAAATCTATAGGGGGTTTTATACATGGAATGGAAACAGATCTAAATACAATATTAGATCAAGAATAGATAGAGCTATGGCAACTTGTGATTGACTAGGTCTTTACCCCTCTGCTCATGTTAGATTATTTCCTTGGATTGACTCTGATCATATGCCCTTACTTGTAAGCATTGATGATATTAAATACGATAAAAAAATCTCTTTAGGTTTGATAATAGATGGAGATTTGATCCAGAGGTTAAATGAGTCATTCAAGAGGTTTGGTTTAGTGAATGCATTAATATTCTTTCGGAAAACTTCTTTAAGGTGATAGAAAAGTGTAGAAGGGTTTTGTCTCGGTAGAAAAGCCAGAATCCCAGAAATACCCAAAAAAGAATCACCCAGCTTAAGGAAAAGATACAACAAGCTTATTAGTCTTTAAACATAGATCATCTTATATCAATTTGTCAAAGACTGAATTAAGCCTGCATTACAGATTAGAGGAGGATTATTGGAGGACCAAGAGTGGGATTCAATGGCTGCAGGCAGGAGACATGAATACGAGATACTTTCACTCAAAGATAAAGCAAAGAAGAAGCAACAATAGAATCATCCATATCACTGATGAAGAAGGTATATTATACTGAAGTGAAAGATATTCATAAACAAGTTGAAAGATATTTTCAGGAGCTATATTCTGGCGGGCGAACACAAGTGAGTCAAGAAATCCTAAATGAAATAGCGCCTTCTATCACGGAAGAGATTAACACAAGTCTGACAAAAGAGGTAACTGATGAGGAGATGGAGAAAGCAGCCTTTGCTATCAATCCTGATAAATAACCTGGTCCAGTTGGTATGAATGCAGGTTTCTTGAGACATCATTAGAATACCATAAAATCAGGTGTTATCTCTCATTTCAAACTCTTTTTTCAGAAAGAATAGTTAGACCCGAGGATAAATCAAACACATATATGCTTAATACCTAAGATTGATTCTCCTCATTCTATTAAGGATTATAGACCTATTATGCTTTCCAACGTTGCATACAAAATTATTCCTAAAATTCTAGTGGAGAAGCTTGAGATATGGTTGAATGAAATCATTTGTGAGAACAAGTCTGCTTTTATCCCGGGTAGATTAATAACCGATAATGTTCTTATTTTTCATGAACTTATGCATTCTTTTCATACACAGAATCTGAAAACGAAATATATGGCAGTCAAATTGGACATTTCTAAAGCCTTTGACAAGGTTGAATGGAGTTTTATTGATGCAGTGACGAGGCAAATGGGTTTTTGTAAAAAAATGGTGGAGGTGGATTCAAAAGTGCTTATCAACAGTTACATAATCGGTGCTCATATGATGTTTGGATGAAGGGTAGCTAAAGAGATATGGTCTCTGATTCCCACATCATTTACCTGTACAGAAAACCATCATGGGGAGCATCAGATCATTACTTTCCCTAGTAAAAAAATATAACAAAGAGCTTCTCAATTTCTTTGTAGGTTGGCGGATATGGAAGATGAGGAATATCATCATTTTTGATCAAAAAGGCACCACATCATCAAGGTAATCCACGATGCTATAAGAGAATATAACCAATGGAAAGAAGCAAATGATCAAACTTCTCAAGCGAATGAACAAATGAATAATCATAGAGGAAGAAATATAGAGATACAAGATATATTGCTTCAGGAATCTCTTTATTACTGTCATGTGGATGCTTCATGGAAGAATGTCAAAGAACCTGTAGGTATTGGGTGGTCCTTACATAGCAGAGAAGGCACCCAAAGAATACAAGGCTCTGCATCAAGCCGAGCAACAAACTCTTCATTAGAAGCTGAAGCACTAGCAATGTTCATGGCTGTCCAGCAAATGAGGAGACTGAAATATCAAAAGATTGCTTTCATGAGTGACAGCAAGCTACTAATTAATGAGTTGAACCAGTTTACTACTGGATCAAACATCTATGGTGTCCGTAACACAAAGTGCACCTCTATGATACATGACATAAAGCATATGTCAAAGGCAAATGACTTTAAGTTTTACTATGTACCTTGATTTGTGTTATCTAGAGTAGATGAACTAGCAAGAATGGCTAGAATAAATAAGAAAAATTATGTAATATCTTAGTTCTATTAATGAAAAAAGTTGACAAAAAATAACTATTATATGTATAAATTTTATATAAATATAAACAAAGCATTTTATTGTTTATTTGTCTTTCGAATGAATTTCATTTTTTCATTTCAATGTTTTGGTGTTACTTTATCAAAGTACATATAAAATGCATTGTATTCTTTAATTCATATTCAATATACATAAATGTATCAAATATTTTAATTGAAATAGATGAAATTCAAATATATAAAAATAATATATACTATTATGAAATAAAATATTTTGTTCTTCTATTTAAATAAAAGATATGTTAAGACCATATTAAAAAAAAAATCTTTAAACTAATAATTCTATAAGTAATAATTTAGTATAGTCTCAATATTATTAATTTATAAGAATTTTTACTGTACTTGTGTGACTTACATAATGACATTTAGCTGTGGAAAGAGTAGTTCTTTATCTTTGTAATGAGTTTGCAAATTCTCTCTACTTAACCGTTCTTCACCACAGTTATTGCAGACATAGAAAATTCTGAAGAGACCAAACCATTAGTGGTGAATAATCAGGTCATTCCCAAGTCCTATGAGGTAGGTATTACCTTGTTGTTATGTGTCTACAACATCTCCATTCATTTTGTTTGCAAGTAAAACACAGCTCATTTGAAGGATATAGACAATTCAGTAAAGATGCTAATAAAATTTGGGCAATTCTTTCAAATAGTTCTTTTAAGTTTTTTTCACCAAAATAGCTCTCAATAAAGAAAATAACCAAAAGCTATTTCATTAAAGAGGCAAATAAACTCTTCTACCCTTTCATACTTTATAGATATATAAACATAAACTTGTATTAAAATAAAAATTTAAAAATATAATTTGTTTATTTTTTGAGTTATATGTTTTCAAATTCAAACTTTTTACAATTTTTTGATTTTCTTTTTTAATTTTCTGATTGCAATTCAAAAATGGTTTTTGAAAATATTTTAATTTTTTTTGAAATTTAATATTTATACATTTTTAAATTATAAACCCCACCCACAAAGCTCCACCCTCAAATATCCACCCTCAAATCTAAACACTAAGTGTATATTAGTTAATCCTAAGAATATAAATGTTTATTTACCATTTAATGAAAGTTTTTTTTTTTGTTATTTGTTCCACTGGAAGTTCTTTTAGTGAAAAAAACTTTAAGTGGTCATCCTAAAAAAATTCTCATAAAATTTTGTGTTTAACAATTTGAGGACTCGATGATTATGTATACTAACTCTTAAAATTTGAGAGACATAGGCCAATGTTTCGTATGGTTATTTCTATATGACCGTTTAATGATACTGTGAGGAAGCTAAAGGTAATTTTCCCAACTTAGATGGATCTAACCATTTGATAAAAAAAAAAAGATGCATCTAACTCAACTTTTGAAATTCTTACATATTTTTCAAAGTTACAAAAAAGTTCTAACTGAATCCTTGGATGAACACTAATTACGGCATTGGAAAGCATCCAAAAATGTTGTCTTCTTGGCTGCAGAAGTTGGACGAATCAGTCAGTATTAAGATTGATTTGGTGTTCTCTGCTTCATGGGTTCTGAGATATGGAATGTCAAGAGGACTATGTAATGGAGGTCTGGTCAACGATGGTTAGAACGTGACGCCACTCGTATGCACTCTTTTTTTACCATTTTCCTAGCTGTTTGAGTTGAAATAACTCACAATTCACTATTGTTTTTTTGTTGCTATAGTCTGGTCTTATGTGTGGTTACATTTGTGAATTTACTTGTCTGAACCTATGATTGGTCTTCATTGCAGACAACTACTTTGGTTTTTCTGTTCAATTCATGGATACGACCTAAAACTGATGGGTACATCTGTGTTGATTGCTATGGAGGTCTGAATCAAATGAGACGCGATGTAAGTTTCAATAAAAAAGCAAGAAAAATCATTGGTGAATGAGTTTATCTGATAAAGATTTCAACTTGCAATGTTTTATGCCCTAGGATTATAAATGAGATTATTGATGATGTGATGTTGTTTGAAGTTGAGATTGCTCGTTTGTTTAATCCTATACTTGTTCTGTCAAATCTTGCAATCCTGATTCTTTTCTTGCTACATTCTTGAGTTGAGACACTAACATTTGTCACAATAGCACACTGTTCATGCACTATTGCATTTTTGAGGTGGTCAATAACAATAAAAATTAGCTTCTGGTTATGCTCTATTAAAGTGATCTAAACCACAAATCTTTTAAAATGTATTTTTCCCTTAAAACAACAAGACCAGAAGGGTGATAAAACAGAGTCCATGCCTTTCCAAAGAACTCAATCAATCTTTGGAGGTTATAACGAGTAAACCCAATGCCGCTATGAGAATATACTGCAACAAGAAGAGAAGATGCAAAATATCTCTAAGTTACGAAACCAAACAAACTATTTTTTTCATTTTGGGTTTTGATGAAAGAGTGAGACTGTATTACTTTGATGATAGGCTTCTCTGTCATAATGATAGTCAGCCATCCAACATAAGTCAAGAACTTGAAACAGACAAAACCATTTATAAGTCACGAAAGAGCTTTCGTTCTAAACACATGCGTGAACTGAGAGCTTTGATATTGTCGACAGCACGGCCCATTATATGATGTCGATGAATCCACTGCTGTACTTCAACATAGAGAAGTCTATCATCTCCATAGTTATTTTCACCTGGACACAATCAAAAGATAATGAAAATGTGATTGTGTGTTGAAGGATAACACTATGAAAAACAATCAAAAGGTGAAATTTCAAATCAACAGAAGCAGTACCTTTTGTTAAAACATCAACGTCTTCCGTATTCTCCCTTTCATGAACCTATAGTGTGAATCAACCACAAGACTCAACCTCACATTACAATATAAGTAACTGAGAGATGATAATAGGAAGTCTTACCTCAATGACACGATGTACAATGGGAATATCACGCCCCTGAAGAGAAGAAAACTGGTTAAAGACATAAGAATCAAACATAATGAGACAAAACAAGAAAAAGAGAAATTTACATCAACGTTGAAAACAACAATTTCCCCTGCTCGAATAGGGTCCTTACTCATGTGCAAGAACAATATATCTCCCTACAGGACAATAATACAAACTATGACTTCGAGAGTTTGAGAATCTAACAGTTTGTAATGTAATGCATAGTAAGTCAAGTTACCCTCTTGAAGCCAGGCTCCATACTTCCAGATAGAACAACAACCACAAGAGATTCACTTCCTGTGACACACATCAAAGCTTTCCATATGATCAAAGCAGATGTAACAATCATCCCTGACCACACATAACACTTTGTCATTAACACTATGAAACAAATAAAGTCTCAAACTTTAAAAATTAACGTTTATCACATTTGCCCTCAAAATGTAGATACTTATTAACCAAGTTCCATATGATCAAAGCAGATGTGACAATCTTCCCTAAACCACACATAAAGTCCCAAACTTTAACAATAAAGTTTATCACATTGTGATCTCAAAATCTACCACTAGTAACCCTTGATGCTAATTAATCAAATTACGGTGAAAAGAATCTGAATCGGACCCAGTTCGAGGAAGCGAAGAACTAACCAAGACTGATGGCTTGAGTGAGAAGCTAACGGATCTGAATAGATTTGATTGAATATATGGTTTCTCCGATCAAACCCATCTTTTGACTTTCGATTTTCTTCTGATTCTCGACCAGAGACCCTCAGGGTCAAGGTCTTAAGGCACGATTACTCCAAGGCGTTTTTCCCAGAATCAGAGAACCGGTTTACAAACTGAGTCCGGTTCAGTGACGTGGTTCAAAACTTTGGTTGGCTACATTTCGATGATGTGACTAGCTACATTTTGATGATGTGGCTTACTACATTATTATTGCGTGGAATATACTTTAAAGCCCGAGACTCTATGCTTATTCACTATTTTCATGATCTTACTGATTAAAGAATCAATACCAACATCAAGTGATTGATAATGCTGAAATTAAATCATCTCCATGACTCTATTATTAATTCCAATTCTTGATGCAATATCATTGAATTTCAAGAATGGTGATAATCATAATTAGCAAGAAATTCTAAGTATCAAGGATTATGAACTTGTTGGCTCGGTAGTATTTTAGGTGGTTGTGGATTGGGACCCGGTGGAGTTGGAGGATGGAGAGGAGCAATGGTGATGTGTCCTACAGTGAAGAGTTGTGTCAACAAAAAGGGTTTGAGAACTGAATTTTGTTCTTCTTTGGATTGTATGAAAGATTAAATTTATTGATTAATAAAAGAGAAACAATGCTTAGTTACAAAAAACCAAAGGTGCTAAACGCTACTGGTCCAAAAATTACTATCTTAGATATACTCGTTTTTTTGTGGCTAAAGGACATGAATATCTAATTCTCACTACAAAAAACCAGATCTGTCTAGCGCCGATGGATAATCTTCCAGGGGATTAGTCGATTGAGCTTTGGTTTATCGGATACCCCAGATTATTAAAAAAAAGAATAATATAATCTGAAAAATACTTTTCTAACCGGACTCATGTGCTGGGTACCAACATTGAAGTATATCTCTTATCTTAGGTTTCTCATAATACTTTGCCGATATGATATGATATTTCACCATATTTTCAGTGATCCAGTTAGATAAGTGACTGAATATTTGTCCACATGATACGATTCTTCACCATTAATTTGAGTTAGACGAGTGACTCAACAGTTATGGTCGTTATGCTTTATTTTATTCGTTCTCTCCAAACATAGTATACAGTGATTTAGAATACTAACATCAAAAGAGCATAGGTGAGCCGCTCATCTCTAATCCGGGCAAAGAGCTCTACCAAACAAATTCCTACAAGTTATATATAGAGGGTGTAAGACATGTAAAAAAAATCTGGTGACTCGTTAGGTTCGCCACATAAGATATAATTTTGAGAGACCCTAAAAGTGCATATGTACACATGTAACAAGGTTATCTTGTCTGAAAAAACTTGTCAAACCGAGAATCGTGTACTTGGTACTAACATTGAAGTAGATCTTTTAATTATCTTATTTTTATGTGTTGAGATCAAATTAATTAGAAATTTTGAAGAACCTTTTTTTGATTAACCTCGACGTATCCCAACTGATTCTTAATGAAAGTGCAGCCCAGAGAATAAATCTTCTTTTCGGTTTTTCAAACGGACCGAAGCTTATTCTCAGTATGGCCACAAGATGAAGTGTAGTGGGTGCCTTCGAACCCGGATTACTTAGCTTCCCACACTTCACTTACTACTAGACCACCACCTTGTGGTTAAATTCTAAAGAACCAAATTTTTGTATGTAGATATAAGTATTTGTAATTCCTTATTTGTTTAGATATTTTATAAAAGGAAATTTTTAAAAATGGCTGTATTATTGTGTTTGGTAAAAAAAAAATATAAAATATCTCAGGTCCGCCTATTGATGAAAATATTTGTAATTTTTTTCTGATTTAGAATTTTTATTAAAGAAAAATTAAAAGCATTTTTGGTTATGTGATTTTGTTTGGTTATATAAGAGATATCAGTTCTAAAAGTAGATATAGATGTTATTTATTCCTATCCAAAAGACAATGATGCGACAAAAAAGGTTACTAGTGATGTTTAGAGAGATTAGGGCGTTTTCGGCCAATCTTTCACTCTTCTGATTATTCCTCGCTTTTTGGGCGATGGTTTTCTACTTTCTCGATGATGGTATATCATGGGTGATACCACAAAGCCATTGCATTATGGTTATCCCCATGATTAAAGACAACTATCGTGATAAACATTTTTTTTAACTGCTGTTTCAAGATTTTAATTTAACTCTGGCTGCATAATATTTTCCTTCTTCACTAATATTTATCTTTTTTCCGATTAGTATGATGGCGGATAATTTGAGGAGAGAAATGCAGAATATCAATCTTCTTGTTGAATAACCGCCGATTTATTAGCGGTAAATATTGTCAATGTTGCAGCGGCTAGGAATCGATTTGTGCTAATTGGGAGAGCGGTGATGGAACAAAAACAGCACATCCATTAACTTCATTTAATAGATATTCAAATTATATATATATATATATATATATATATCTAATTAATTTAATTCCATTTAAACACATTTTATAAAAATTTAAAAATTCATACCTATGTAGTTTTAAAATTTTAGAAATATGTATCATATTCAAATTATTATATTTTACAATTTTAACTTATAAAAATCATTTAATTAAATTAAATATATTTTATATTTTAAAAACACTTTTAAAAACCTTATTCCTATAAGAAATATTTTCTAAAATATCTCATTCTGCGAACGACACAAATATTACCAAATATTTGGTATATACAAATATTTAACATAAGCTTTTGTACAAATTTTAAACATTTAAGTAAATAAGAAAATTTATTCCAATGTATTCTCTAGTTTATTTCTGCTTTTCGAAAAACTCTTTAGGTCCAGGTTTTCCGCATGCGTTTTACCTTTTGAATGTTCGAACATGGATTACTATTAAATAATTTTGTTTTTAAAATACATGTCAGAAGCTTAAATTTTTATTGCAGTTTTCGCGATTATATTGATTCTCAACTATAAGGAATCAAGTTTTATATAATAAAATATGATTTAATTTACCATCAAATATATGTTCTGCTTTTCACAAAAATTTCTTATCTAAAGTAATCGGTCCAACTAATATTATTTTATTTAATATATACATGTACCTGAATAACCTTCTTGACAAGATCTTCTTCTTGACCTGCAGAAACGACGATGGCATGTTGTTCTTATTTTCCTTACCTCAGCTTCAATATCCAGATAAGAACTTGTCTTCATTAGCAACCAACTATCATATTAGTTTGCTATGTGAAAGTTTCTATGATGTTAGGCATGTCAATGGTTTGGTATGTTTTAGATTCTTAAACGACAGTTCTGTCCTGAAGATATATAACCCTAGTACCGGACAATGCTATACTTTACCGGAAATTAAGATATGGAAGGGTTGGATGAGAAATTCTTTTGGGTATGATTCAATTGAGAAACAAGTTAAGGCATTGACAAGAATATGGGAACAAGAAGGACATGATGCCATCGCTGACGAGCATCACGTTTTGAATGTGGGACACCTCCTTCTCCTAGTTGTGGTGGTCTATGCATCAGTGGTGTTTTGTACTACAAAGCTTATTAGAAAGCCTTTTCCAATGCTTGTATGATTGTATGCTTTGACATAAGATCTGAGAAGTAAAACTTTGTTAGAGTTAGGGAAAGTTCCATTGCAGCAGTTAATACTACAACAACTCTGATAAACTACAATGGTAAATTTGCTTCACTTATGATGGAAAAGTCTTATGGTTTTGCTGGAGCAAGTATAAGTTTTGACATGTGGGTTCTACAAGTTTCCCATGTTAAGGAATGAAGTGATAGAGGACAAGTCATACTATGCTGGAGTGACAGCAGGTACAAATGAAATTGTTATTTCCGAGCTATGTATTATATATTTTCGAACAAGTTCACTTATTCCTATGATCACCATTTATCCTACTGCAACATGACGTGCTAGGTGGTTGAATCCTCTATCACTTTGAATTCGTTAATTTTTAAAAAAATATCTAAAATATGACATTTTCATTATATTATTCTATTTAGTTTTAATAACAACAAGATGGTCCATGGTGTAACGCCCGTGTTCTGCAGTCTGAGCTAGAACAGTCCAAGGATAGGTTTAACTAGACTGATCAGACGAGCCAGTCAATGTTGGGTTTGTCGTCTGGATAGCATTGGTGGAATTAAGACAATACTGATGGGTCCGAAGAGAGCAGTTGAATTTGTCGAACAAAGCTGGTCAGATTCAGACAAGGCCGTCGGACTTGTCATCCGAGATAATCCATGTATGGACTGACTGATGCACATTTTGGTGGTAACAACTACTGACTCAAACATGTATTTATAAGCCAAGAAAAATGGCGGGAACAGTTATCTGGTGGTTACTGAGTGGTTACCAAAATGGTTACTAAAACGGTTATAAGTTGTTACTGGACTGATTAACTGACTAGGACGGATACTGGGTTTTGGAACTGTCAAGGCGGTTATGGAACTGACGGGAGTTAATTAAATATCTGGGAGAAGTTACTTTGCGGATAGACTGAACTGCTGGAGCAGTTGGGAAACAGTTCTAGGGCGGTTAAGGCCAATAAGTAACCGCCAAACTTTTTAAAAGAGATTTTCGTGAGAGCAGTTGGGGGAAACAATTATGGACGATTAAGGCCAAGGACTAACTGCTCAAACTCCTTTTTATCCTGATTTTCGTGGACAAGGAAGAATAACTCCTTTTTCCCGATTCTGGACAAAAAACTGGAGGGAGATACAAAGAAAAACACAGAAACTATCGACAGAAAAATGGACTGCAGATCAGATCAGAACTAAGGGAAAAGATGGCCGATCTGAGTCTGGATTGGTGGACGCAAGTCATTGAAGGGAGGATCCGACAAGTTCTGGCTTGTCTGCGAGTGCAAAGATCAATACAATGATCAGATCCTATCTGATGATCCCAAGAAATAGTTGAAACAACGGATGGGATCGAGAGGGGATCAAGAGGGAGCATTGGAGCTGTTTGTGGCATGTGGAACCAGTACTTAACAAGGATTAATGGAGATCGATGGATATCCAGGTTGGAGGCGATCATGAACAAACCTTCAGGGCCATCTGTTCGTTTTGGATCTGGTTACTGACGTGAAGTAATATGTTCGCGACATGATCATGGAGTGATCCATACATGTTGATCGGGTGGAATGTCCACTTTGTTCTGAAAACGGCGATCGGAAGTCTAATATGATGGATCGCGGGTCCAAGAGGGACTGGTTGGGTGATGTCCAGATAAGGGTAGTACTATTTTGATGGGATCTTGATACATCACGATCAACTGACTGAAGAGAAGACGGTTATCCTTGAAGATGATCAAGTCTGAGGCAAGGAGCAGATGGGTTTGGTCATGTGATCGAGACAAAAAGTGTGATTTATACAGAGGATTATCTAGATAGATAAACTGCAAGTCTGAGTCTTCCTATCTGTGTTGAGCATAGAGGAGTCGTGAGTGTACTGTGTGATATGGCTGGATGGAGTCTTAGTACTCGGTACTGGTGACGGTACAACCCGAGGTGTGGTTGATCGACAAAGATCAAGGCGCCTACAGTATGGATGGACTGTGAGATGATTGTTGAGCCGAGTGTGCTCTAAGAGACTATGGTCAGAGGCCGAGAGTTATGGTTAGGCTTTAGGCCGAAATGAAAAGGATGGAACTAGATGTGAAGAGCTGAGTGTGGGCGATCTTCATCAGACCATTGAGGAGTCTACTTACTGGACCAAGGGCTGTGTGGGACGAGTATTGTACTGATTGATCAAGAGTTGATCATTGACTGACTAAGACGTTAGCATGGCTAATGTACTGACTGTACTTGATGGCTCAATTGGGACTGAGCCGTCACTTCTTGTTACCTGGTCATATGGGGATGGTTAGTTGAGTGACTAAAGAACAAGGGGATTCGGTTAAATTCTGGATCGAGCTATAAGCTGGATAAGGGAGTATGAAGACAGCATGAATGAAACATATGGATGGACGAGCAATCAGCCAAGCACCGATGCAATAAGGTACATGTATATATTACTGCGATACTTAGTTGTTTTCTAGGATGCTGGATTAGAGCGATTACTGTTCTAGGACAAGGACTTAAGCAAGTGGTATCAGAGCGATTATGGTTCTAGGACATAGACTTAAGCAAGAATCAAGATTGTCTAGACCGACTGGACACGTATAATGCTAAAGAGAAGCATCGGGGAACTGTTCGAGTGACTTGATCTAGGGAATGATTTAAGTCGGAGTTACACTTGTATAGGCGAGTTCTAACTAATTAGTCTATCTGGAAAGGAAACTAGAGTAAGTTCATTTGGAGAATGATCGTGTTACTGCTTAAAAGATGCTGGAATAATCAAGCCAATTATTAAAATTTTTAGCTAAGTGATACACTAAAAATTGGATCTTGCTACTGTCAAGTTAATAGTTGTAGTTGTTTTATTTGTGATTCAATTTCAGAGGACCATTTTACACTATATCTTATGAGTTTTAATTTCTTAGCTAAAACTTTCAGATTTAACAGAGAACAAGGTAAAAATAACAGAGAGCAAGGTACGGTTTGAGTTGTTTTTTTTTTGGAGAAAAGCTAGCCTATTGATGTATCTAGGTTTTTGCGTGTTTATTTATCTATTTTATTATATTTTTCTCGGTTATTTGTTTGTTTTCCATTTGTGTTTCAGGTAATTAGGTAATAAAGCGCGTTAGGAATACTTGACAAAGACATACTGGATTTCAAGGAGCTTTCGTGATCATCCGGAACGATAAAAGCACTAAACGGACGAACGGATCAACCCGAGACGCGAGAAATCGATCGATGTAGTCCGCGTACACAAAAGCACTTTGCCTCCTTTCAAGTGCTGGACAACTTTTGTGATGATTTTGGCCTAACTTTCCTTGCCTTTTCCGAAGAGCCACCTCCAATTCAGCTTATGAAGGGTCAAAAGGAGTTAGCAAAGGAGAGAAAGTGGAAACTTTAAAAATAAAGACCAAAAGCTCTTCTGAAGCCGAGGTTTGTACATTCTTTGATCTTATATAGCTTGGTTCATTCTTCATTCTTTTTTTTTTTGTCAAACACTAGCGTCATGTATTGGATATCAAATATACTAGATAACCTCAAATAACTATTACGTGGCGTTATGTAAATTGCATCAGTTCTGTATATTTGGAAAAATTTAAACATAACATTGTTCTTTTTGCACCATATCGAATATTACACAAAGCATTTGTGCAGTTTCCATTGTGTATATGAATGTGTCTGTTATGTACCAAGATATTGAAGGTTTTGACAATTGCAGAAAATTATGGAAGAGCAAGAGCAAGCAGAAGCAGCAAAACATATCTGGATTATGAGGACACAGGTAGAAGCTTCTAGTCACTGGAACGAGACGTTTGGGCATTTGGATGATCCAAATTATTAGAAGAACAATTTCACGCTCTTTACTGGATTCTTGATATAAATTTTTACTTCCAAGAAACTCAATTTTTTTTGCTAGAGATCTGCAGATTGTTCTGCTGCAGGATAAGAAAAAGCTGTTGTCATCAGTTTCCATGAACATTTTCAGGTAAAGTTCACCTGCATAGATGAAGGGATGTTGAGAGATCATTTAAATGTATTTGGTAACTACAGAAACAAAATCTTATACTATTAATAAAGTTGGAAATATCAGACATATACCAATTTATTCTTTCATAATAAAATGTATATGCTACAAAGTTTAGCAATTTTTTTATTTGACCAGAGTGGTACCACTAGGCCGAGTTCTCAGCAAATGTTTTCCTTTGGAAGGATGTCTCTTAAGGCCTAACAATTTATCTGTTTGGCCCCTTAGAGAGAAAGTGAGATGGATATTTAATATTCACAAAAAGCATGAAGACAGAGGAGAAACATAGTACAACATATTATACAACCGGAACTGTCGGAGAAGACTGTTCATTTGGTCCCTTTAGATTCTCCAAATGTCGAGGAAAGATTTTCCACCGACCTCTCGGCTGAACAAGACCTTCAAATACTCTTCGGTGGTCACATTTCTGAACAACGCAGCCTTCTGCCTTTCCACAAGACTTCTCAACGGACCAACTTATTTACCCATTCCTATATCGTGAAAACATCGCCACAGAAAGCCTCTCTTTCTCTGAATTCACAACCACACAATGCTCTTTACTTCTGTAATTCCCATTTGTTATGATCTACAATGACAACCATAGTGAAGAACCATTTACAATGCTATACCATCCGGTCTAGGCCTAGGCAGTTTTACTCCAAACCGAAGTTCATACTTTAACTCAAACAGAAAAAAAAGAAATCTGATCCGAACCGTTATAAAAAATATCCAAACGGGACTAAATAACATTAGTATTTTGGAGTTTGAGTACAACCTGAACCGCAATCCAAACTTGGATCTGAAAATATCCGAAATTAGTTAAATACAATAATGTTTTATATATGTTAAGGTAATTTAGATGTTTTGAAGTATTTTAAATATTTTGTATTTTCTGTTATTTTAAATATTTTTAGTTATTCTAGATAGTTTTATTAGTTCTAATTAAATTTGTAAATAATTTATATATTTTGAATATTTTTTTCAATTTTTTAGTTTACAAAAATATTTTAGGGCAATTTAAGACATTAGTTATAATCCGGTCCGAATCGAACCCGATGCAAACCGAAAAATCTGAAAATCCAAATCAAGGGAACCGAATCCGACGACTTTGGATCAATTAAAACCTGGTTTATATTACTTTAGTTTCTCCTACAAAAGGGGTGAATATTAATTGATCCGGTTAAAACCTGATTTATATTACTTTGGTTGTTATTGGTTATTGATTTTTGTAGTCGTTGGTTCTTGGTCAATTACTGGAACATGGGATCGTTAAATTCCTTGTTGTGATCACTATGAAATAGTGTAATCATATGTCAAAAACGAGCTTTGTTTTGAATAAGAAATGAAAGTGTAAGGTGGATTATTTATAAAATATATCACGTTAGTAATATGAGATTTAATTCTTCTTTTATTTAAAGTGGAAAAATAACTTTAAAGTTTAAGAACTTCAATTGTATAAGAAAAAATATTTAGACCAAATATAAATTCATCGTTTAGAATTTAATAAATGGTTCCATAGATTAAAAGGGAAGTTAGACTTGTTGGTCTAAATCTTTTGGGCTTTGTGGTTGACAAAGCTAAATATATAAATGGGAAATTATCTTCTCTAATCATAATGGTAATGGTCAACATAAATTAGTGAGAGGGTAAATACAAAATTGATTCTGATTTTGTAACCTACATCTAGATTCATTTCCATATAATTATGATGAGAATCTCCACTTTTATGGCCAATGTTTAAAGTTTGGTTTGTGACAAACGTAGGGTTTTGTCAGTGGGCTATATAATAGCTATTGTTCTTCTCATTGAAACACACAACTAAGAAAACTAAACAACAATCTATTGCTTATTTTGTTTTGTGTTTAAGGCTATAATATAGATTCCAGCTTCAACGGGCTTCATTTCTCAAGTGTTGTGAGACTGAAGATATAGACAGTTGTATCATGAAATTATTAAAAGATTAAAGAGAGAGATCTTAATCTCGATTCTGCTTTAGTTCAATTGTTTTCGAACTACGGTATTATACTATTTTATTTTAATTTTTATTATTTGTAGAATGTTGCTTTATCTATCAAATTTGATAATCTTGTAAATTTGGTGCCTAAAGTCTTAATCCCTTAAAATTTTATATTGCCCTATTGCACTAATGGAATATTTGATTGCGAAACAATTAAATTACTATCTGTGCCGTAGATGGAGATTGACCTCCAATTTTCTCTAACAACTCTCTTTTGCAGGTTTGAGTGTTTTGATATTTTCTCATAATATTATTTCTGCAGAAACTTATTCGTTTATTGATCTCTGCTTGCGTTTCCGATTTGATTTAATTTGCTCATGCATTTGTTTAGCTGTGTTATTGATTTTGATTATGTCTTGTGCAATTATTTTCAAGCCAATAACGACTTCAATCGGGTTTAACACGGCTTTAGTTTCACCTGCAAAAAACGTGACTATTAATTGATCCGGTAAAAAAAAAAAAAAAAAAAAAAAATTTATCCGGTTAAAACCTGGTTTATCTTGCTTTGGTTGTCATCGGTTATTGAATTTTGTAGTCGTTGGTTCTTGGTCAACTCATGCTATTAGTTATCTCTGGTTTGATTATTTATAAAATGTTTTAATATGTTTCTGTCGAATAGACATTGTCGAATTATTAAATTTGTTGAAATGAGGCAGGTGTGTGTATGTGCACTCTTCAATTATTTATTCTTATAATTCATTAAATATGGAAATATAATTGACTATTCAATTGTTTTCAACGTGAGCTTGATTTGTTTGACTAATAAACTTAATTCAATCTTATTGATAACTGCTAGACTAGTTTAATTATTTTAGCGTTTTTTATTTATTAGAAAGAATATTTATAAACGTTAATGTCGCTTGATTCTAGTAACTGATTGTAATTTATTAATATATTTGTATTTACCGGATAGTATTGATTAAGTTTTAAATTTTTATTTGCAATTAAAGTATTTATTCTCACATTTAATTAAATTGTAATAGAACTTCTGTTTATTGGTTTTAATTAGTATATTAATTCATTTTATTTTTGTATGAATATATTTAAATTTAATATGACTAATGACAACCAAACTTTGATCAATGGGCAAAACACAAATGCGATTATTGCTGTTTTAGTGGCAATAGTTCAAGTGAATCGACACTCCAAACTCAGTTTGGAAGTGGTCTGCCACATGAAAACTAATCAGTGTCTGACACTGAAAATGTAAGACTGTTGCCCGAAAAGTTCAGTGGGGATGAGGTCAAAACTTGACAACAAAATATGTATTTGTTTTTTATCAATTTGAATTTGGAAAAGTATCTGGAAGAAGATGCACTCATTCTCCCTGCCGGAAACACGACTCCCATGGTTTCGGCCAGTGTGGACACGTGGAATCGTTCGGACTTTGTGTGCAAAGGCTGGATTTTAAGCCGTTTGTTTGACCCGATGTATGATGTGTACAGTGAGGTGAAAATTGCGAGACAGCGTTGGGCTGCTTTGGGAAATAACGACAAGCATGAGGATGCTGACTATAAAAGTTATGCTACGGTAAAATTTCTCAACTTCAAAATGGTGGATTCAAAACCCATCATAGAACAAGTTGAAGCTTTGCAATTGATTACGCATGAGATAGCGTTTGAAGGGATGTCGATTTGTGAAATTTTCACGGTAAATTCCTTCATTGAAAAACTCCCTCCTAGTTAGTGGGATTTCAAGAACTATCTCACGCATCAACGTAAGAAAATTTCTCTTGAGGAATTGATTGTCAAGTTGCGGGTTAAATCCAGAAACTGTGAAGCCGATCCTGTTCTCATTCAAAAGAATGATGTAAACTTGATTGAACACAATAATAAAAGAAAATGAATAATTCCTTCAAAAGCATCACAAGCTTTAAGAAGCCAACAGAATATGTGAAGTTCTTTGGAACTTGTCACAAGTGTGGCAAGGTGAGCCATAAAGCTAATGTTTGTCGAAGCCAGGTTGTTCCAAGCAATGAAAAAGGAAAGTCTCAAGCTTATTTGACTGAAGATGACATGTACGCTGTGGTCACAGGAGTTAACAATGTTAGAGACAACCCAAGAACTTGGTGGTATGACACAAGTACCACCATTCATGTGTGCATTGATAATGACATGTTTGCTACTTATCAAAAATGCAATAGTGAGGAGCAGTCTCTTAAGGTGTAAATCGGACTCGTCCAAGATTGAAGGAAAAAGTGAAGTGAAGCTTAAGCTAACCTCAAGAAAAGAGATAACTCTTAAGAATGTGAGGCATATGCCAAATATGAGGAAGAATCTGATTTCCGGTTCGCTTTAAAACAAAGTTGGGTTTGCTATAACTTTTGATTCTAATAAGGTTGTACTCAAGAAACATGGAGTTTATTTGGGAAAGAGATTTGTTCAAGGTGGACTGTTCAAAATGTGATTTAAGATAGTCATATCTTAAAATGTGTATTTTCATTTGTTACCATTTCAATTCAATAAAGAATAATGCAGTTTTTATTGTTTGATTGAGTTTTTCAATTATTGTTTGTTCAATAGAAAAACATTGTTTGTGAAAAAGTGAAAATCTACACATGTTACCTAAAACAAAAATCCTCTTCCTCTTTTGTAGAGAGAGAACAGTTGAATATTTTGATGTACGTCACATAAAATTGTGTCATTTAAATTTTGTTCAAACTATATAATTTGAAAAAGAATAATTTCTAAGTTAATTCAGAAAATGTGAGGGGGGGGGGGGAGGGGGGGAGGGGGGGAGGGGGGGATTAGTTCTTACCACTCAAGTAATTCAGCTAATAAATACTCAAAAGCTATAACTAAAATATTGAGGTATATATTTGTAAGTTATGGGCTACTTTCAACAATTAATCCCAATAGATAATATCCGACCATATGGCAACCTAGGATCCAATTATTAAAAGTGTGTCATGAGATTTAATTATCATATCATCAAAATGAATGATTTAAAGCTTGTGAATTAAGATGAGGTTTGACGGTAACTATACCTAAATGATTGGAGATCACAAGAAATAGATTCAAGGAGATAACTAAGTTAAACTAAATACTAGATTTTGACCCGCCCTTAAAAGGGCAGATATATTCTTTTATTAAAAATTATATATAACTAAAAATATTTCAATTCCTATTTTTTTAAAATTGAAAGTGTATTGATTACCTTTTAATAAAACAAAATATAGCATATTCTGATTACCATATTTTGTAGAAGTTGTTATATTTAGGTAAAATATGAGAGATTATAAATGTAGATGGATAGTTGAGTTATAGGAATAATTATAAATATATGTTTTTAATTAAATAGTACCATAATTATGTAATATACTAACAAACTTGAAACAGTCCAAAAGTTAAATGACAACTTTCAGTAGTAGATAAATTTAAGACTCTATTTTAATAGAATAGATGTTCAAAACACTGTAAGACTTTGATCTATAGTCAGTTCCTAGAATGATTAAACAGTACTACATATAAGGAATAGAGGATAAACCTTTTCTTTTAATGATATGTGTCCGTTGTTTTGAAATATGAATGAAGTAGTACATGATACTCCTCTAAACAAAGCTAATGACAAATCATCTTGTGAGTGTGAAATGAAACTGTTTCTTGGAGAATGAAGGAAATGCTATATTCTTTAAGTTTGTTCATGATTAACGAGGATTGTTCACAGCCAAAATAAATACAATAGAAAACATAATCTATGATTTGACCAAAAAAAAAAAAGAAAACATAATCTGTGAAAAATGAAGATGTGTTTTAGTTATTATCTAGGTTTACATTAAAATCGAGGTAATTGAAGATATCATGTTTACTACCTAGCCAACTAAATCCGATAGCTCTCTAACAATGACAGTGACTAGTTCAAGGGTGACTTCCATGGCTTTAGTTTCCCCTACAAAAGGAGTGAATATTAATTGATCCGGTAAAACCTGGTTTATATTATTTTGGTTTTTATCGGTTATTGACTTTCGTAGTCGCTGGTTCTTGGTCAACGCATGTTATTAGTTATCTCTGATTTGATTATTTATAAAATATTTTCATATGTTTCTATCGAATAGAGTTATACGGCATTGTTGAATTATTAATTTTTTTTTAAATGAGGCACGTATGTGTATGTGCACACTCCAATTATTTATTCTTATAATTCGTTGAATATGGAAATATAATTTGACTATTCAATTATTTTTAACGTTGGCTTGATATGTTTGACTAATAAACTTGCTTCAATCCCGCATTGTCGAATTGATTTTTAATTAGTATATTAATTAATAGATAAGATTTTTCATTTCTTCTGCTTTGATCAAAGATATACGTTAACTGGTGTTGTAATTTGGACAATACATAACTTTAAGTCTGTGCTTCCCACATTCGCTACAAAAAGTCAAAGAACAATCAAGAAGAAGCGGCCATGGAAGCCAAGGGAGCAAACCCGTATAGTATAGCTCCATATTAGTTCCTTCTGTACAAGAGATGGTCAATGATAAGCTGATCAAGACGGTTCCTCCGAGGTATATGCGCTCTGATCTAGACAAAATTAAGATCTCCAGTGAGTCCGGTCCAAGAACCGAGATCCCAATCATCGACCTGAACCGTTTGTGTTCTTCAACCTACATGGCTTCTGAGATTGACAAGCTCGACTTTGCATGCAAAGAGTGGGGTTTTTTCCAAGCAAGTCTCAAACTTAATACTATTTTTGTTAACATATTAAACCTATATGGATTCCAAACTTGACCATTGTGGCTTGTCTTTTTGTGATTTATCTATAGCTTGTGAACCACGGAATGGACTCAAATTTCTTGGACAAAGTCAAGTCGGATATTAAAGATCTCTTCAACCTTCCCATGGAAGAGAAGAAGAAGCTGTGGCAACAACCCGGCGAGATCGAAGGGTTTGGACAAACCTTCGTTGTATCAGAGGAGCAGAAACTAGATTGGAGTGACATGTTCTACCTCACAAATCACAATGCAACCTGTTCGGTCACGGAAGCCTAACTTGTTCGCCAAGTTACATCTTCCCTTGAGGTTTGCTTCAAAATGTTCATGTCAACTCCACAAGTCTTCTCTGTTTTAAATCTTTGTTATGTCCCTTTTCAGAGATACACTTGAGACGTATTCAACTGAAGTGAAAAGCATAGCTAAGATCTTGTTAGCAAACATGGCATTAGCCTTGAAGATCAAACCTCAGGACATGGAAAAGTTGTTTGATGACGAGCTAGGACAGAAAATGAGGATGAACTATTACCCACCTTGTCCGGAGCCTGATCAGGTTAATGGTGCAAGTCCACATTCAGATTCTACAGGACTCACCATCCTTTTGCAGGTTAATGAAATGGACGGTCTCCTGATTAAGAAAGATGGCGAGTGTTTCCAGTCAAAGCCCTCCCAAATGCTTTCATTGTCAATATTGGAGACATGTTAGAGGTAAGATCATATGGACCAGAGAGAGACCGAATTAGGCATAGGCGTTCGAGTATCGGATTCAGTTAGCTTGATTTGGATTTTCGGTTTCGGTCGAGTTCGATTCTGATCGGATAATTATCAATGTCTGAAATCGCCAAAAAATATTTTTGTAAATTAAAAAATTGACAAAAAGTATTCAAAATATATAAACTATTCACAAATTAAATTAAAACTAATTAAACTATCTATACTAACTAAAAATATTTAAAATAACAATAAAATACAAAATATTTAAAATACTTTAAAATATCTAAATTACCTTAACATATATAAAACATTAACATATTTAACTAATTTTGGATATTATCATATCCAAGTTTGGATTTTGGTTCAGGTAGTACCCAAACCCCAAAATAACAAAGTTATTTAGTCTTGTTCGGATATTTTTTTATAACTGTTTGGATCATATTTTGTTTGTTTTTCTGTTTGAGTTAAAGTATGAACTTCGGTTTGGGATAAAACTGCCTAGGCCTAGACCGAATGGTATAGCATTGTAAATGGTTCTTTACTATGGTTGTCATTGTAGATCATAACAAATGGGAATTACAGAAGTAAAGAGCATTGTGTGGTTGTGAATTCAGAGAAAGAGAGGCTTTCTGTGGCGATGTTTCACGATATAGGAATGGGTAAAGAAGTTGGTCCGTTGAGAAGTCTTGTGGAAAGGCAGAAGGCTGCGTTGTTCAGAAGTGTGACCACCGAAGAGTATTTGAAGGTCTTGTTCAGCCGAGAGGTCGTTGGGAAATCTTTCCTCGACATTTGGAGAATCTAAAGGGACCAAATGAACAGTCTTCTCCGACAGTTCCGGTTGTATAATATGTTGTACTATGTTTCTCCTCTGTCTTCATGCCTTTTGTGAATATGAAATATCCATCTCACTTTCTCTCTAAGGGGCCAAACAGATAAACTGTTAGGCCTCAAGAGAGATCCTTCCAAAGGAAAACACTTGCAGAAAACTCGGCCAAGTGGTACCACTCTGGTCAAATAAAAAATTGCAAAACTTTGTAGCATATACGTTTTATTATGAAAGAAAAAAATTAGTATATGTCTGATATTTCCAACTTTATTAATAGTATAAGATTTCATTTCTGTAGTTACCAAATACATTCAAATGATCTCTCAACATCCCTTCATCTATCCAGGTGAACTTTAACTTAAAATGTTCATGGTAACTGATGACAACAGCTTTTTCTTGGAAGTAAAAATGTATATCAAGAATTAGGCCTGGGCGCAAGCCGGGTACTTAAGTTTTTTGCCCTACCCGTTACTTGACTTGCCTTGTTCAAGTATTTGAATTTTTGACTTATACTTATATTTGATTCGATCAAGTACTTGTTAATCAAGTACTTGCCTATATTTTAAATACTTATAAGTTACTTGATAATACTTGATACTTGTTTATTTAGAATTAAAAATTTAAAATTAAATGTACAAAAACATATAAAAATATTTTTTTTCATATACTTATTACTTTACTTAATTTGTTCAAGTTATTTGATTTAGTGCAAGTATATATCTCATCTAAAATAAGTATCTATTACATTAAATACTTAAAGTGCTAATACTTTTTAATTTTTTTAATGAAAATATCAATAGTAAAACAAGTATTTTAAGTGGTATTACAAATTTTTAAAATCAATAACAAGTAATAAAACAAGTAACGAGCCGAGTATTAAAAAAAGTTGTGATACTTGATACTTGACTTATACTTGCAAGTAGTAAGTTTTGCAGACTTGTTACTTGTCTTGACAACGCCAAGTATTTGCTTTTTCAAACCGAGTACGAGTCAAGTAGCAAGTATTGACCGAGTAACAAGTATTAGTGTCCAGCCCTATCAAGAATCCAGTAGAGAGTGTGAAACTGTTCTTCTAAAAATTTGGATCATCCAAATGCCCAAACGTCTCGTTCCAGTGACTAGAAGCTTCTACCTGTGTCCTCATAATCCAGATATGTTTTGCTGTTTCTGCTTGCTCTTGCTCTTCCATAATTTTCTGCAATTGTCAAAACCTTCAATATCTTGGTATATAACAGGCACATTCATATACACATTGGAAACTGCACCAATGTTTTGTGTAATATTAGATATGGTGCAAAAAAGAACAATGTTATGTTACCGGATTGATGCAGAAAGTAAGAGCGGCACCAGGTAAAACAGTGTTTGGACAATAACCAAAAAGAAGTGTGATTCACGTAGCTACAAGTCATTGTTATTTGAAGTTATCTAGTCTATTTGATATCCATGTATATAATGCTAATGTTTGATGCACTAGAGTAGACAAAAAAAAGTAATGAAGAATGAAGCAACTGTAAGATAAAAGAATGTACAAACCTCGGCTTCAGAAGCTGTTTTGGTCTTTAACGAAAGACAATCAAAGAGATCATAGAATTTCGTAGGGTGTGATTGCATTACCATAATCATTACCTTATTGTCTAATCAACACTTATTCTGAAAAGCATTTATGAAAGCATTTACAAGATGCTAATGTTTTCAACATTCTTTACTCAGTGTTTTCATATGAAATTTTTGTTAGAACATTTACAGTTAGAATAATAATAAAATAAAAATAATTATATATAATTAGCTTATTTTATTTATAATATGAAAAATTATGTTTATAATTTAACAAATAAAATTGTATTTTTCAAAATAAAATTATATTTTCAAAATAAAAATTGCGACTAAATATTTTTAAGAGAAAAATATTTCACATTCAAAATATAATATATTTTATATAATTATACATATCATTCATTATTTTTAATAACAAAATATAATGTAGTGTATATTTATATATATTATAAATATAAACATATCTATATTATTTAAAAATAAATAAATTATATATTATATATTAATTTGTATGATAATTTTGTATATAAATGATTTATTCATCTACCAGTAAATAGATAATGACAATTTATACATATATATATATCTATATAATTAATTTATTTTATTTAATAATATAATAAATAATTTTATATCCCTACATTAATTATATTTTTAAAAGAAAAATAATAATATTTCACATTTAGAACATAATTTAATTTATATAATTAAATAAAACTCATTATTTTTAATAAAAAATTATTATTAATATAATATATATATGGATTATTTTAAAATAAATATATTATATACTAACTTTTATGTAATTGTAAAATTGTATACTGCTAATGTTTTATCTATCAGTTTATTAAAAAACTAGGTGGGTTGTCCGTACATGCGGGCATAAACATTTTATAAAATTATTTATTAATATATACATTACTAATTTTAAAACTATAAAGATAAATTTTATTTATATTTTTATTTAAATTTTTATGTGAAAATTCTTATATATACTATATTTATTATTAATAAATCAATCTTAAAATTCACTCAATTATAAAAAATTAATAATTTACTTGATTAATAGTTAGTTATGTATTTTCTTTTTTTTTTCTTTTTTTTTAATTTTAACTTTTTATTAAAGGATTGTTTTTGGGATAACAACACAATATATATATATATCAAAATTATCTTTTTATTTTAAATAATTTATAGATTTTGGATAATTCTTATTATTAATAATTTTAATCATTTATCTAATAAAAATATTTTAAATTCATTTTTTATTTTTGAATAATTTATATATTTTCTTCATTAAGGACATAAACGATATTAACCACTCTAACTTTTAACATGGAAGTTTCACATAAAATTGTATACTGTTAATAATGTTTTATCTATCAGTTTATTAAAAAACTAGGTGGGTTGCCCGTACATGCGGGCATAAACATTTTATAAAATTATTTATTAATATATACATTACTAATTTTAAAACTATAAAGATAAATTTTATTTTTATTTTTATTTAAATTTTTATGTGAAAATTCTTATATATACTATATTTATTATTAATAAATCAATCTTAAAACTCACTCAATTATAAAAAAAAAAATAATTTACTTGATTAATATTTAATTATGTATTTTCTCTTTTTTTTTCTTTTTTTAAACTTTAACTTTTTATTAAAAGATTTTTTTTGGGATAACAACACAATATATATTTATATATATCAGAATTATCTTTTTATTTTAAATAATTTATAGATTTTGGATAATTTTTATTATTAATAATTTTAATCATTTATCTAATAAAAATAATTTAAATTCATTTTTATTTTTGAATAATTTATATTTTTTCTTCATTAATGACATAAACAATATTAATCACTCTAATAGTTTCGTTGCGAAAAACCACTTCGCAAATAATAGTATAAATTTAGTGAGTGCATACAATTGCTGCAGCATACTGTTTCTACAGGATACTGCTATTGTTTTATCAACAACTGTACCAATCGAAGCCTTAGTACAATCCAAGTTTTCCAATCCGGTAATACTACTGCATTTGATAAAATGGTGTTGCAAAGAGATACTATGAGTTAATACTTAGATCAATAGAGTCAACACAACGTTATAGCCTTATAGGTAAAGTGATTCAACCTAAACAGATGACATATAATCTGACGGATAACACAATGCAAAATAGAACCCTCGAACAGCTGATGAGAGCAAACAGAGACACAAAGTACATAGCATTCCGACAAATCTAAAAATCATAAACGTTATTCTCCTTAAAGCGATACAGCTAGCTAAATATTTCCAAGACTAATCCTTTTTATTTAAAACACACAACCTTGTCCTGTCCCATCGCCAATGCTGGTTATGTTGGACCATCTAGACATCCCTTCAACAAAACATACATTGCGGAAATGGTTTCAGACATCTTTCAAGTACTAACATTCCCATCGCTAAACCATCACTAAACTTTGAACAAAGTTCTTTTAGTGCAAAACAGACAATGGTTTAGCTTATAGTCACTGGAACGAGACTTTTGGGCATTTGGATGATCCTAATTATTAGAAGTGCAGTTTCACACTCTACTGGATTCTTGATTTACATTTTTACTTCCAAGAAACTCAATTTTTCCGCTAGAGATATGCCGATTTTATGCCTCAATCTTCCAAAGAAGCGCACCCGGGAAGATGGAGGGATGTTGAGAGATCATTTAGATGTATTTGATAACAACATAAATGAAAATCTTATTCTATTAATAAAGTTGGAAACATTATACATGTATCAATGTTTTCTTTCATAATAAAACTTATATATGCTACAAAGTTTAGTAACTTTTATATTTGACCAGAGTGGTACTACTAGGCCGTGGAGCTTTCTGTAAGTGTTTAGTGTCTTTCTTTTGATTCACTGGACCCCTTAGATTCTCCAAACGTCGAGGAAAGCTTTTCCATCGAGCTCTCGGGAGAACAAGATCTTCAAATACTCTTCAGTGGTCACACTTCTGAACAACGCAGCCTTGTTCCTTTCCACAAGGCTTCTTAGGGGACCAACTACTTTACCCATTCCCATATTGTGAAACGTCGCCACAGAAAGCCTCTCCTTCTCTGAGTTCACAACCCCACGATGCTCTATACTTCTGTATGTCCCATTCGTTATGATCTACAAAATGACAAAGTAAGAACCATTTACAATGCTATACCATACAGTCTCTCTCTGGTCCATATATGATCTTACCTCTAACATGTCTCCAATATTGACAATGAAAGCATTTGGGAGAGGTTTGACTGAAACCCACTTGCCTTCTTTCTTGATTTGGAGACCTTCCACTTCATTAACCTGCAAAAGGATGGTGAGTCCTGTAGCATCTGAATGTGGACTTAGACCATTAACCTGATCAGACTCTGGACAAGGTGGGTAGTAATTCATCCTTATTTTCTGTCCTAACTCGTCATCAAACAACTCTTCCATTTCATCAGGTTCTATCTTCAGGGCTCTTGCGATTTTCACTAATAAGATCTTAGCTATGCTTTTCACTTCAGCTGAGTACTTCTCTAGTGTATCTCTGAACAAACATAACCAAGATTTTTAAAAACATAGAAGACTTGTGGAAGTGGCAAGCTCATTTGAAGCAAACCTAAAGGGAAGATGTAACTTGGGGAACAAGCGAGGGTTGCGTGATCGAGCAGGTTGCATTAAGAGGTAGAACATGTCTCCCCAGTCTAGTTTCTGCTCCTCTGAAACCACATGAGCTTGTCCAAACCCTTCCATCTCACCAGGTTTGTAACACCCCCGAACCGTCCTAGACATATGGTCGATCCATCGGCCAACAATCAAACAAGAACATGACCGATAGACCAACCGATACCCAGGGTTTGAAATGAGCCAACCGGCCAGCCAACAATCAAATAAGAACATGACTGACCGTCCAACCCAGCACCATGGTCCGGAAGCGCTACATGACGGGCTAGGGACGATCCGGTCAGAGTCCTAGAACTTACTCCGCTACCTAGACCAGTTCATCCACTAACTCGCTCCGCTAACTCAAGGCTTAAGGCTTTGCAACCCGTACCAAGAGTTAATGGTTCCGTTAGATCAAGGCCTAAGGCTTTTCAACCCGTACCAAGACCTAACGTTGTGTTACACCGGACTAGTCAAATATCAGAGTACTCATGATGCGCATATAAAACAATTACTTTATTGATTCATGAAATATTCATACACAGAAATAATTCAAGACTGGGCCCGGCCTAATGCCAAATCGAGTCAACTAAAGGCAAATAAAAATACCATTTACAAAAGGCATGAAAATCTACTCCGGCGGTCCTAACGTCCAGCACCAAGCTATCCAATATCCTTACTTAAGCTACCTGCAAAAAGGACAACGGAGTTGGGTGAGTAACCTAATGTTACTCAGTGAGCTGGCGGCCTCTACCCGCAACCTATAAACTAACCCAGACAACCCAAAATAACAATCAATCTAGCCCTAGCATGCAATCGAAGCTAAAACTAAACAAGCAAACACAATTCACTATCTAATCAAACCGTTACTAAGTTAGATTTGGCCTCCTGCCTTGATCTATCTTCAAGTAACGGGAACCTGCATGAAAACAAGTCAACAAGCAATCCCTAGTTAACCATATATACACCTGAGTTCAATACTCATGTAGTGTTAGACACTTAGACTATACAAGTATCACTAATTGGTCGACCAACAATCAGACAAGAACATGATCGGCCAATCGCTGATACCGCATAGCTTTCAATATCCACCACCCTTCATAAGTCATCCCTCAAACAATATAATAGCCAACTTTGGGTCTACACTAACCAAAGAGACACCAATCCTAATCCGGTACCTAACCCGGAATTAGAACTCAATGTTAGAAACCTGCAAGAAAATCAAACACCAATAACAATAATAAGGTACTAACTACGACTCTATCTAACTCGTAACACCGTATATCGGTGTTACACTTACTCTAGGGTTCCATAACCCTTTACTAGACACGACACTCTAACTCGACACTCTAACATGGGCCCTGGTGACTTCGTGTTCCTCCTCTACATCGGAAATATCCTATCTCCCTACCACGAAGGCCAAAAGAAAGAAACTTTCAACCGACCGCGGCCCACAGTCATTCGGGTCACCGCGCGACAGCCCACTGTCATTTGGGTCACTGCCGGACATTACACCGTCGTGTAACACTCAGCCCTAGGCCATGACCCCGTCTCTCTGAGTCTTCCCGATCCAGCAAATAAGGGGTTTCCTTGAACCCGTTGAATACGAGGTCGAGGAAACACTAATCACCCCTAAACAAGCCTAGCATGGGCGGGTTACGCACATGCTGTCGGCACACACTCAACACAAAGAAAAATCAAGAACCTAACCTAAGGCTAAAGTTCCCGATCCTAAATAGACTCGACTCTACAACACTAACCAATAGTACCAGTGGTCCGGCCTATATGGCCTAAGACCCTTAGTACTAACATATACTTAAAATAAACAACAATATCATAAATAAACAACGCAACCAGTTAGTCACTCCCTTACCAAGAGCTAACTAACCTTAATCAACAAGATTAATTAAACAAGTAAGCATTTAACTAATCTAACAAGCAATCAACTTAACCAAACCGTTACCCAGATAGTTCGGCCTCCTGCTACGAGACTATCATCAAGATAACAGGAACCTGCACTCAACCATATCAACAAGCAAGAGTAGAAAACATGATGCATCCTAGTCCTAGTCCTAGTCAGGTTATTAACTCAGTCTTAATTCCTTATCATCTCAGCTTAGCCCGTGCTAAACTGAGTCCGGTTCAAATAAATAAAAATAACCCTAAGGACTCTATCATGCAATAACGTGAGCATTCTACTCTATATGCAACTCGATTTATCCTAAGTCCCAAGTGGAACTCAAGCATAAATAAAACTATCCTAAATTCCAAGTGGAATTCAAACAAGTCAACTCACTAACCTATCTATCCTAAATTCCAAACGGAATGCAAACAATACCAACTCACAAAACTACCCTAAATTCCAAGTGGAATTCAAGCAAGCCAACTCACAGTGTTTTATGCCGATAAGAAGCTAGTTGATCGGAGAGGACTTGGCCAAAACCTGAGATGAACGTCTTCAATGGACAGAACTGGACTGATATTGACTTGGACAGAACCTCCCCTTACACTTTTCTGGACTGCTCTGGACTCGGACAGAACTTTCTTTAGCTTCTGGACAGTTCTTCGGACTTTCGGGTAGAACATTGGCTTCAGAACTTAGACTGATTTGAACTCGTGGAACTAACCTGATCTTGGACAGAACCTCCACTTGGTCATCATAGAATATTACTGGCTTGGATGGATTGATTTGGACAGAGCTTCCGCTTCACAATCGTAGAGAATCACCAATTGGACAACACTAGCCTTCTCGGTGCAATATCGGTCTTTAGAAAAGATTATACCCTCAATCTGACTTCTTTCTTTCACTCTCTCTCTCTAGCCACGTTTTTAACTTTATTTGGACAGGTATGGATGAATGAAATGAGCTGGGGTCGTGGGTTATTTATAGGGAGCAGCAACCAATCAGATTCAGGTTGGTGGCAGCTCGTGTGTCGCTCCGCATGGCTCCGGACGCATGCACGGCGGCACCTCGTGCTCCACATGTCTCTCAGCATGCTCAAGACTCATGCAGGGCGCCACCATTCCTCTTAGATGTCAAGCTGCATGTCTGAAACTCATGCAAGTCCACACCACACCATCCACATGTCGATCATCATGCTTTGGTTGCATGCGCGTCGACACCTCGTGCTTGGTCGATCCACCTCGTGCTTTTGGGTGTCAATCCACATGTGATTCTTCCATGCATGGCGACACCTCCTCCTTGTGTTGACACTCAGCTGTTTAGATGGTTGACAGCACGTCCTGATCCCATACACGGAGCCACATCGTGCTTCTCGGTCCATTCGCCCGATTTCGACTCTTCCAGAATATTTTTGACCCGCGATCAATCCTGAATATTTTTCCGCTCCCGTTCTGATGCTCTGAATATTATTAAGAAATTCCAAAAGTATCCTGACCTTGATGGAAAATATTTACCGAGCCTCTGACTTTCCCGAAAAATTCCATAACACCGAAATTAGGGTTTTTGCCCAATTTTGGGTTTTCCCGTCGTGCTTCAATCCCGTCGTGCTTACTTCCCGTCGTGCTTGCTTCCCGTCGTGCTTAAATCCCATCCTGCTTCCGATTTATTTTTCTTTCTCCAAAATAATATATTACGAAGTTTCACGGAAACTTCGTGCCTAAGAAACGTCGAGCTTCGGAAACGTCGTGCTTCTAAAACGTCGTGCTTCAAAAAATGTTATGCTTCCAAAACGTTTGTCTGATCAATCTGAGACATTGTCTAACATCGTAGAGCAGCTTATTCATCATGGTTCAGTCACTATCAATTCTTCGACTACGTCGTACTTCAAAACGTCTCGATCGATCCTTATCTCCCGCGACTCAACCACCAGGTTGATGCTCAACCACTCTTCCATTCTCTCTGAACCATGTCAAGTTTTATATGAACAAAACTCAACATTCTTCATCAAAATTTGATTCCCAAAAGCTTGGCTCCAAATTCCAACTTTGTCGATCTCGACCATTTTATCCCTTCAGGCGGGTTACTACAAGGTTGTTGCCAGAGCTTCTTCTTCTCTTCCTTGGGAAGGTTGAAGAAATCTTGAATCTCTGACTTGACTTTCTCCAAGAAGTTTGAGTCCATTCCGTGGTTCACAAGCTACAAATAAAATTACAAAAGACAAGCTACAATGATAAAACTTGAGATCCATATAGGTTTAATATATTAACAAAAATAGTATTTAAGTTTGAGACTTGCTTGGAAAAATCCCCACTCTTTGCAAGCCAAGTCAAGCTTGTCAATCTCAGAAGCCATGTAGGTTGAGGAACACAAACGACTCTGGTCAATGATTGGGATCTCGGTTCTTGGACCATAGTCATCGGCCATCTCAGTTTTGTTTAGATCAGACCGTACATACCTCTGAGGAACCGTCTTGATCATCTTGTCCTTCACCATCTCTTGTACAGAAGGAACTATTATAGAGTTATACTGGATTGCTTCCTTGGCTTCCATGGCTGCTGGTTCTTGATTGTTTTTTCTCTTACTTCTTTGTTATGAGTGTGGAGAAGTGGATTTGCTAATGCCGTATATAACGAGTGGAACCTTTGATCAGAGCCGTCCCCTTGCTAAGCACATGAAACAAATGACTTAGGCTACATATATATATTCGTAGCAAGGGACACATATTTGATGCTTAGTTAGTGACATTGGTTGTGTGATGTTTTGATTGCTTGATTATTTTTAAAAGTTTTATTCCTTAATTCTTTTCTAACTTAATTGTGTTCCTTAATTTCATCTTTTAAAATAAAGCTACATTACAATTTTTTTTTTACAACATGTCTTGACTTTTGTAGTAGCCGCCACAATAGATTTTCATTTTGTTATCCTAAGCCCACAATGACTTATTCTGCTATACTGCTATGTTTTTGTGTGTAAACTCATTAGTTGTAAAAAAAGTTATAGACTTATTATTATTTATATACTTTAAACAGTAAAATTAGATTTTTACCATTCGTAGTTCAAATAGTTATATAGTGTTCTAGAAACTAAAAATGAACATACAAATAAGGGTTTCTTGCAATGTAACTCAAAACTCAAAGTCAAAGTCAAATATAAAACTAACCCATGATTTTCTAGAACTTTCATTTATCATATTCACCCCAAAAGTTTGGAATATTCACTAAAATGCAATTTTTTTGTTTTGAAAATGAGTATTTCACACTATCATTCTCATCTACATGAAATATTTACAAAATTGTCATTATCAGTAATACACAACCACCATGAACAACCAATTTGAAACTAATAATATATCTAAAAATTAATTTTTAATCCTATTATCTCATTTCTTATGCTCAAAAACTAAACCTCTTTCATTTTCTCTCCATATTTATGTAAAATCACCAAGATTTTGATTCTAAACTTTGTAAGGTTCATACTCATGAATCTTGGTAATTAACAAGTGGATTTGTTTTGTGGTGAAATTATGTGTGCTAGGAGAAAGTAATCTAAGTTATCTCACTGGTTGAAAGTATGAAATTGATTTTTTTAGATCTGTTTGCTCAAAAGACTTCCGTGTAAGTCTTCTAATTGTAGAAGACTCACACAGAAGTCTTCTGGTCAATGAAGAAGTTAGTTTTGTAATTGACTTTTATATGTGTTTAAAGAGGCGACTTATTCGAAAGTCTTCTACTTTTCTTTGTTAAAAAAATCTCGAAAATATCAGAGAAGACCTCCAAGTAAGTCATCTAGGATAAAAAAGTTAGTTTTGCATTTGATCAAATTGTTCAGAAATTTGACTTTTCTAGATGACTTACATATAATTCGTCTAGCTGAAAAATAAAACTTAAATATTTTATTTTTACTTGACGATTTATATGTAAGTCCTCTCAGGTCAATTTTGCAATTAAAAATAAAACTTAAATATTTAATTTTAACTAGACGACCTACAAGCATGTGTTCCGGGAGAAGACTTATACGGAAGTTTTCCAGAATTCTTTTACGTTATTCTAGTCAAACCTTGGATATCACAAACGACTTCCAAGTAAGTCATCTAGCGTAAGACATACATATAGGTCGTCTAGTTAAAATTAAATATTTAAGTTTTATTTTATAATTTCAAAAGTAACCTGAGACGACATACATATAAGTTATCTAGTAAAAATAAAATATTTAAGATGGGAGTAAGATTTATAGAGAGTTTGTTGATTTTAAAAGTTGGGAGATTTGTTGAATTTGGAAAGAGTTGTAGAGAATTTTGTATATTGTAAGAATCTAGGAAAATAAATTACTACAATGATTTTAAGAATCTAAGAAATATATGTAATATTCTTAAAATCTTGTTCTATGCTAGGTTGCATAGAAACGAAAACGGATACGTGGAAACGAAACGTTTCGAAACGTGGAAACGTGATTTTAAAGAAAATCAGAAATGGAAACGTTTTAGAAACGTCTATAATGTATATATATATATGTGTGTGTGTGTGTGTGTGAGAGAGAGAGAGCGATTAATTAACATTTAAGCTTAATTTTTTATTTGATTTATCTAAGAAAGAAAACTTAGTAATGGAAATGTTATTTTTTTGGTACATTGTAAAAATTCTAATCAATAATTCGAAAACTAACACATGTTATCATTCTATAAATTTAAGGAGATATTTCATTCAAAATCAAATCATTATACTAAAATGATTACAAATATCGAAAGATAATATTAAATATAAATTAATAAAAATATAATCGCTAACATCAAATACCAAATAGTTATTATTTCGTGTTTCCAATCAGAATCGCGAGTTTCCAAATTAGAAACGCAAGTTTCCATCGTGTTTCAAAAATGAAATTTTCAAAAAAACGCGTTTCCAAAGAGTTTCTTCAAGTTTCCAAGAGATTCCGATTCCGAAACATTTCCGAAACAGAAAACGGAGTTTGACCAAAGTTTCCATGCAACCTAGGTTCTATGAGTTCAATGGTTAAGAATACAACTACTAATAACATTAACTTTAATAGATCTATAGAATCAAGAAATTCAATTGTTGCTAGAGATTTGCAGATTGTTCTGCCGGACATTTCACTTCATTTCCTTTGAAAAGATGTCTGTTGAGGCCGAACAGTTTAACATGTAATGATGATGCACTAACTGTTTTAACGACTCTCTTGTCTGTTTGGCCCATAGAAACAGAGAGATGGATATTTCATATTTACAAAAAGCAGGAAACTTAGGAGAGACATAGTACATATAATACAACAGTGACAGTTTGATAAGATAAAGTTCATTTGGCACTTTAGATTCTCCAAACGTCGAGGAAAGCTTTTCCATCGAGCTCTCGGGAGAACAAGATCTTCAAATACTCTTCAGTGGTCACACTTCTGAACAACGCAGCCTTGTTCCTTTCCACAAGGCTTCTTAGGGGACCAACTACTTTACCCATTCCCATATTGTGAAACGTCGCCACAGAAAGCCTCTCCTTCTCTGAGTTCACAACCCCACGATGCTCTATACTTCTGTATGTCCCATTCGTTATGATCTACAAAATGACAAAGTAAGAACCATTTACAATGCTATACCATACAGTCTCTCTCTGGTCCATATATGATCTTACCTCTAACATGTCTCCAATATTGACAATGAAAGCATTTGGGAGAGGTTTGACTGAAACCCACTTGCCTTCTTTCTTGATATGGAGACCTTCCACTTCATTAACCTGCAAAAGGATGGTGAGTCCTGTAGCATCTGAATGTGGACTTAGACCATTAACCTGATCAGACTCTGGACAAGGTGGGTAGTAATTCATCCTTATTTTCTGTCCTAACTCGTCATCAAACAACTCTTCCATTTCCTCAGGTTCTATCTTCAGGGCTCTTGCGATTTTCGCTAATAAGATCTTAGCTATGCTTTTCACTTCAGCTGAGTACCTCTCTAGTGTATCTCTGAACAAACATAACCAAGATTTTTAAAAACATAGAAGACTTGTGGAAGTGGCAAGCTCATTTGAAGCAAACCTAAAGGGAAGATGTAACTTGGGGAACAAGCGAGGGTTGCGTGATCGAGCAGGTTGCATTAAGAGGTAGAACATGTCTCCCCAGTCTAGTTTCTGCTCCTCTGAAACCACATGAGCTTGTCCAAACCCTTCCATCTCACCAGGTTGTTGCCAGAGCTTCTTCTTCTCTTCCTTGGGAAGGTTGAAGAAATCTTGAATCTCTGACTTGACTTTCTCCAAGAAGTTTGAGTCCATTCCGTGGTTCACAAGCTACAAATAAAATTACAAAAGACAAGCTACAATGATAAAACTTGAGATCCATATAGGTTTAATATATTAACAAAAATAGTATTTAAGTTTGAGACTTGCTTGGAAAAATCCCCACTCTTTGCAAGCCAAGTCAAGCTTGTCAATCTCAGAAGCCATGTAGGTTGAGGAACACAAACGACTCAGGTCAATGATTGGGATCTCGGTTCTTGGACCATAGTCATCGGCCATCTCAGTTTTGTTTAGATCAGACCGTACATACCTCTGAGGAACCGTCTTGATCATCTTGTCCTTCACCATCTCTTGTACAGAAGGAACTATTATAGAGTTATACTGGATTGCTTCCTTGGCTTCCATGGCTGCTGGTTCTTGATTGTTTTTTCTCTTACTTCTTTGTTATGAGTGTGGAGAAGTGGATTTGCTAATGCCGTATATAACGAGTGGAACCTTTGATCAGAGCCGTCCCCTTGCTAAGCACATGAAACAAATGACTTAGGCTACATATATATATTCGTAGCAAGGGACACATATTTGATGCTTAGTTAGTGACATTGGTTGTGTGATGTTTTGATTGCTTGATTATTTTTAAAAGTTTTATTCCTTAATTCTTTTTTCTAACTTAATTGTGTTCCTTAATTTCATCTTTTAAAAAAAAGCTACATTACAATTTTTTTTTACAACATGTCTTGACTTTTGTAGTAGCCGCCACAATAGATTTTCATTTTGTTATCCTAAGCCCACAATGACTTATTCTGCTATACTGCTATGTTTTTGTGTGTAAACTCATTAGTTGTAAAAAAAGTTATAGACTTATTATTATTTATATACTTTAAAACAGTAAAATTAGATTTTTACCATTCGTAGTTCAAATAGTTATATAGTGTTCTAGAAACTAAAAATGAACATACAAATTAGGGTTTCTTGCAATGTAACTCAAAACTCAAAGTCAAAGTCAAATATAAAACTAACCCATGATTTTTTAGAACTTTCATTTACCATATCCACCCCAAAAGTTTGGATCATTCACTAAAATGCGATTTTTTTTTTTGAAAATGAGTATTTCACACTATCATCCTCATCTACATGAAATACTTACAAAATTGCCATTATCAGCAATACACAACCACCATGAACAACCAATTTGAAACTAATAATATATCTAAAAATTAATTTTCAATCCTATTATCTCAATTCTTATGCTCAAAAACTAAACCTCTTTCCTTTTCTCTCTATATTTATGTAAAAGCACCAAGATTTTGATTCTAAACTTTGTAAGGTTCATACTCATGAATCTTGGTAATTAACAAGTGGATTTTTTTTGTGGTGAAATTATGTGTGCTAGGAGAAAGTAATCTAAGTTATCTCACTGGTTGAAAGTATGAAATTGTTTTTTTTTTAGATCTGTTTGCTCAAAAGACTTCCGTGTAAGTCTTCTAATTGTAGAAGACTCACACAAAAGTCTTCTGATCAATGAAGAGGTTAGTTTTGCAATTGACTTTTATATGTGTTTTAAGAGGCGACTTATCCGGAAGTCTTCTACTTTTCTTTGTTAAAAAAATCTCGAAAATATCAGAGAAGACCTCCAAGTAAGTCGTCTAGGATAAAAAGTTAGTTTTGCATTTGATCAAATTGTTCAGAAATTTGACTTTTCTAGATGACTTACATGTAATTCGTCTAGCTGAAAAATAAAACTTAAATATTTTATTTTTACTTGACGATTTATATGTAAGTCCTCTCAGGTCAATTTTGCAATTAAAAATAAAACTTAAATATTTAATTTTAACTAGACGACCTACAAGCATGTGTTCCGGGAGACGACTTATACGGAAGTTTTCCAGAATTTTTTTACGCGTTATTCTACTCAAACCTTGGATATCACAAACGACTTCCAAGTAAGTCGTCTAGCGTAAGACATACATGTAGGTCGTCTAGTTAAAATTAAATATTTAAGTTTTATTTTATAATTGCAAAAGTAACCTGAGACGACATACATATAAGTTATCTAGTAAAAATAAAATATTTAAGATGGGAGTAAGATTTATAGAGAGTTTGTTGATTTTAAAAGTTGGGAGATTTGTTGAATTTGGAAAGAGTTGTAGAGAATTTTGTATATTGTAAGAATCTAGGAAAGTAAATTACTACAATGATTTTAAGGATCTAAGAAATATATGTAATATTCTTAAAATCTTGTTCTATGCTAGGTTGCATAGAAACGAAAACGGATACGTGGAAACGAAACGTTTCGAAACGTGGAAACGTGATTTTAAAGAAAATCAGAAATGGAAACGTTTTAGAAACGTCTATAATGTATATATATATGTGTGTGTGTGTGTGTGTGTGTGTGTGAGAGAGAGAGAGAGAGAGAGAGAGAGAGAGAGAGATTAATTAACATTTAAGCTTAGTTTTTTATTTGATTTATCTAAGAAAGAAAACTTAGTAATGGAAATGTTATTTTTTTGGTACATTGTAAAAATTCTAATCAATAATTCGAAAACTAACACATGTTATCATTGTATAAATTTAAGGAGAGATTTCATTCGAAATCAAATCATTATACTAAAATGATTACAAATATCGAAAGATAATATTAAATATAAATTAATAAAAATGTAATCGCTAACATCAAATACCAAATAGTTATTGTTTCGCGTTTCCAATCAGAATCGTGAGTTTCCAAATTAGAAATGCAAGTTTCCATCGTGTTTCAAAAATGAAATTTTCAAAAAACGCGTTTCCAAAGAGTTTCTTCAAGTTTCCAAGAGATTCCGATTCCGAAACATTTCCGAAACAGAAAACGAAGTTTGACCAAAGTTTCCATGCAACCTAGGTTCTATGAGTTCAATGGTTAAGAATACAACTACTAATAACATTAACTTTAATAGATTTATAGAATCAAGAAATTCAATTGTTGCTAGAGATTTGCAGATTGTTCTGCCGGACATTTCACTTCATTTCCTTTGAAAAGATGTCTGTTGAGGCCGAACAGTTTAACATGTAATGATGATGCACTAACTGTTTTAACGACTCTCTTGTCTGTTTGGCCCATAGAGACAGAGAGATGGATATTTCATATTTACAAAAAGCAGGAAACTTAGGAGAGACATAGTACATATAATACAACAGTGACAGTTTGATAAGATAAAGTTCATTTGGCCCTTTAGATTCTCCAAACGTCGAGGAAAGCTTTTCCATCGAGCTCTCGGGAGAACAAGATCTTCAAATACTCTTCAGTGGTCACACTTCTGAACAACGCAGCCTTGTTCCTTTCCACAAGGCTTCTTAGGGGACCAACTACTTTACCCATTCCCATATTGTGAAACGTCGCCACAGAAAGCCTCTCCTTCTCTGAGTTCACAACCCCACGATGCACTATACTTCTGTATGTCCCATTCGTTATGATCTACAAAATGACAAAGTAAGAAACATTTACAATGCTATACCATACAGTCTCTCTCTGGTCCATATATGATCTTACCTCTAACATGACTCCAATATTGACAATGAAAGCATTTGGGAGAGGTTTGACTGAAACCCACTTGCCTCTTTCTTGATCTGGAGACCTTCCACTTCATTAACCTTCAAAAGGATGGTGAGTCCTGTAGCATCTGAATGTGGACTTAGACCATTAACCTGATCAGGCTCTAGACAAGGTGGGTAGTAATTCATCCTTATTTTCTGTCCTAACTCGTCATCAAACAACTCTTCCATTTCCTCAGGTTCTATCTTCAAGGCTCTTGCGATTTTCGCTAATAAGATCTTAGCTATGCTTTTCACTTCAGCTGAGTATGTAACACCCCCGAACCGTCCTAGACATATAGTCGATCCACCGGCCAACAATCAAACAAGAACATGACCGATAGACCAACCAATACCCAGGGTTAGAGATGAGCCAACCGGCCAGCCAACAATCAAACAAGAACATGACTGATCGTCCAACCCAACACCATGGTCCGGAAGCGCTACGTGACGGCTAGGGACAATCTGGTCATAGTCATAGAACTTACTCCGCAACCTAGACCAGTTCATCCACTAACTCGTCCCGCTAAATCAAGGCATAAGGCTTTGCAACCCGTACCAAGAGTTAACGGTTCCATTAGATCAAGGCCTAAGGCTTTTCAACCCGTACCAAGACCTAACGTTGTGTTAGACCGGACTAGTCAAATATCAGAGTACTCATGATGCGCATATAAAACAATTACTTTATTTATTCAAGAAATAGTCATACATTGAAATAATTCAAGACTGAGCCCGGCCTAATGCCAAATCGAGTCAACTAAACACAAATCAAAATACCGTTTACAAAAGGCATGAAAATCTACTCCGGCGGTCCTAACGTCCAGCAACGAGCTATCCGATCATCCTTACTAAAGCTACCTACAAAAAGGACAACGGAGTTGGGTGAGTAACCTAATGTTACTCAGTGATCTGGCGGCCTCTACCCGCAACCTATAAACTAACCCAGACAACCCAAAAAAACAATCAATCTAGCCCTATCATGCAAACAAAGCTAAAGCTAAACAAGCAAACACAATTCACTATCTAATCAAACCGTTACTAAGTTAGATTTGGCCACCTGCCTTGATCTAACTTTAAGTAACGGGAACCTGCATGAAAACAAGTCAACAAGCAATCCCTAGTTAACCATATATACGCCTAAGTTCAGTACTCATGTAGTGTTAGACACTTAGACTATACAAGTATCACTAACCGGTCGACCAACAATCAGACAAGAACATGATTGGCCAATCAATGATACCGCATAGCTTTCAATATCCACCACCCTTCATAAGCAATCGCCCAAATAATATAACAGCCAACTTTGGGTCTATGCTAACCAAAGAGACACCAATCCTAATCCGGTACCTAGCCCGGAATTAGATCTCAGTGTTAGGAACCTGCAAGGAAATCAAACACCAATAACAATAATAATATACTAACTAACTACAACTCGATCTAATTCGTAACACGTATATCAGTGCTACACTTAATCTAGGGTTCCATAACCCTTTACTAAACACGACACTCTAAGCTGGGCCTTGGTGACTTCGTGTTCCTCTCAATCGGCAATATCCTATCTCCCTACCACAAAGGCCAGAAGAAGGAACTTTCAACCGACCGCGGCCCACAGTCCATCGGGTCACCGCGCGACAGCCCACAGTCCATCGGGTCACTGCCACGTTACACCGTCGTGTAACACTCAGCCCTAGGCCATGACCCCGTCTCTCTGAGTCTTCCCGATCCAGCGAATAAGGGGTTTCCTTGAACCCGCTGAATACGAGGTCGAGGAAACACTAATCACCCCTAAACATGCCTAGCATGGGCGGGTTACGCACATGCTGTCGGCACACACTCAACACAAAGAAAAATCAAGAACCTAACCTAAGGCTAAAGTTCCTGATCCTAACTAGACTCGACTCTACAACACTAACCAATAGTACCAGTAGTCCGGCCTATATGGCCTAAAACCCTTAGTACTAACATATAATAAACTAAACAACAATATCATAAATAAACAACGCAACCAGTTAGTCACTCCCTTACCAAGAGCTAACTAACCTCAATCAACAAGATTAATTAAACAATCAAGCATTTAACTAATCTAACAAGCAATCTACTTAATCAGACCGTTATCCAGATAGTTCGGCCTCCTGCTATTAAACTATCTTTAAAGATAACGGGAACCTGCACTTAACCATATCAACAAGCAAGAGTAGAAAACATGATGCATCCTAGTCCTAGTCCTAGTCAGGTTATTAACTCAGTCTTAATTCCTTATCATCTCAGCTTAGCCCCTGCTAAACTGAGTCCGGTTCAAATAAATAAAAAAAACCCTAAGGACTCTATCATGCAATAACGTGAGCATTCTACTCTATATGCAACTCGATCTATCCTAAGTCCCAAGTGGAACTCAAGCATAAATAAAACTATCCTAAATTCCAAGTGGAATTCAAGCAAGTCAACTCACTAACCTATCTATCCTAAATTCCAAACGGAATGCAAACAATACCAACTCCCTAACCTATCTACCCTAAATTCCAAACGGAATTCAAACAAGCCAACTCACAAAACTACCCTAAATTCCAAGTGGAATTCAAACAAGCCAACTCACAAAACTACCCTAAATTCCAAGTGGAATTCAAACAAGCCAACTCACAGTGTTCTATGCCGATAAGCAACTGGTTGATCGGAGAGGACTTGGCCAAAACCCAAGATGAACGTCTTCAATGGAATGGACTGGACTGATCTTGACCTGGACAGAACCTCCCCACGTACTGGTTTGGACTGATCTGGACTCGGACAGAACTTTCTTTAGCTTCTGGACAGTTCTTCGGACCTTCGGGCAGAACATCAGCTTTAGACTGATCTGAACTCGTGGAACTAACCTGATCTTGGACAGAACCTCCACTTGGTCATCATAGAATATGACTGACTTGGATGGATTGATTTGGACAGAGCTTCCGCCTCACAATTGTAGAGAAAAGTCAATTGGACAGAACTTGCCTTCTCGGTGGAGTATCGGTCTTTAGAATCGACCATACTCTTAACTCGACCATTTTCTTGCTCACTCTCTCTCTACCCACGTTTTTAAATTTCTTTGGACAGGTCTGGATGAATGAAATGATCTGGGGTCGTGGGCTATTTATAGGAGACAACAACCAATCAGCTTCAGGTTGGTGGCAGCTCGTGTGTCGCTCCGCATGGCTCCGGACGCATGCGCGGTGGCACCTCGTGCTCCACATGTCTCTCAGCATGCTCAGGACTCATGCAGGGCGCCAACACTTCTCCAAGATGTCAAGCTACATGTATGAAACTCATGAAAGTACACACCACATCATCCACATGTCGATCAACATGCTTTGGTTGCATGCGCGTCGACACCTCGTGCTTGGTCGATCCACCTCGTGCTTTTGTGTGTCAATCCGCATGTGATGCTTCCATGCACGGCGACACCTCCTCCTTGTGTTGACACTCAGCTGGTTAGATGATTGACATCACGTCCTGATCCCATACACGGAGCCACATCGTGCTTCTCGGTCCATTCGCCCGATTTCGACCCTTCCGGCATATTTTCGACCCGTGATCAATCCCGAATATTTTTATGCTCCCGTTCTGATGCTCTGAATATTCCTAATAAACTCCAAAGGAATCCTGAACTTGATGAAAAATATTTCCCGAGTCTCCGGCTTCCCCGAAAAATTCCATAATACCGAAATTAGGGTTTTACCCGATTTCGGGTTTTTCTGTCGTGCTTTGACCCTGTCGTGTTTACTTCCCGTCCTGCTTACTTCCCGTCCTGCTTACTTACCGTCCTGCTTAATTCCTGTCCTGCTTAAATCCCATATTGCTTCTGATGTTCAAAATAATATTTTACTGATACGGGAATTTTCCAAAAACGTCATGCTTCGGAAACGTCGTGCTTCTAAAACGTCGAGCTTCTAAAACGTCATGCTTCAAAAATGTGATGCTTCCAAAACGTCCGACTGATCAATCTAAGATATTTTCTAACATCTTAGAGCAGCTTATTCATCATGGTTCAGTCACTATCAATTCTTCGACCACGTCGTACTTCAAAACGTCTCGATCGATCCTTATCTCCCGCGATTCGACCACCAGGTTGATGCTCAACCACTCTTCCATTTTTTTCTGAAACATGTCAAGTTTTATATGACCAAAACTCAACATTCCTCATCAAAATTTGATTTCCAAAAGCTTGGCTCCAAATTCCAACTTTGTCGATCTCAACCATTTTATCCCTTCAGGCGGGTTACTACATTCTCCCCCCCTTAATAGAATTCGTCCTCGAATTCTTATATGTGCAGTTGCTCAGCTTCACAATATGCTCCTCCTTGGTTTGTTTTGATGGTAATCTCTTCTTGGACAATTTCATCTTGTGGTCTTGGTTATGTGATGTTTTTCTTCGTCGACTTGCCTTTGATGTCTTCTATTGATTTCTTTGGGTCTTCACACACTTCTGATTCTGAACTAGTTTTACCTTGATACATTTCAGGCATTCTCCTTCGTCTTGAATCCTTTCCTTTTTCTACTTCGGGATTTCCCATGCCTGCCACTGTCCCTTGAGTTTGCTCCTCCAGGTTGCCACGATCACCTTTATATATCTTCACTTGAATGATCACTCATCATCATATCTCTTCACTTGCCTATCACTGTCCCTTTAGTTTTCTCCTCCAGGTTGCCACAATCGTTTCCATACCTCTTGACTTGAATGATCGCTGGATCATCTTCTTACAACTGCTCTTCTAGAACACTCTCATTTCCCATGATACTATCTTGTCCTTTAGATAGATATCACCCTTGTTCCTGATTACTCAAAACCTTTCTCGATCTTCCTTTTCCCCAAAACCTGATGAAGTCCTTCCCACTGAAGTCTTGCTCCTTCCCATTTATCCAGTCCATACCACTGTCCAGTCCCTCTGAACCTATCTTCATTCTTTGTCTTCGGCTTTGGGTTTTTGGCCTCGAACTCCCTCTACTTTAAGGTTTCCATCCTTAAAGTTCCGATCAACGAACACACTTACTAGCTGCAACTTTATCAAACACTTCACACGCAAGTTAGTCAACAACTACCCCAACAAATACTAACTATGCAACCTAACCGCAATGATAACAAAATAACCTAGCAATGCTAACCAGCAACCTAACAATACTAACCAAGCAACCTAGCAATTCTAGATTCCACTATCTAATCCCAGTTCCTAAACCAATAAATCCTAAGGCTGGACGTGACCAGTTCCTAATGCCTTTTGTGACTTCTTTTGACTCGATAAAATATTTGAAAACCGATTAAATCACGAGTTCCGGAAGCATGGACGGAACCATGCTCTGATACCACCTCTGTAACACCCCCGAACCATCCTAGACATATGGTCGATCCATCGGCCAACAATCAAACAAGAACATGACCGATAGACCAACCGATACCCAGGGTTTGAAATGAGCCAACCGGCCAGCCAACAATCAAATAAGAACATGACTGACCGTCCAACCCAGCACCATGGTCCGGAAGCGCTACATGACGGGCTAGGGACGATCCGGTCAGAGTCCTAGAACTTACTCCGCAACCTAGACCAGTTCATCCACTAACTCGTCCCGCTAAATCAAGGCATAAGGCTTTGCAACCCGTACCAAGAGTTAACGGTTCCATTAGATCAAGGCCTAAGGCTTTTCAACCCGTACCAAGACCTAACGTTGTGTTAGACCGGACTAGTCAAATATCAGAGTACTCATGATGCGCATATAAAACAATTACTTTATTGATTCATGAAATATTCATACACAGAAATAATTCAAGACTGGGCCCGGCCTAATGCCAAATCGAGTCAACTAAAGGCAAATAAAAATACCATTTACAAAAGGCATGAAAATCTACTCCGGCGGTCCTAACGTCCAGCACCAAGCTATCCAATATCCTTACTTAAGCTACCTGCAAAAAGGACAACGGAGTTGGGTGAGTAACCTAATGTTACACAGTGAGCTGGCGGCCTCTACCCACAACCTATAAACTAACCCAGACAACCCAAAAAAACAATCAATCTAGCCCTATCATGCAAACAAAGCTAAAGCTAAACAAGCAAACACAATTCACTATCTAATCAAACCGTTACTAAGTTAGATTTGGCCTCCTGCCTTGATCTATCTTCAAGTAACGGGAACCTGCATGAAAACAAGTCAACAAGCAATCCCTAGTTAACCATATATACGCCTAAGTTCAGTACTCATGTAGTGTTAGACACTTAGACTATACAAGAATCACTAACCGGTCGACCAACAATCATACAAGAACATGATTGGCCAATCAATGATACCGCATAGCTTTCAGTATCCACCACCCTTCATAAGCAATCGCCCAAATAATATAACAGCCAACTTCGGGTCTATACTAACCAAAGAGACACCAATCCTAATCCGGTACCTAGCCCGGAATTAGATCTCAGTGTTAGGAACCTGCAAGGAAATCAAACACCAATAACAATAATAATATACTAACTAACTACAACTCGATCTAATTCGTAACACGTATATCAGTGCTACACTTAATCTAGGGTTCCATAACCCTTTACTAAACACGACACTCTAAGCTGGGCCCTGGTGACTTCGTGTTCCTCTCAATCGGCAATATCCTATCTCCCTACCACAAAGGCCAGAAGAAGGAACTTTCAACCGACCGCGGCCCACAGTCCATCGGGTCACCGCGCGACAGCCCACAGTCCATCGGGTCACTGCCACGTTACACCGTCGTGTAACACTCGGCCCTAGGCCATGACCCCGTCTCTCTGAGTCTTCCCGATCCAGCGAATAAGGGGTTTCCTTGAACCCGCTGAATACGAGGTCGAGGAAACACTAATCACCCCTAAACATGCCTAGCATGGGCGGGTTACGCACATGCTGTCGGCACACACTCAACACAAAGAAAAATCAAGAACCTAACCTAAGGCTAAAGTTCCCGATCCTAACTAGACTCGACTCTACAACACTAACCAATAGTACCAGTAGTCCGGCCTATATGGCCTAAAACCCTTAGTACTAACATATAATAAACTAAACAACAATATCATAAATAAACAACGCAACCAGTTAGTCACTCCCTTACCAAGAGCTAACTAACCTCAATCAACAAAATTAATTAAACAATCAAGCATTTAATTAATCTAACAAGCAATCTACTTAATCAGACCGTTATCCAGATAGTTCGGCCTCCTGCTATTAAACTATCTTTAAAAATAACGGGAACCTGCACTTAACCATATCAACAAGCAAGAGTAGAAAACATGATGCATCCTAGTCCTAGTCCTAGTCAGGTTATTAACTCAGTCTTAATTCCTTATCATCTCAGCTTAGCCCCTGCTAAACTGAGTCCGGTTCAAATAAATAAAAAAAACCCTAAGGACTCTATCATGCAATAACGTGAGCATTCTACTCTATATGCAACTCGATCTATCCTAAGTCCCAAGTGGAACTCAAGCATAAATAAAACTATCCTAAATTCCAAGTGGAATTCAAGCAAGTCAACTCACTAACCTATCTATCCTAAATTCCAAACGGAATGCAAACAATACCAACTCACTAACCTATCTACCCTAAATTCCAAACGGAATTCAAACAAGCCAACTCACAAAACTACCCTAAATTCCAAGTGGAATTCAAACAAGCCAACTCACAAAACTACCCTAAATTCCAAGTGGAATTCAAACAAGCCAACTCACAGTGTTCTATGCCGATAAGCAACTGGTTGATCGGAGAGGACTTGGCCAAAACCCAAGATGAACGTCTTCAATGGAATGGACTGGACTGATCTTGACCTGGACAGAACCTCCCCTCATACTGGTTTGGACTTATCTGGACTCGGACAGAACTTTCTTTAGCTTCTGGACAGTTCTTCGGACCTTCGGGCAGAACATTAGCTTTAGACTGATCTGAACTGGTGGAACTAACCTGATCTTGGACAGAACCTCCACTTGGTCATCATAGAATATGAATGACTTGGATGGATTGATTTCGACAGAGCTTCCGCCTCACAATCGTAGAGAAAAGTCAATTGGACAGAATTTGCCTTTTCGGTGGAGTATCGGTCTTTAGAATCGACCATACTCTTAACTCGACCATTTTCTTGCTCGCTCTCTCTCTACCCACGTTTTTAAATTTCTTTGGACAGGTCTGGATGAATGAAATGATCTGGGGTCGTGGGCTATTTATAAGAGACAACAACCAATCAGCTTCAGGTTGGTGGCAGCTCGTGTGTCGCTCTGCATGGCTCCGGACGCATGCGCGGCGGCACCTCGTGCTCCACATGTCTCTCAGCATGCTCAGGACTCATGCAGGGCGCCAACACTTCTCCAAGATGTCAAGCTGCATGTATGAAACTCATGAAAGTCCACACCACATCATCCACATGTCGATCAACATGCTTTGGTTGCATGCGCGTCGACACCTCCTGCTTGGTCGATCCACCTCGTGCTTTTGTGTGTCAATCCGCATGTGATGCTTCCATGCACGGCGACACCTCCTCCTTGTGTTGACACTCAGCTGGTTAGATGATTGACATCACGTCCTGATCCCATATACGGAGCCACATCGTGCTTCTCGGTCCATTCGCCCGATTTCGACCCTTCCGGCATATTTTCGACCCGCGATCAATCCCGAATATTTTTCTGCTCCCGTTCTGATGCTCTGAATATTCCTAATAAACTCCAAAGGAATCCTGACCTTGATGAAAAATATTTCCCGAGTCTCCGGCTTCCCCGAAAAATTCCATAATACCGAAATTAGGGTTTTACCCGATTTTGGGTTTTTCTGTCGTGCTTTGACCCTGTCGTGCTTACTTCCCGTCCTGCTTACTTCCCGTCCTGCTTAATTCCCGTCCTGCTTAAATCCCATCCTGCTTCTGATGTTCAAAATAATATTTTACTGATACGGGAATTTTCCGAAAACGTCATGCTTCGGAAACGTCGTGCTTCTAAAACGTCGAGCTTCTAAAACATCGTGCTTCAAAAATGTGATGCTTCCAAAACGTCCGACTGATCAATCTAAGATATTTTCTAACATCTTAGAGCAGCTTATTCATCATGGTTCAGTCACTATCAATTCTTCGACCACGTCGTACTTCAAAACGTCTCGATCGATCCTTATCTCCCGCGATTCGACCACCAGGTTGATGCTCAACCACTCTTCCATTTTTTCTGAAACATGTCAAGTTTTATATGACCAAAACTCAACATTCCTCATCAAAATTTGATTCCCAAAAGCTTGGCTCCAAATTCCAACTTTGTCGATCTCAACCATTTTATCCCTTCAGGCGGGTTACTACAGAGTACCTCTCTAGTGTATCTCTGAACAAACATAACCAAGATTTTTAAAAAGATAGAAGACTTGTGGAAGTGGAAAGCTCATTTGAAGCAAACCTAAAGGGAAGATGTAACTTGGGGAACAAGCGAGGGTTGCGTGATCGAGCAGGTTGCATTAAGAGGTAGAACATGTCTCCCAGTCTAGTTTCTGCTCCTCTGAAACCACATGAGCTTGTCCAAACCCTTCCATCTCACCAGCTTGTTGCCAGAGCTTCTTCTTCTCTTCCTTGGGAAGGTTGAAGAAATCTTGAATCTCTGACTTGACTTTCTCCAAGAAGTTTGAGTCCATTCCGTGGTTCACAAGCTACACTTTTACAACTTTGCACCAACCTTGCAAAGTGGAAACTTTAATGGTGGCTTTGCCTTTTACAACTTTGCACCAACCTTGCAACATGGAGGAAATGATGACATATTATGCTATAAATAGAGAGGTTGCAAGGCTTGAGAACATGATCCAATTCCGATCCAATTCCAATCCATTCCATACCATTCTACACAAAATTCTATCTTAGTTCTTATTCTTGTTTTAAGTTTCAATTCGTGTTTTAAGTTCTTGTTGAAGTTTGGAGTTTATATTTGAAATTTGAAGTTTGAAGTTTATAGTTACTTGAAGAGAATCTCTTTCTCTTCCCAGAGAAGCTTTCTTAAACCCTTTACTCTTTTTATTTCTTTTATGAATTCAATTATGTCTAACAAAAAAGGAGTTCGCCCTAGAGAGACTTCTCTCTGGCCCACAACCCAAGACAACCGCAAGAGGAGATTTCAAGATGAGCTTCAAACACCGGTGGGTTTCCTCCGGTGAGGTCTCGTTTTGAAGACATATCTTCTCTTCCTCCCTCGCCGCTTTGGTCTTTGCCGCTCTTACTCTCAGAGATGGTGAATCATCATGGTCAGCTGAAGAAATCTGGCCAGCTTCCTCGACGGAGGACTCCTCATGTTCAGTCGTCTCGCCGTCTCCCACCGAAACCTCCAGATCCTCCTGACCCTCCGGACCAAAAAGGAGAAACCGTAACCGCACCTTCTCACTCACCGGCTCAGCAGTCTGAAAAACGTTTTTCGGGGGTTCCCGAAGAGCTTTCCCAACTGTTGGGGGTTCCCAACGAGTTTTCTCGACTATCATCACCTATCACCGGATCTAAATGCACATTCACAACTTCAAGCGTGTTCCTTCTCATTCTTAGTTTGTTAGATTCTCATGACCAGCTGGTTTGCTTTGTTTCCGTCAATTTTCTTTGGCTCCGATACGGTAATATTGGTGCTCGAAGTATCTGCCCGAACATGGCTTCTCCTCCCTCGTCAAATCTTGTCAAACTTATCAATCTGCTCGCCGCTGTCACAACGATTCAATCGTCAATACTGGAGTTATCTCATCCATCCTTATCTTCCATGGCCACATGTGCCCAACAGCCATCATATTTGATTGTCCCATTGTCCTCGTATCCACTGAAGATAGCAACATGCTCAAGCAAAGTTTTTCATCAACGGCTCTATCTTGCAAGTGATATTCAAGCTTCCTCATGCCGAGGCCATGAGAGATCGTCTCCCATTTTCCTCCTACCTGTAGGAGAGACTCTTCCCATCAAAATTCCTCATCATAAGAGTACTCTTTTCTTGCTCGTCTTTGAAGCGAAAGAGATTTGTCGTTATCCATACCGTTTGCTACCTTGTGTAATGGTTCGTTTGGGACCGGAAGGTACAACAAAACTCATTTCGATGAGAATTGAGGTATTGGAGCGCCTAATGTCACGATATACAGTGACTATTCTCAAGTTCGAAGAATTTGAAGGACGATGTAATTTCTCTATAATTTTACTCGTGTGTGTACCTTTGAAACCTCTTTCGACATTTTATCAAACTTGTCTAAGTTTGTGTCTCTATCTCTCTGTTGCTTTGCTTTAGACATCTCTAGTAGGATAGCACATCATTTATCTGATGTTGCTCTTGTAATCGATTAAGAATATGAATGAAACATTTTGTGTTACAAAAAAAGAATTCAATTATGTCTTGTGTTTCAAATATGATGAATGAGTAATCAACTAGTTAGGCTAAGGTGATTCAAGGGAATCCATGAATCATTGAAGCTAATGTGTTAATTAAGGAGAATAATCATTTGGTTTTTCATCTAAATTAATCTTAATGCTTGAATTAGAAGGTACACCTAGTTCATGATTTATAGGAAATTAACACACCAAAAGTGATAGTTAAAATCCTGAAAAGAATTTAGATGAGCAAAGCTCCGTAACCAACGAGAGTTGTTGTTATAGACTTTGTTAACATATCGAACCTGTTAAGAATGCATGTTTAGAATTATGAATATGGCGAGAGTTGATATTTGAAATTCTATAACATAGGGTTTAGTACTGCGAGAGTAGACTAAACTATTTAAAGTTGTTTGAGTTCAAGAACGGTACCTAATGTTACCTGCAAAAAGGACAACGGAGTTGGGTGAGTAACCTAATGTTACTCAGTGAGCTGGCGGCCTCTACCCGCAACCTATAAACTAACCCAGACAACCCAAAATAACAATCAATCTAGCCCTAGCATGAAAACAAAGCTAAGACTAAACAAACAATCCTTAGTTAACCATATATACGCCTTAGTTCAATACTCATGTAGTGTTAGACACTTAGACTATACAAGTATCACTATCCGGTCGACCAACAATCAGACAAGAACATGATCGGCCAATCAATGATACCACATAGCTTTCAATATCCACCACCCTTCATAAGCAATCGCCCAAACAATATAACAGCTAACTTCGGGTCTATACTAACCAAAGAGACACCAAGCCTAATCCGGTACCTAACCCGGAATTAGATCTCAGTGTTAGAAACCTGCAAGGAAATCAAACACCAATAACAATAACAATATACTAACTAACTACGACTCTATCTAACTCGTAACACCGTATATCGGTGTTACACTTACTCTAGGGTTCCATAACCCTTTACTAAACACGACACTCTAACCTGGGCCCTGGTGACTTCGTGTTCCTCTCAATCGGCAATATCCTATCTCCCTACCACAAAGGCCAGAAGAAGGAACTTTCAACCGACCGCGGCCCACAGTCATTCGGGTCACCGCGCGACAGCCCACGGTCATTCGGGTCACTGCCGGACATTACACCGTCGTGTAACACTCAGCCCTAGGCCATGACCCCGTCTCTCTGAGTCTTCCCGATCCAGCGAATAAGGGGTTTCCTTGAACCCGCTGAATACGAGGTTGAGGAAACACTAATCACCCCTAAACAAGCCTAGCATGGGCGGGTTAGGCACATGCTGTCAGCACACACTTAACACAAAGAAAAATCAAGAACCTAACCAAAGGCTAAAGTTCCAGATCCTAACTAGACTCGACTCTACAACACTAACCAATAGTACCAGTGGTCCGGCCTATATGGCCTAAGACCCTTAGTACTAACATATAATAAACTAAACAACAATATCATAAATAAACAACGCAACCAGTTAGTCACTCCCTTACCAAGAGCTAACTAACCTCAATCAACAAGATTAATTAAACAATCAAGCATTTAACTAATCTAACAAGCAATCTACTTAATCAGACCGTTATCCAGATAGTTCGGCCTCCTGCTATTAAACTATCTTTAAAGATAACGGGAACCTGCACTTAACCATATCAACAAGCAAGAGTAGAAAACATGATGCATCCTAGTCCTAGTCCTAGTCAGGTTATTAACTCAGTCTTAATTCCTTATCATCTCAGCTTAGCCCGTGCTAAACTGAGTTCGGTTCAAATAAATAAATAAAAAAACCCTAAGGACTCTATCATGCAATAACGTGAGCATTCTACTCTATATGCAACTTGATATATCCTAAGTTCCAAGTGGAACTCAAGCATAAATAAAACTATCCTAAATTCCAAGTGGAATTCAAGCAAGTCAACTCACTAACCTATCTATCCTAAATTCCAAACGGAATGCAAACAATACCAACTCACTAACATATCTACCCTAAATTCCAAACGGAATTCAAACAAGCCAACTCACAAAACTACCCTAAATTCCAAGTGGAATTCAAACAAGCCAACTCACTAACCTATCTACCCTAAATTCCAAACGGAATTCAAACAATACCAACTCACTAACCTATCTACCCTAAATTTCAAACGGAATTTAAACAGTACCAACTCACAGTGTTCTATGCCGATAAGCAGCAGGTTGATCGGAGAGGACTTGGCCAAAACCCAAGATGAACATCTTCAATGGACTGGACTATACTTATCTTGAATTGGACAGAACCTCCCCTTATACTGGTCTGGACTGATCTGGACTGATCTGGACTCGGACAGAACTTTCTTTAGCTTCTGGACAGTTCTTCGGACTTTCGGGCAGAACATTGGCTTCAGAACTTAGACTGATTTGAACTCGTGGAACTAACCTGATCCTGGACAGAACCTCCACTTGGTCATCATAGAATATGACTGGCTTGGATGGATTGATTTGGACAGAGTTTCCGCTTCACAATCGTAGAGAAAGGTCAATTGGACAGAACTTGCCTTCTCGGTGGAGTATCGGTCTTTAGAATCGACCATACTCTTAACTCAACCATTTTCTTTCTCTCTCTTCTTTCTCTCTCTTCTTTCTCTCTCTTCTTTCTCTCTCACGTTTTTAGAGTGGCTTTGGACAGGTCTGGATGTAGAGAAATGAGTGGGGGTCGTGGGCTATTTATAGGAGACAACAACCAATCAGCTTCAGGTTGGTGGCAGCCTGTGTGTTGCTCCGCATGGCTCCGGACGCATGCGCGGCGGCACCTCGTGCTCCACATGTCTCTCAGCATGCTCAAGACTCATGCAGGGCGCCACCATTCCTCCCAGATGTCATGCTGCATGTATGAAACTCATGAAAGTCCACACCACATCATCCACATGTCGATCAGCATGCTTTGGTTGCATGCGCGTCGACACCTCGTGCTTGGTCGATCCACCTCGTGCTTTGATCCCGTCGTGCTTCGATCCCGTCCTGCTTAATTCCCGTCCTGCTTCCGATTTATTTTTCTTTCTCCAAAATAATATATTACGAAGTTTCGCGGAAAACTTTGTGCCTAAGAAACGTCGAGCTTCGAAAACGTCGTGATTCTAAAACGTCGTGCTTCGAAAATGTTGTGCTTCCAAAAATGTTATGCTTCCAAAACGTTCGTCTGATCAATGTGAGACATTGTATAACATGGTAGAGCAGCTTATTTTGACTCATGGTTCACTTACGATCCATTCTTCGACCATCTCGTACTTCAAACTTTCCCGATCAATCTTTATCTCCCGCGACTCGACCACCAGGTTGATGCTCGACCACTCTTCCATTTTCTCTGAACCATGTTAAGTTTTATATGACCAAAACTCAACATTCTTCATCAAAATTTGATTCCCAAAATCTTGGCTCCAAATTCCAACTTTGTCGATCATTTTATCCCTTCGGGCGGGTTACTACAATGGCAATAAACACAACAAGCAATACTGAATAATACTCCATTAATCGAATTCAAAAACCAAAATAGGGTTCAAGAAATCTTCTCTAATCGCTAGAACAAGGTGAAGATTCCTCTATTCCTTACAAAGTATTGAATCCAATCGAGTTTTGCTGAAAAGTATGAGAGAAAATTGAGCTGAAAGAGTCTCTGTCTAATAATGGTCGTGCCTCCCTTTTATAAGGCTTTATGGCGGCTAGAAAGAGGAGAAAATATAATTAGGGCGAATCCCAAAAGATTCTGGAGTTTCCTAAAATATCTCCCGCGGGGATCAAAGCTATGCTTGTTCTCTGAGGTTGTTCTTTGGGACAGAATCCCAATTTTCCTCTTTTCTTCATGTTTCCCTCCAAAGTTCCACAGCCTCTTTTGTACCTGAAATGTCTCGAATAGAGCTGTAAGTACCCTATAATTGCATGAGAAAGATCAATAAATCACATCCAAAGTATGCGAAAAACACACTATATCACTAAGTCATTGAACGACTTAGAGGTTCGTGAAAGTCAGTGGATCTGAATTCTGAAGTGAAGAAACAGGAAGGATTGACTAAGAGTTTCTGAAGCTAAAGGATTGATAAACGTACTGAAGTCAAGATGAATCAACGGGTCGAGAAAGCCAAAGTTGATTCGGAAATGTCTAAGTAAGACAATGGATTGTCAAGGACTAAAAAGGTCGGATGTGGAGACAAGGATCCGATTGTGCTGGAACTGGAATGGACAAAATTTTAATAAGTGAAACTGGTGTTTTACCTAAGGAAGTGATACTTTGGTGAACAATTGTTCAAGAGAAAAGAGCCGAACTGATGTGCATGAATTGCATGATCTGGAAATGTGTTGGTCAGGTGGTTTGAGAACTGAGATGAGGTCTCAATGAAGGATGGTCGAGATCAGCGAGAATTTGGTTAAGGCAATGGATGAGTTGCTGAATGAGAATCTAATAGAAACGAAGGACCGGGAAACTGAGATGGACAGGTCGCCCAAGGAAAAGTCTAAGGATAAATGATTAAGGCATTGGTGCGGGAATTTAAAGTTAGAGAGAACTCAGATTCGTAAATATGGTATTGTGGAGAATGCTGAGGCGGACTCTAAGATTTTCAAGATATGGACATGATGGTCCGAGAATTGGGGCTGAATGTTCCATGAATGGATTTGGAAAATCCGAGTAAGACTTACATGTTATCAACTGGAAATTTTAAGCAATTTTGGATATAGAGAACTGGAAAAAAAGGAATTGTTAAGGGGACTAAACTCGATTGTCGTAGTAGACTTGTATAGTTCGAGAGTTGATATTATCAGAGCAAGAAATTGGAAGCCAGGTGTACTTTCCAAATACTAGTTGGGTGATCAAGAAACTACTCGGAGGTACCATATGCTATAGATGATGGGTTGTGGTCGGAATGATGATACTAGTCTTGATGATCGATTCTTTTCATGCAAGAGCCTATATCATTCTATGTGCTTATTGTTGTGATGCTTACTAAGACTTAGCTGGATCAAAAGATGGCTGCTCGATGACTTGGAATGATTATGCTAAATGAGCGACTGAGTGTTGTTGGACATGGCGCCTTTGGGAACCAAGTCGGTTTTCCAAAGCGTGCATGTGACTGCGGTTGCATGACCTTGGGAACCAGGTGGATTTGCCAAGGCATATACTAACGCCTGTCTATTTTAGCGTCTGTGGAAACCAAGAGTTTCTAGGACGTATGTGTTACTGTCATCGCGTGTTCGGTTCTGGCGTCTGTGGGAACTGGATAGTTTTCCAAGACGTGTTTTTTATCACGTCGATGGGAACTAGCTTAGTTTGACATCGTGTGTATGTACTGGTGTCTGCAGAAACCATGTTTGATGCATGTGGAAAACTATACTTTCCAAGGCATAAAATTGTATTGTTACTGGAACTCAATGAGTTCACTACTGTGGGTTTCTGATCGCAATGAAAGTGTGGGTGGAAACTAGTGGAGAGTTTGCCATCACATGTCTGTTGGATGTCTATATGTTCTGAATGTTCTGGTGTCCTTGGAAACAGTTGAATTTTCCAAGATATGACTGTGACTGAGTTACTGGAACTAGACGAGTTCATCTTTATGGATTTGTGACTGAGAGGGACCAAGAGTTTGAAAGAAAATTGTCTAAAGGATCAAGTGTTGGATCCATAAAAGAATGTCCGTAAGGATCAAGAGTGTGATCGGGGGAAGGAAAATATGTAAAGATCAAGATTGATTTGTATGTGTCACAGAAGCTCTGAAAGATCTTTAAAAGTCTAACGATCATAAGCGACCGGAAAGCTGGTTAGGATCAGAGAGAGATCCATATAAACAACTGTAAGGATCAAGTTGAGAGATCCTTGAGTTTTCGAAATGGTCAAGTGTCTTAGCATTTGGAGTTGAAATAGGGCTACGGAATGATTGGTTTATGCAATATCAAACAGTCAAGTTAGGAATGGACTAAGACTAGTTTAGACTGAGTCTTGGAGAGACTAAGATGGAGTCAATGAGTGATTGTGATCGGTTAAAAGAAGAAGCCTAGAAAAAGTTAACTAAGGTAGTGAGTTAAAAATATGGGAACTGAGGTAAACCGGTCAACACTATTAGGAGTCAAGTGTTCTCGCAAAAGTGTGTGTTTGATCACCAATAGATTGCGCGGAAATAAGAACTACTATGCTTAGTGAGTTGCTGAACTGAACTGAGTCGGTGAGACTGACTGAATGATAAAGAGACCGGATTGTGAAAGCTGATAACTGAGATTGAATCCGAGTGTGGTTACGATCAAGTGTTCTGAATTCAATAGCACGGAAGTCTGGAAAACATATGTGGTCGAGTGACCAGAAGTCTATGAACTGAGGTAAGGCAACTGAGTGTCGGAAGTCTGGAATGATCTGAAGAGATAGAACAAGGTTCTATTGCCAGCTTAATCCGAGGACAAATTCATTCCAAGTGGGGGAGACTTGTAACGCCCGCGTGCCGCTATCTGAGCTGGAAAAATCCAAGGAAGGGTTTAGCTAGACTGATCAGACGCGTCATTCAGTGTTGGACTTGTCGTCTGGATAGTATTGATGGGATTAAGACAATATTGATGGGTTCGAACAGAGCGGTTGAGCTTGCCAGACAAAGCTGGCCAGATTAAGACAAGGTAGTTAAACTTGTCATCCGAGATCAATTAGTCCATGTATGGACTGACTGATGCACGTTTTGGTGGGAACAATTACTAAGTCAAATATGTACTTATAAGCCAAGAAAAATGGCGAGAATGGTTATCTGGCGGTTACTGGGTAATTAACAAAATGGTTATAGGTAGTTACTGGACTGATTAACTGACTAGAACGGATACTGAGTTCTAGAACTGCTAAGGCGGTTATGGAACTGGCGGGAGTTAAGTAAATATCCGGGAGAAGTTACTTTGCGGATAGATTGAACTGTTGGAGCAGTTGGGAAACAATTGTAGGGCAGTTAAGGCCAATAAGTAACCGCCAACTCCTTTTTTAAAGGGATTTTCGTGGGAGCAATTGGGGGAAACAATTATGGATGGTTAAAGGCAAGGAGTAACTGCCCAAACTCCTTTTTATCCTGATTTTCATGGACATAGAAGATTAACTCCTTTTTTCCGATTCTGGACAGAAAACTAGAGGGAGATATATTGAGAAAAACACAGAAACTATCGACAAAAAGGACTGAATATCAAATCCGAATTAATGGAAAAGATGGCCGATCTGAGTCAGGATTGGTGGATGCGAGTCATTGAAGAAGGATACAAGTTATGGCTTGTCTGCGAGTGCAATGATCAATACAATGATCGAATCCTATCTGATGATCCCGATAAGCAATTGAAACAGCTAGGCGGTTGGAGCCGATCATGAACAAACCTTCATGGTCATCTTTTCGATCCGGATCTGGTTATTGACGTGAAGTAATCTGTTCGCAAGAGGATCATGAAGTGATCCATACTGGTTGATCAGGTGGAATGTCCACCCTGTCCTGAAGAGGCGATTGGAAGTCTGATCTGATGGATCGCGGGTCCAAGAGGGACTGGTTGGGTGATGTCTGGATAGGGGTAGTACTAGTTTGATGGGATCGTGATACGTCCTAGATTCGGAAAGGATCACTCAAACGGTTCGAAGGATATGAAGTCGCCAAGAAGGGAGAACTGATGGGTTGAATGGTGACACAAAGGGTTGCGGATGGCCCAATGATACTACCAGACTTCAATCGTTGCCGGATGTGACGCACCGATCCAACAAAAGAAGGATCGAAACTTGGAGATAACCTCACCAAGAAACTAGGGAGTGTTCTAAACAAAGAACAGAGAGATAAACTCATAAAAAGGGGAAAACAATCTTATTTATTTCGTGGCTTGTGATTACATATTTATACTACTTGTGGTCAAAGAAAGACTAAGAGTTTTTGTGGAAAACTAGAAACTTAGAAAACACAAACAAAGACTAAGACTTTTGACTAGAAATAAGTATGTTGTTGAATGCCTCTTGATATAGCCACGAATAGGACTTTGAAAGGTGAAGAATATGCTCCTGATATGGGCCAAGACATGTCCACTTGAGGCCTGGTCGAAATCCATCTTTTGCCTTAGCCAAAATTTGATCGGTTTCTCCATTTGGCCCAAACAAGTCTATTTTTGAATCTTTTTGAAAACCATCAAGGCAAAGGATTTCTTGGACATTTAGAACATGGATAATCACCTTTGGAATTATTGAATTCGTCATTGGTTCATCAGAAATAAGTTTAGCCAATTCCAGCTTCTTGGGTGGTCGAACCAGCTCGGAAGATCGAACTAGCTCCTCAGCTCGTCCAAGTGAGTGTCAATCCGGCTCAGCTCGCCTGAATGCGCACATGTCTGAATTCGCGAGAACTGAAGATCACCTGATTTGTAAATGGCATAACTCCCACATATGAACTCCGTTTGATCTGATTCTTCTTCAAGGAGCTCCATAATTTAGTTGAGAACATTCTCCAAGTGATTTCATGCGTAGAAGCCTCCTGATTTGTAAGATATGAGTCAAACAATGAACATATATCATTATTGTTTTCCATGATATCTTTAAGGTTAATTGATCGTTGCTTCCACTTAGTAAATCCTTCCTTTTCCAAGTTAGATCCTGGCTCAATCATGGTATGATCAGCATGATCTGATGGTAAAACCTCGGTTGAGTCGAGCTGGTCGACAAGATCGCCATCTTGAGCCGTGTCCATGATCCAAGCAAGTCGGTGCTCGAACCGGGTCGCATCGTTGATGCGATCTCGGGCTGATATATGAAGTTTTGGACATGGAGAGCAATGAAATATCCAATGGATATATTATATATATGGTTCAACCCATTTTGGAGGTGTTACAAGTTCAAAAATGGCCCAAAATACTTGTTTTATTTTCTGGTCAAAAAGAGTGACGAATTTTGAAGATCAAGAGTCAAAATGTGTAAGCTTTCCAACTTCTAGTCAAGTCTTCTTTGTTTATTAGTTTTCTAGTTTCAAGGATTGACTAGCCCTTTTGTATTCCAACCTTTCATGTACTCCTTGCCTATTATATAAAGGCCATTTGATCAATGAAATAAAATAAGTTGTGAGTTATATTTTTGGAATCTTGAGAGTGTTTCTCAATTTTGTTCCTTCGGGAACTTTTTCAATTCGTCCTGGTTGCGTCATATCCAGGGAATCATCCTCTTTGTCGTCTAGGTGCGTCATATCCTAGGACATTGAGTTGGGAATATCAGCAGCCTTCCGCATCTGCTTTGCGACCCTTCGATCCATCCATTTCTCCTTTTTGCTGGACTTGTGCGTCATATCAAGCAGCAACTGGAGTTGGGAATATCAACAGCCTTCCGCAACTGTTGTGCGACCCTTCAATCCATCATTTCTCATTCGATCCGTCTGAGATCATATCCCTTACCAATTTCAGAATGATCCTCCAATTTAGGGCGTATCATTTGGTATCAGAGCCACTCTGAAAGCGGTATTCAATTCTATTATCCATCATTCTCATCTATCCATTTTCTACAAAAAAGAAAAAAAAAGTTTTGTTATTTCTTTTCTACAAATATGTTGGATCATTTGGGAAGTATGTGTTCAAAATTTTTCTTTCTTCGGAAAACAAGATTTGAGGACAAATCTTTTTGAAGAGAAGGAGTATGATGCGATCTCGGGCTGGTATATGAAGTTTTGGACATGGAGAGCAATGAAATATCCAATGGATATATTATATATATGGTTCAACCCATTTTGGAGGTGTTACAAATTCAAAAATGGCCCAAAATACTTGCTTTATTTTCTGGTCAAAAAGAGTGACGAATTTTGAAGATCAAAAGTCAAAATGTGTAAGCTTTCCAACTTCTAGTCAAGTCTTCTTTGTTTATTAGTTTTCTAGTTTCAAGGATTGACTAGCCCTTTTGTATTCCAACCTTTCATGTACTCCTTGCCTATTATATAAAGGCCATTTGATCAATGAAATAAAATAAGTTGTGAGTTATATTTTTGGAATCTTGAGAGTGTTTCTCAATTTTGTTCCTTCGGGAACTTTTTCAATTCGTCCTGGTTGCGTCATATCCAGGGAATCATCCTCTTTGTCGTCTAGGTGCGTCATATCCTAGGACATTGAGTTGGGAATATCAGCAGCCTTCCGCATCTGCTGTGAGACCCTTCGATCCATCCATTTCTCCTTTTTGCTGGACTTGTACGTCATATCAAGCAGCAACTGGAGTTGGGAATATCAACAGCCTTCCGCAACTGTTGTGCGACCCTTCAATCCATCATTTCTCATTCGATCCGTCTGAGATCATATCCCTTACCAATTTCAGAGTGATCCTCCAATTTAGGGCGTATCAGATCGTGATACATCACGATCAACTGACTGAAGAGGGGGCGGTTATCCTTGAAGATGATCGAGTCTGAGGCAAGGATCGGATGGGTCTGGTCATGTGATCTAGACAGGTGGTGTGATCTGTACAGAGGATTATCTAGATAGATAAACCGCAAGTCTGAATCTTCATATCTCCGCTGAGCGTAGAGGAGCCATGAGTATACTGTGTGATCTGGTTGGATGGAGTCTTAGTACTCGGTATTGGTGATGGTACAACTTGATGCATGGTTGATCAACAAATATCAAGGCGCCTACAGTATGGATGGACTGCGAGATGATTGTTGAGACAAGTGTGCTCTAAGAGACTGTGGTTAGAGGCCGCAAGTTATGGTTAGGCTTTATGCCGAAATGGAAAGGATGGAGCTGGATGTGGAGAGCTGAGTGTGGGCGATCTTCATCAGACCACTGAGGAGTCTACTTTCTGGACCAAGGGTTGTGTGGGCCGAGTACTGTACTGACTGATCAAGAGTTTATCAGTGACTGATTGAGACGTTAGCATGGCTAATGTACTGGATGGCTCAATTGGGACTGGGCCGTCACTTCTTATTACCTGGTCATGTGGGGATGTTTGGTTGAGTGACTAAGGAACAAGGGGATTCAGTTAAAGTATGGATCGAGCAATAAGCTGGACAAGGGAGCATGAAGACAACACGAATGGAACATATAGATTGACGAGAAATCAGCCAAGCACCAATGCAGTAAGGTACATGTTTATATTACTGTCATACTTAGTTGTTTGCTAGGATTCTGGATTTGTCTTAGTGAACTTTTGTACTGATCTGAACCTCGTCGAGGAAAAATAGATAAAAATCCTAAATTTAGGGAAAAATCTGAAAAGGACTATGTTTGGTCGAGGAAAGCGACCACAGACATACTAACGGTAAGGAAATCCGGGACGGCCCTCACACATGGCCTGATACGAAGAGAATAACCAGAATCTTTCTTTGTTGTTTTTTTTTTTGAAAGAATGTTAAATTATTCAACCAAAAAATCGTTTGTTACATTTGTTGTTGCATTGTTTCTAAACTTTTGACAAAAACAACTATATTTCCTCTATCTCTTTTCAAGCCATCTCGACAAGCCTTTCTCGTAAGCATGTCCATGCTTTCCTCTGAAAATTGCCAGCCTGTTGCGGACACCCTTATCCACCAATTGGATCATCTGGATCGTCGTGGTGGGAGCTTCACCGTGTTTCCGTTGGTTTCGTTCCCTCCAAAGAGCATACAAGGTTGCCTGAAATGCATATTTGAAGAGAAACCTGTCTAGTTTGGCACCATCATGGCTCGAGAGTATTTTCAGAAGGTCACTCCACTGATTGGTATAGCGTGTAGAGAGCAGTCCTTGTGTTAACCCTTTCCAGACTTCCTCCGAGTATTTACATTGGAAAAAAAGATGGTCCCTCGTCTCCAAGATATGATCACAGAACACACACGAGTGTGGTAGGGATGAGTTCCATTTTCTGATTTTTTTCCCTGTTGTGAGCCTATCTTGTATAGCCAACCAAGCCATAAAAGAAAACTTCGGTGTGCTGAAAGAGAACCAAATTCCAGAACTCCAGTTTACCTTTTGATTGGCCATTCTCACTAACTTCAATGTTTCTTTTGAGCTAAATTTTGGCTTGAAATTTCCCTCACCTCGTCGCCATAACTTCACATCATCTTCGTTTGACATCCCCTTCTCCTTCAAGTTCTGGATTTGATTCTCAATAGTGTTGAGTGTATCAACTCTGTGTCTTCTTCTACGGTGAGTTTTGACTGCATGTTCCACCGTTGCATCAAGTCTGATACCAAGGTCTATGCTACCCCGAGTTCCTGTAACATCAATAAGCCGTCCCAGTGGAGTCCAAATATCATACCAAAAAGATGTAGTTAGACCATTTTTTACCTCTACCTTCGCAAAGCTGACTGCCATATCTCTACACTTCAGAAGCTTTTTCCAAATCCAGGAGCCAAGTGTGCTACTCTCCCTTACTGACCAGAAAGAACCTTTTCTTATCAAGAACATTTTCACCCACTTTACCCACAAAGATGAGTTCGACGAAGTGAGTCTCCAGATCAGTTTCAAACTCGATACTTTATTTGCTTCTTCAAGTGATCTCAGTCCCAAACCTCCTTCCTCCTTTGGCTTACAACAATCTTTCCAAGCCACCTTTGCTTTCTTTGTGTTCAGTTCTGGACCCGACCAGAGAAACGCAGAGCAAAGACTGTCAATTTCTTGTATGCATTTCTTTGGTAGTCGAAACGCTGAAATCCAGAAATTTGTTAGACTGTGGATCACAGAGCCAACTAGTTGTAATCTCCCTGCGAAAGATAAAAATCTCGTATTCCAGGAACTGATGCGAGATCGTATTTTCTCAATCAGTGGAGTGTAGTCACTGACTTTCATTTGCTTTGTCATCAGTGGTAAGCCTAAGTAACGCACCGGTAGCGAGCCTGCTGCAAAAGAGAATTTTTCCAACAACAATTGTTTCTCTATCTCCCGAATCCCAGCTATGTAGAGAGTAAATTTTTCCATACTTATACCAAGACCTGAGATTTCTGCAAATCTAGTGAACACGTCAAGAATACCAGTCACTGATCGGTGATGCCCATCTGAGAAGATTAAGACATCGTCCGCAAAGCATAGGTGTGTGAGTTTCAGACCTTGACAATAAGGATGAAAACCGAACTGCCTTTCGATCGCCGCTTTATCTAGCATCCGCGATAATACTTGCATACATATGACGAAGAGATATGGAGATAAGGAGCATCCCTGTCGCAGCCCTCTCGTGCTATTAAAATACCCAGCAAGCTCTCCATTAATTTGAACCGAAAAAGACGCTAGAGTGACGCATTTTTCTATCCAAGGAATAAACTTATCTGGGAACCCCATTGCTTTTAAAGTAGCAAACAGAAAAGGCCACTGAACTGTGTCAAAAGCTTTTGAAATATCAATCTTCAGTGCACAGCGAGGAGAGACTGAATCTTTATGGTAATTCTTCACAAGTTCTGATGCTAGTAGAACGTTTTCCATCAACAATCTGTCTTTAACAAAAGCTGATTGGCTTGGAGAGATGGACTTCGGTAAGATTTTCTTGAGTCTATTTGCCAACAATTTCGATATTACCTTGTAAAGGACATTGCAACATGATATAGGTCTATAATCCCGCATAAACCTAGCTTCCTCCTTAGGTATCAGCGCCAAAATTGTAGAGTTCACTCCCTTTGATAGGAACCCTTTCTCAAAAAAAGATTTTATTGCTACTACAAAATCTTTTCCTATGATCGGCCATGCTGCCTTGTAAAACTCGCAAGTGTAACCGTCGGGACCCGGAGATTTGTTGTTTTGTGGATAGTTAAATCTTGGGCTTCAAGAAATCGTGCTAGCCATATTGTTAGCGATCTTATAAACTAACCATATATATTTCATCATCATCTGTAAGGACTAGGGACCGTTTTTAATTGTTAACTAAATAGTTACATGTCGAGCATTAGTAAAAACGATCTAACTAGGTTTGAGGTTTTCCAATTTTGTTTTACCAACCACATGAGTCTGTTTAAATCCGTTTTCTGCTGTTCATTTTTAATACAAAATAATGTCATTCAATGGGGAGTTTTCAGACAAGTTAGTTTCATGTGATGTTTTTAGCATAGTAACAAAAACTATAGATAGAACGCTTTTATTAGGATGGATCAAACGATCATTACAAAACTCGCAACAGAATAAGATAGGGTCACCGCAAAGGATCATGACCCGTTTCCTTAAGTCTCTAGCACTAAAAGACATTAACAATTTAAAATAATTAATACATTAACGTTTGAATCTATAAATGATAATGGAGAATCTATTGGAATCTTACTCTAAAGACATCTCCCTTGACACACAAGGAATGGAGATAAAACTAGGAATATAACTCATATAGGTAGTAAAGCAAACATCAACCAACACAGAATGTGTTGGAAATTTACTCAGCACATCCCCCTTGACAATGTAGATGCAAAGATGCTCGGTTTCATCAAAAGTACACACATATAGCCTCTTTTCGCTGTCAACAAAGTAAGTAGGACGAGGGTAAAGAATATGCGGTTGTAAACTTGGGAAGTTAGGTATTGACACTGTCTTGAATGTATCCACACTAGGACCTCTCCATATTCATCAACCCTTTGTTTTAATACAAATATCTCAACCTTTTCATGTCCACTTCTTCTGATTGCATTAACAAGGAAAGTCGGTCTCCCCTGAAAACCGCAAGGAGTCCTGTATAGCAACCTTCCATACTAGGTAAATTAGCACAAATAGTCTTGAATTTATCCTCTGAGAAATCAAAGGACTGGAGGAAAGATTCATAAGTCTTTGAATCGATAGCAATAAAATATAAATTCCCATTAATAGAAACGATATTATCTTGCATTATCATACGTCCAGGTTCTAGACCAGTGTCATTAATAAACTTCCACACATCAGATTTGCACTCGTAGATGGCAACTTTGTACTCGTCTTCTCCACTACTATTGAAATAACTTTTCAACCCAAATATCTTGTAACCCTTAAGATTATTGTACCCTACGCCACGGAAACGGAACTCCACATTCTCTATAAACTTATTCTGTCTTACCCAAGGGTTCCAAATCGCAAACCCTTTCTTGTGCATACAAAATAACACGAACCCATCACATGATCACAATAACCTAGCGAAGTATGAGTTTCACATGGATATTCTAAAGTTATATCACGCTCCACTATCGACGACAAAACATGGTCCTCCTCGTTCAGAATGATTTCTATCGAACAAGTCTGGTAAGCAGTCGCTACCATGAATTGAGGACGCGTGCGAGACAAGTAGTGCTTCGTAAAACTCTTCTCTTCCCATATACTGTTCCATTCCTTACACACCGCTCTGAATCGGGCAAGAGATTTCAGTGGCAAGAGACAAAGGATGTCTTCTACCAAGTCTCTTGGTAATTGTTCCCCCGGCATTGATTAGGTCTTTTGCTTCAGCTTCAAGTCTCTATTCTGCAAATATCAATACTATTAATAGGTCGGTATCAGTTATGGGCTTAAAGGATTTGACAAAAGACCCATTAAATGATAGTAGTATTGTTAACCCGGCTCGATTGTCTTTTCCATGTGCATCCATTTATCATGGACAGATAAACCGAGAATCAGACCAGAATTGAATACATAGTTCACTTTTCTAGACCATATAGAGGACGTGAAGCTTATGTATGTGTTTGTATTGTCTCATCATAAGGGTTGTAGAGCCCTGATCTTTCCACATGTTTTTGTTTTGCTTATTTGGTATTCCTTATCTTATGTAAGTGTTATTTTACTACCCTCTTGTTCAATGGTTCATACACTCTTGATCTAGAAAATTCTTTCTTTCTGAAACTTTATCAAATCATAAATTTCTTATCTACATCGGCTTCCAAATTGTAATGTTCCAAGAAAGATGTTTACTTGGTGAATATTTTAAATGTAATTCATCTATTTTATATATATATATATATATATTTATTTATATATATATATATATATTCTGTTTAATACTACCTCCGTTTCGATTTAGTTGTCGTTGTAGAGAAAATTTTTTGTTTCAAAATAAGTGTCGTTTTATAATTTCAATGCAAAATTTATTAATTGTATATATTATTCTTATTTTTTATTGGTTGAAATGTGGTTAGGTGTATAGGTAATTGTGTTTTTATCTAGAAAATATGTAAAATTAAATGGTTTCTTAATCTGCGTGTAAAAACCTAAAACGACGAGTAAAACGAAACGGAGGGAGTATATATAAACACAAACAGCGCTGGCTGAGTTACTGGAGCAGTGAGTGTGACCGCTTCAGGACCTTGTAACTGGATCAATGCTCGGATCGCTTCAACCGGATTTTAAAAGTGGAGTTAAAAATGAAATAGATTGGAGTTTTTATATTATAAACTCTGTTTCGAAATAAAAAAATGAATGTGTTGGAGATACTTTTATAAAATGTTTTGCAGATGTGTGAAGGGATTTTCTGTATGAATATGTTGCAAACAACCGGTCTGCATTATGTTTGGTAGGCCTGATTCATTGTGAGATCTAAAAATACTATCGTTGATTGTGATCTTGGTTTGTTACAACAGAAACTAGATATAACAAAATGTTTCCTACAGTTAATATATGATTTTCTTATACAGATTGTATAGTTACAACAGCCTTTAAACATGTATGATACATATGTAATACTTTTGAATCGTCAAATGTATAAACCTGTCTGATGATGATATTTGTATCAAATATGGAAAAAAACCTTGGGATCTTGTGAAATGATCTTTTACAGGGAATGTGTCAGTGGTGCTGGCTACAAGATGCTAATTGACATCCCTGAATCGCTCGCTCCCTACGGTATGTTCTCTGATAAGCTTAGCATATCCCGCAATGAATCTGCAGAGATTTCAAACACAAAGGTTTATCATTTACATATTTTTTGGAACGATGGTTCATTGAGTCTTTTGGTGAACTTACCCCGCAAGAAGGATGGCAAGAGATGTAAACCTGAAGATGTGTTGATAACACTTGTGTTTTGATTTCTTGTGTTTCATGTCAAAACCAGGAGGAATGTACTTGGGGCTCACGTATCCGTACTGTGGACGGAGAAGAAGGACAAACCCTAGGAAGAAACCGGCTAAGAACCCTCCACAATGAGCAGAGTTGTCTACACGTGGTAAGAATCCGACGCTTAGGTTCAGTGCAATGATCAGGATCAATGACATAAGTGCGGTACACTGCAAAAGTCATTAAGATCAGCTTTCAATAATATACGGTAAACCGAACTGGTCCTGATAAAATTTGGGAGAGGGGGAGGGGTTTAAACAATTTAGTAAGAATTTTCAGAACAAAACTAAAACAAGTTAATATATATATAACTCGGAAACTTTTGAGGAACCAATGATAATGTTTCACTTGGCTATGTTCATGTCCGGCTATGACAAGGACCGACTCTGACCATTAAGATTGAAGAGGATAAACTTTAACCTTATTTTCATAGATTGACCAGTTTGTGATCAGCTCTGAGAGCATTGCACCTAGTAACCCGAACAAGGCACCAGATGCTCCTACTGATACCCTTTCTCCTCTTGAATCTGTCAAGCAAGACACAAGGCTTCCACCAAGTCCGGAGAGAACATACAAGGCTCCAATTCTTACTGTAGATAAAAGCAAATTCAGGTTCTTGAAGACCAAAAAATATAAAGGGGTTTTAAAGATTCTTACAGAACCCAAATTCTTGTTCAAGACGCATTCCTATACATAGGAGGCTGATCATGTTAGCCAGTAGATGAAGGAGTCCACCGTGAAGCCATATGCAAGATATGAGACGCCATCTCTCACCTTCCTCCACAAGTCTCCTCTCTAGAGCTCCAAGCCTTCTCAGCCTAGTTCAACAACAAAGATGCATCCATTATGTATATAAGTATTATAACCCAAAGTTGTAACAATCATTGTCCTTACGTGGGAATAGAAGGACCGAGAAGCATATTCTCCTTCATAGGTTGAAAGGAAAGCCTTCCAAGGACATCAAACAAGAGACACTCATCTGATCTCGCGGGACAATCGTTCACATACATTGTAATGGCGAATGTGATGAAGTTGGCTGCGAAGATCAAGGGCACGAGCCATGCGTACCATGGCACGGGAATGGGAGGGAGAAACTGAGGTCGAGCTGGTGGTGGTAATGGTGGTAGTCCGTTTTCGATGTCTGATGGGTTCGGCGGTCGACTCTTCCCCATTTCTGGAAAAGAGTATAATGCGCCTTTGATCGCTGGTCTTGTGGTTGAGGTTTGAGGATTAGAATGTGTTTCCGACAAATCAGGGAAAATGAGAAGCTGAGAGAGAGTTTCGGACAAACTTGTGGCGCAAGTTAGGGTTCTGACTTTTTTTTTTATTACATTATATATGCAGTTATGTTCGGTAAATTGGTTTGGTCTTAACCAAACGGATGCCAATCATGGAGAAGAATAATTAACCAAACCGAGTCAAACTGAATTTAAAGTACCACAGAAATTAATATACAAATTGTCATAGAAATGTAATTGTTAGATTATGTTATGTAAAATTCTGCAATAATATAAAGAAAATCATGTGTCACAAAAAAAGGTTTATTATCTAACCGATTAAAAGCTCTTAGTTTCATTGTTTATCGGTAAATCACACTTTGATTTGGACCATGTCTTTAAACTCACAACCGTAGTTTTTGGAGCTGAATAGTCACATACCGTTACATCTACATGTGTTTTTTTTTGTTATATATTTAGTAATTTATTTATTTGTAAAACTCGTTTTGTCTTTGCTTCAAGTTCTATTAATATCACACAATATATTCAGCAGCTCCATGCACACAAAGTAGCTTTCTTATCGGATCAAAATCTTGAATTCCTAACAAACCAGTTTCTTTCATCTCTCTCTGTCAGTCTCTGAAACTTTTGAAAGGTAACACCCCTTCTTGATTCCTTATGGATCTTTGTATAACATCAAGATTTGTATACCTTCTTTAATGTCTTTGTGATCAGATCTTCAAAGATCAGATCTTGTTTTGATCAAGATCCTCTGTTTCTTCAGAGTTTTGAGTATCAATTAGTTTAAGACAGTTGATGTATTGACTCTGATCTTGAAGCATGTTGTCTAATATATACAAGATTTTTTTTAATTAATAATGTATAAGGAAACAAATACTATCTTTTACTGATGTGTTAAGAATTGTTAATAGGTCAAAAATATGGAAGAGTTCTTGTTACATGGAAGGTTACACGCTACAATCTATGAAATTGATTCTCTCCATGCTACTCAAGGAGGCAGATCAGGTTTCCTAGGAAAGGTATTGTCTCAATTTATAAGATTTTTTTGTCAGCAACAAGAACCTATAAGAATAACCAAATCAGTGGTGCAGAATCAACATAAACAATGTGTGACAGTTGTATTATAAGTTTTTTTAAAAAAGAATTCTTGATTCACAATTTTTTTCTTTGATTTTTGTTATTTTTTGTTTGCAGATGCTAGCAAATGTAGAAGAAAAATCGGTGTTGGCAAAGGAGAACCTCAGCTATACGCTACAATCGATCTCGAGAAAGCTAGAGTTGGAAGAACCAGGAAGCTAACAAAGGAACCAAATAACCCAAAATGGCAGGAGTCATTTCATATCTACTGTGGTCACATGGCTAAGCATGTTATCTTCACTGTCAAAGACGATAATCCCATCGGTGCAACATTGATAGGAAGAGGTTATGTTCCTGTTGAAGATATTCTACATGGAGAGGAAGTTGATAGATGGGTTGAGATTCTAGATACTGAGAAGAAACCCATTGAAGGAGGATCAAAGATCCATGTGAAGCTTCAGTACTTTGGTGTTGAAAAAGATAAAAACTGGAACCGTGGTATCAAAAGTGCTAAGTTTCCTGGAGTTCCTTACACTTTCTTCTCTCAGAGAAGAGGATGCAAAGTTTCTCTGTATCAAGATGCTCATATTCCTGGAAACTTTGTCCCCAAGATTCCTTTAGCTGGAGGGAAACACTATGAGGCAAGCCGATGTTGGGAGGATATCTTTGATGCCATCACTAATGCAAAGCATTTGATTTACATTACTGGCTGGTCTGTTTACACTGAGATCTCGTTGGTGAGGGACTCGAGGAGGCCTAAAGAAGGAGGAGATGTGACTATTGGTGAGATACTCAAGAAGAAGGCTAGTGAAGGTGTTAAAGTTATATTACTTGTGTGGGATGATAGAACATCTGTTGATTTGTTGAAACAAGATGGACTTATGGCTACTCATGATGAAGAAACTGCTAACTTCTTCAGAGGAACCGATGTGAACTGTGTTCTGTGTCCTCGTAACCCTGATGATGGTGGAAGCATTGTTCAAAACTTGCAAGTCTCAACCATGTTCACTCATCACCAAAAGATTGTTGTTGTGGACAGTGAAATGCCTGGAACAGCAAGATCAAAATCAAGAAGGATTGTGAGTTTAGTTGGTGGTCTTGATCTTTGTGATGGAAGGTACGACACACCGTTTCACTCCTTGTTCAGGACAATGGACACTGCACATCATGATGACTTCCATCAACCAAACTTCACCGGCGCAGCGATAATCAAAGGTGGTCCTAGAGAGCCATGGCATGACATTCACTGTCGTCTTGAAGGACCTATTGCATGGGATGTCTTGTATAACTTTGAGCAGAGATGGAGTAGACAAGGTGGTAAAGACATTCTTGTTAAAATAAGAGACCTCGACGATATCATCATCCCTCCTTCTCCTGTTCTGTTCTCAGAAGATCATGACACATGGAATGTTCAGCTGTTTAGATCAATAGATGGTGGAGCAGCTGCTGCGTTTCCTGAATCCCCTGAAGCTGCAGCAGAAGCAGGTCTTGTGAGTGGTAAAGATAATATAATTGATAGGAGTATTCAAGATGCATACATTCACGCGATTCGACGAGCTAAAGACTTCATCTATATTGAAAACCAGTACTTCCTAGGAAGCTCCTTTGCTTGGAGTGCAGATGGAATCAAGCCAGAGGAGATCAATGCTCTTCATTTGATTCCAAAGGAGCTGTCATTAAAGATTGTTAGCAAGATCAAAGCTGGAGAGAAGTTTAAGGTTTATGCAGTTGTTCCAATGTGGCCTGAAGGGCTTCCTGAGAGTGGTTCAGTCCAAGCTATATTAGATTGGCAGAGAAGGACAATGGAGATGATGTACAAAGATGTGATCAAGGCACTTAGAGAGAAGGGACTTGAGGGAGAGGATCCAAGAGATTATCTAACATTCTTCTGCCTTGGTAACAGAGAGGTCAAGAAAGATGGAGAGTATGTGCCTTCAGAGAAACCTGAACCGGGCTCAGACTATATGAGAGCACAAGAAGCACGCCGCTTCATGATCTATGTTCACACTAAAATGATGATCGGTTCGTGTTTTAACTCTTACAAGAACTTATAATTTTTTTCATCTGTGCTATTTTTGGAATAAAAATATGTTTTAGTACTATCCGAGGGTATTTCTCTAATTTTCCCGATATTAACCAATGATTTAACCTCTTGTTAAGCAGTTGATGATGAGTACATTATCATTGGATCCGCAAATATTAACCAGAGATCAATGGATGGTGCAAGAGACTCAGAGATAGCAATGGGAGGCTATCAACCATACCATCTCTCAATAAGGCAACCAGCAAGAGGTCATATCCATGGATTCCGCATGTCATTATGGTATGAACACTTAGGGATGCTTGATGAAACTTTCCTTGATCCATCGAGCCAAGAATGTGTCCAGAAAGTTAACCGTATTGCTGATAAGTATTGGGATCTTTACTCAAGTGAGTCACTAGAACATGATCTTCCTGGTCATCTACTTCGCTACCCGATTGGTATTGCTAGTCAAGGAGACATCACTGAGCTTCCTGGATGTGAATGCTTCCCCGACACAAAAGCTCGTATCCTCGGTACTAAATCTGATTACCTGCCTCCAATTCTTACAACCTAAGGCTATAATCTATATGCATGGCAGTATCTATAGGTAATAAATAACTTTCTCTCCTCTTTTCTTCGGCTGCAATAGCTTTTAGTAATAAAACCATTAGCTTCATTGTCTTTAGTAACTAATAAGTTATATTATCTTTTGGTTTGATGTTCCACCGCTATGCTTTTGTTTTTCATTCGGACATTAAGGCCTTTTGGAGAGAATGTAGTCTTGTGCCTTTTGGTACTTATTTTGTTGCTAATTTCTTATGAACTTATCTGTTATACTCTTTTATTTTCTGAAGTATTGTTATGTTAAAATCATTATTTATGTTTAGTGTTTGATTAATTCTGTTAAAATCATAAGAAATAGTTAGTTCACTTTTACGTTTATATAAACCATGCACGATTTTTTTTTCTTGGGTACGAAACACCATTCCTGATCTTAGAGCATGTGCAATAGAGGTGTTTAAAAGGTTGCTTAGCGTGTGGGATCCATCAAAAAGTTAAGCAACCTCTAAGCATCATTTCTTAAAATATCCAAATAAACACCAGTTTTGCATTGTTTGTGGGCTCCACTGACACGTGGCGGCCGGCGATTAGTCCGTTTTTGTTTTTTTTTTTTTAAATAAAAAAAAACGAAAAAAATAAGCATCGCAAATAGGGTGTTAGGGTTGATCATGGTCTTAGTAGTTGGGTTTTGGAAGTTGTGAGAGTTGTTTCTGTAAATCCGTACTAGTCTACAGAAGCTAGTCTACAATCTATTGAGACTGTAAAATCATCACAGAGTACTTAGTAAAATCATCATAGTCTACAAATGCAACTCAAAAAAGAATATGTTTAATGGATTCTGTCGTTTATGTGAATTAGTCGTGGATAAGTGTGAATATAATTGAAGGATAGAATGAATTGTAAACGTGTGCGGTTGATTTTATTTAGGACATCAAAGTCAATCAACCCATGTGACAATCTCTTTCGGTCTTTAGGTTCTCTAAGAACTTTAAAGACTTAACTTCTAGTGATCAAGCTATATCTCTCTCAAATACTTAATGTCCAAAGGACAAGTTGCCGTACGATAAATGCTAAAATCTTATCTCTTGCTAAATCTATTTTGTTATACATAATATAATAATCGAAATCACAATTTTTTTCACTACAATCACAAGGATTTTAGATATAAATTAAATGAGTTCCAACATCTGGACCACAAATGGCTTCATTGAAAGTTATGTAGAACACACGGAAACAAGTACTTGAGCAAAAGAAAGAAGAGAAGTTGGTCTAGTAGTCTTTTCATATCACAACCAAGAAGTTTCGAAAGAATTAGACTTTGACTGGTACTCTTTTAAACGCGGCAAAATTAGGTTTTGAAATAAGACATGTGGCAACAGCCTGTGCCAGGTTCTGCTTTGGTTAATGATAGAGTGATGGAATCAAAACAAAACTGAGTGGAAGAGATTCATTGAACTCTTTAGAATCTTTCTCCATCAATAATGTTTTTGTCTTCCTATATTTCTCTTAAACATATTCTCCCTTAAACGTATGAAATGTATCTAATACCCAAAGAAAACATATATCAAACAAATATATTTGTGATGATCCAAATAAAGTGATCAAAACGTTTGATTGTGTTTGATCTCGAAGATCAGCTTGCACACAACAACTTATAAAAGAGTCCTTCCTTTTATTATGTTTAGAAAACTTATCTCAAAAAACTAAACAAGTTGTGTATTCTTCCTTATAGATTCATCACACACGATGATCTATTTATATAGGTACTAGAAATCCGTCTCTATCCTATTACATATTAATTTAGGAAAATCCTTTATCCTAATCCTAATAGTATTAGTTATCCAAAGTCCTTTATGAATAACTTGTGCCTCAAGTAACATTTGAAGCTTATCCAACATTCTCCCCTTTAAGCCTCAAATCTCCCTTTAGTGTATCTTGTACTCCAATCTTTTTCTTCATCTTGTTAAACTTTATCTTTGCTAAAGCTTTTGTCAAAATGTCTGCACATTGATCCTCTCCACGTACAAACTCCACTTCGATTTGATCCTTTTCGACACACTCACGAATGAAATGGTATCGTTTCTGAATGTGCTTACTTCGCCGGTGAAAGACTGGATTCTTGGCAAGTGCTATAGCTGATTTGTTGTCAACGTAAATTGTCGTCCTTTCATGATCGTTCCCTGTGATTTCACTTAGAAGGTCTTGGAGCCAGATGGCTTGTTTTGCAGCTTCTGTGGCTGCCATAAATTCAGCTTCGCAGGAAGATAAGGCCACCGTCTGTTGCTTCTGAGAACACCACGTGATTGGCGTGCCTCCGAAGTAAAAGATGTGTCCCGTAGTACTTTTCCCATCATCAGGATCAGTATTATGACTGCTGTCGCTGAACCCAATAAGCTTCTGTGTTCCACCTTTCTTGAATATTAAGCCATTGCCGATAGTTCCCTTTAGATACCTTAGAACTTGCTTCAAAGCGTTTCCATGTGATTCTCTTGGAGATTGCATATATCTGCTTAAGATTCCAACGGAGAAAGCCAAATCAGGTCTTGTATGTAAGAGATACCTGAGACAACCTATTCTCCTTCGGTATAAGGTTGCGTCGATCTCTGCTTCATCAAGAGCTTTCGATAACTTTAACCCAAACTCCATGGGTACTTGTGTTGAGTTGCAGGCGTCCATCCCTGCATCCTTTAAGATTCGGCTTGCATAAGCTTCTTGCTTGATCTCTATTCCTTTCGAGCTTTGCTTTACTTCAATACCTAGATAATAGGTAAGCTTCCCAAGACCAGACATATCGAATTTGTTAGACATCCCTTCTTTGAACTCCATGATTGCCTTCAATGAATTTCCTGTTACAAAGAGGTCATCGACATAGATGGCAACGATGAGAAGTTTGTCTCCTTCCTTCTTTCGATATACTGAGCTTTCTTTCGAACACTTGATGAACTTCATGTTGATCAATATTTGATTAAGCTTTGTGTTCCAGGCTCTTGGAGCTTGCTTTAATCCGTATAAAGCTTTAGAAAGTTTGAAAACTTTATATTCTTCTCCCTTCTTTTCAAACCCTTCAGGCTGAGATACGTATACTGCTTCAGTTAACTCACCATGTAAGAATGCCGTTTTGACATCGAGGTGGTGAATTTCCCATCCATTTATAGCAGCCATACCGATCAAGAGCCTTATTGTTTCTATTCGAGCAACAGGAGCGAATACTTCGTCGTAATCAACTCCATGTTCTTGTACGTAACCTTTTGCGACCAACCTGGCTTTATATTTGTTGATTGAACCGTCTGCATTTCTCTTGATCTTAAACACCCATTTAATACCTATGATTTTAACTCCAACAGGTTTATCAACTAAAACCCAAGTTTTGTTTTTGTTGATCGAGTCAATCTCGTCCGTGCAAGCGTTTGTCCATTGAATGCAGTCCTTTGCTTCTTGATAATTGATTGGCTCGTCGTCAAGTGAAAGAAGAAGAATCTCACACTCCAAATCAGCTAATAGAATGTAATCTTCTAGGTGACTTGGACGTTTCACTTGTCGAGTTGATCTTCTAGGTTGTTGCGGTTCGAACTGTTCAACGTCAGAATCCGTGTTGAACATATCAGAGTCTGGTAACTGCGTTTCATTTTCTTCAGCAGGGTCTTCTTGTTGCGTGCCGGCCAAGTAAGGACCATGTCCATTATTCATAACGTCTCCCCACGTCATTTTGAACATGCCTGATCCGTTTGTCTCATCTGTCTCAGCTCCCTTCCAGTTCCAGCATTCTCTCTCATTAAAGACTACATCACGACTTACAATTATCTTCTTTGAGGTTGGATTGTAAAGCCGGTAAGCCTTCGTTCCTGGTTCTATTCCGAGATGCACTAGCTTCATTGATCGATCATCAAGCTTCTTAAGTTGTCCTGAGTCAACTTTAGCGTGAGCAATGCATCCGAAAATTCTGAGATGAGCAATGCTTGGTTTCCTGTTTTTTAGACATTCGTATGGGGTTTGTTCCTTTAAAGCCCTTGTAGGAACACGATTGATTAAGTACGTGGCATGACGTACTGCTTCTCCCCACATATAATTAGGAACATGCATGGCTTTTAAGATACTTCTCGTCATCTCCATGAGTGTTCGGTTTCTTCTCTCTACAACGCCATTCTGTTGCGGTGTATTAGGGGCCGTTAAGTGACGTCTGATTCCATTCTCGTCACAGTAGTCTTGAAAATCTTTTGACGTGAACTCTCCACCTCTGTCTGTACGTAGTGTTTTAATCTCCTTGTTGACATCCTTCTCAACAAGACTTTTAAATGTCTTGAATCTCTCGAACGCATCACTTTTCTCCTTTAGCAATATTGACCACATATACCTTGTGTGATCATCTATTATGACAAAGATGTACTTGTTGTGTGATAGTGTTGCTGGTGAGATCGGTCCGCAGAGATCTGCGTGTAATAACTCTAGTGCTTGAGAGGCTCTGTAGTTCGTGGCTTTAGGAAAAGCTTGACGAGTTTGTTTTCCTACCAGACACGAGTCACACATCTGTTTTTCTCCTTCAATACTTGGTAAACCTAAAACCATATCACCCGACGCCATCTTCTTTATGGTTTTAAAACTGATGTGTCCGAGTCTTGCGTGCCACTTCCAGGGTTCTTCATTAAGTTTCGCAAGTAGACAAGGTGGTTTGCCGATTTTTAGACTGATTTTGTACAGTCGATTAGGTGATCTCAGTACCTTTACGAGCAATCTTCTGCTATGGTCTGTTAAAGTCAAGTAGTCTTCCTTCATCCTTACTTCACAGCCCTGTTCTGTAGCTTGTCCGAGACTTAATATATTACTTCTTAACTCAGGAATGAAGTAGATATCAGTTAGAAGTTTCTGCTCCCCTGTTTTTGCTTCAAAAATAATTGATCCCTTTCCGTTGATGCTGACACAAGATCCATCTCCGAACTTCACTTTTCCTTTTATTTTTTCGTTTAACTCCGCGAAATATGACTTCTCACCAGTCATATGATTACTTGCGCCATTATCCAGGTACCAAATTCCTTCTTCCTTCTTATTTGTTTCATAGGTTTTCGGCATCACCTTTTCTTCGTTTACATAGACAGTCTCGTGTAAGTACAGAGCAACATCGGCTACCTCTGTTTCTCCTTTGTTAAGTTCGTGATCATTATGTTTCTTTTCTGGACAAACAGAAGCAAAGTGTCCAGTTTTGTCACACTTGAAACATACGATCTTAGACATATCTTTCTTGTCTTTTTGCCTGTCTTGCGAGGTGTAACGGCCACGACCTCGTCCTCTTCCTCTGAAACCTCTTCCATGTCCACGACCTCTGCCTCTGTTTCTTGAATTATCGAACTTTTGTCGATTGTACGAGCCATCAGAGTTTGAAAATAACAAGTTTCCTTGCGGTTCATGTGTATCTTCATCGAGTATCCGTTCCTCGTATGCTTTGAGTCTTCCAACAATATCTTCATAGCTCGTCTTATTCAAATCGAGTACTTGTTCCAGTGAAGCTATAATCTGAATATACTTACTTCGAGGTAAGCTATTTAGAAACTTTTTCACTAGTTTAGGTTCTTCAAGAGATTGCCCTAGAGAGGCTGATTTTGACGCCAACTCTGATATCTTTCCAGAGAAGGTATCGATGGTGTCTGAGTCTTTCATCCTTAAGCGCTCAAACTCATTCATTAAGGTCTGGAGTCGTGCTTCTTTTACACGTTCAGCACCGAGGTTTCTGGATTTTATGGCTTCCCATATCTCTTTTGGGGAGTTCTGTTCTCCAACCTGCAAAATAAGGTTCTCCGGAATTGACTGGAATAAGAGAGCAGTAGCGATATCTTGCTTCTCTTCATCGTTTGATCCAGGATCGATTGTCTCCCAAACCTTATGAACTCTTAAAAGAACTTTCATCCTCATCGCCCAAACCGTATAATTTGATGAGGAAAGCATCGGACAAACAACTGCGGATGGTACAGCATCTCTTGTCTTCGTCGGAGGCTTCGTATCACCCATAGTTTTCGTGTCTCAATCTTCTTAGTGCAAACCTGGGTGCTCTGATACCAAATAAAGTGATCAAAACGTTTGATTGTGTTTGATCTCGAAGATCAGCTTGCACACAACAACTTATAAAAGAGTCCTTCCTTTTATTATGTTTAGAAAACTTATCTCAAAAAACTAAACAAGTTGTGTATTCTTCCTTATAGATTCATCACACACGATGATCTATTTATATAGGTACTAGAAATCCGTCTCTATCCTATTACATATTAATTTAGGAAAATCCTTTATCCTAATCCTAATAGTATTAGTTATCCAAAGTCCTTTATGAATAACTTGGGCCTCAAGTAACATTTGAAGCTTATCCAACACCAAAGACAAAAACGTGATTACTCTGTATCAATATTCAAAAACTTTAAATAATAGTGTGCAAAATGTCAAAATATATAACAGAACCATATTTTTTCAGTTATGTTTTTAATGTCTGTGGTTCTACAAATAAATTATCATAGAACAAAACGTGGTTCTGAAATTATTAAAAATGCTAGTGTTTCAAACTATATATATAGTTTAATCCGCAAGTCTCATGGGTTAAACCTGGCTAGTTTCTATCTAAATTTGTTTGGCAGTTAATTATTAACATTTTCCAATACATGGTTGTAAGGCTGAGCAAAATAGCCAAATCAAACCAAATTAACTTCAATTTAAAAAAGTTGTAATAAACTCAAACCGAAGATGGTAATACTCGAACGAATACAAGAATTTAAGATTCAAAAAATCAAACCGAACCGAATTCAAACCAATTTTAATCAGAACAAAAATATTTTAAGTGTCTAAAAAGATTTGGGTCATAATTATATACTTATATATATATATGTATATATTACTTTAGATCTTGTATCTAAAAGTATCTAAAATATTTTGAATTTTTGAAAATGCATTACAATATTCAAAGCAAAAAATAAGTACCTGAAAATAGCTAAAACTTAGTCAAAACATCGAAAATACCCAAAAATCGTATTTTTTCTTCATCCATATATCTAGACATAATCAATATTATTTTAATTTTATATTTTTACATAATTTTTTTTAATATTTATACATTTCAAATTTATATGTGATTTTTAGATAATTTAAAAATTATCTTAATCCGGCATGTATCTAATCAAAATTTATTAATACTCAAAAGGAACTTAAGTCTCTAGTTTCAGAAATCCAAACTCAAACTGAATTCAAATGGGTATCTAATCTTCTAGCCGTACATTGGAGAGTAAACTTAATTTCTCGGAAACTAGCCTAAACCATTTACTTAAAAAAACAAAATATTCGTTTTATTTAATTAAAAAAATATAAACAGATCCTAACGTTTATTCAATTTGAATTCACTTTGATTGTCGGGTCGCTCGTAGCCTAATGGCAACTGAGCTCTGCCTTCGGGCCCTGACGTTGAGGGTTCGACCCTCCCTTACCTCAGTTTGAGGATTTCGGTCCAATAAGAGACCAATTGACAAAAAAAAAAAAAAAAAAGAATTCACTTTGACTGGTTCACTAATTGGTTTAAATAGTTAGCGACCCAGAAATCGTTTTATAATTCTATAACAAATAAATTTTAATACTGTTTATACTTTAACTAAAGAAATATCAAACTGATGATGACAAACAAAAATTATTAACTAACTAAAGTAAGCAACGTGAAAAAAGTTTTAACTAGAGCTGTACCCGCTCACCGAGCGGATGTTAATTTAAATCTTGTTTTGTGAAATAGTTATATGTTTTTACATGATGATATAATATATATAAAATATACTTATCTTAACTAATTATAAATAAATATAAAGTCAACAAACGTAATATGGTTATTCGTTTGTAACCGTCAATTGTATAATACAATTTATATCCCGATAAAAATAATGTCATTTGTTTACACATGAGTTTTTGTCAATTAATAAAAGAATTAGTTGGTATATTTTTAACAAAAGTATAATATTATTTCTATATTATTCATATATCTTATTAAAAACTTAGCACATGAAATCTATAATATAAATTTTTACTTATGTATTTATATTTTTTAATGATATTTTTAAACATATAGGTTATTTGAATACTTTTAGGTTCATATGAACCTACCCGGACCCGGAAGGATCAACTCAAACCCCATTTAAAAATTTAAAATATCTACATGTAGTTTAGTTTTAGAACAACAAAAAACGATATCAAAAAACGGATTTCTATTCGGATGGATACTTGGATGAATGTGAATAAATAAAAACTATTTATTAACCGGTTGGAATCTTTTTCACGAATAAAATAATTTTATTCAAATATATGAAATTATTATGATTAACACGTAAAATAAGTGATGTTAATTATTATAATAAATATAATTAATGAAGTAATTAGAAAAATAAAAAAAGGAAGATGTAATAAAACATTTTAAAATTTGGATAAGACAACATTCCTAATTAATAGCTTCATTAAAATATCAACTCCTTCATTTATTATAGTGTAATAAATCGATTAAGTTAATTTGGATAAGACAACATTCCTTAATTGTAGCTTCATTAAAACATCAATAGCTTCATTAATTACTGTTGTAATAAATGACTAAATTTTAGCATTCTCAGATTTTTACTTCTGTTTTAATAATATAGATTTAATACAAAAACTCATTGCACTACGATTTGGTATTTAATATGTAAACCATGTTAAGATCTACGCTTGAACATTATATATACAAATTATTTTTACGTATTATTATTTATTTTATATTATTTAAGTATTATAAATAATAAATATATTAAATAATAGAAAAGTGAATAACTATTATGTATATAATTAAATTGGAGTAAACACATAATTAAAAAATCATTCTTATTTATTTACAACAATTTTTATTAGTAAATAAATCATAAAATATATTTTATTTATTATGTATGGTATATAATTAAATTTAGATGATATTAGAATAAATATATACTATATTTTAGTATACATATTTATTAGTTAAAACTTCTTATCATATGATTTAATTAACATTTGTATATTTTCTTTAACAAAAAAGTTTAAACCATTAATCACAAAAAAATTAATGTGAAATTTATAATAGTTTTAGTAATTTGTAATAGTTTTTAAAAATTCAATGCAAATTTAAAAATAAAAGTATTAATGTCCCAATACTTTTTCATTGCAAATTCTGAAATTAATATATTTATTTTTATATGATATATAGTTTAATTTAAATAATATATATATGTATATAATTTGAATATTATTAAATGAGATTTCATATTCATAGAGTTTTATAATCATTTGTATTATGTCAAAAAGTCAAAATCTCATTCACAAAATTCAAGAATGTGAAACTTTTAACAGTTTTAGTAATTTATAGTTGTTTTAAAATTTTCAAAATATAACATATCACAAAAAATCTAGATTTCTTTACTACATGGTTAATGTGATTGTTTCATTTCTTTTAATAATATAAAAATAACAAAAATGATGGAAGATACAAAAATTGTTAATCATTAATTATCATATATATGTTAATCATATTAGGTAATTTCGTAGATTTTATTTAAGGAAAGAATAGAGAATATTTTTTGTACATTACTGATTAATGGGAGAATTTCAAATTTACCATTTTTGTTGTACCACTTTTCATTTTTACCCTCATTAAAGAGACATTTTCAAAAATACCACTTTTTAAGAGGTAACTTTTTTAAACATTAATTAGTATCCTAAATTTTACATTCCTAAATTCTACCACATCCTACACCGCCCCTTAATTCTAAACTAAGTCTTAGATTAATTAACCCAAGAGTTATAAGTGTATTTTTTCCTCTATAAAAAATAAGGGTAAAAGTGATTAAGGTAAAAGTGAAAAGTGATACAAGGAAAATGATATTTTTGACAATTTCCCCTGACTAATTTGTTGTTAATTTAATAAAAATCATAATATATGTTTAGATGGACCAACCTATTTTTTAAAGATTCTAAAAATCATACTGATGATGACACATGGCTACATAAAATATCTCAATTAGTATATGAGAAATTGTCAAAAATACCACTTTACTTGTACCACTTTCATTTCTACCTTAATTACTTTTACCCTTATTTTTAAGAGGAAAAAACACACTTATAACCATTAGGCTAATTAATCAAAGACTTAGGGTTTAGAGTTGAGGGGTAGAGGTAGGGTGTGATATGGTTTAGGAATGTAAAATTTAGGGTTTTAAGTAATTTTTTTTAAAAAATTACCTCTTATAAAAATGATATTTATGAAAATGTCTATTTAATGAAGATAAAAATGAAAAGTGATACAACAAAAGTGGTAAACTTGAAATTCTCCCATAATATATACTAGATTTCTATTAACAATTTAATTAAGCCCCCTCCCCCACTCAAAAAAGAATGTAACAGTAAATAATTAAGTTTAATTATTGTATAATATATTGCACTTTATAAATGAGAATTTTTTACCCTCTAAGTCATTTTATGACTTCTATATTCCATCCAAGGTCACTTTTCACTTGAGACCCCTTTTTGTGTTAGAAAGTCTTTTCTACCCTCTATCCAATCAAATCAGTCTTTATATCTCTTTTTGGGTTTGCTTTTGGTTTTAGTATCTGATTTTTATTGTCTTTTATTTTTTTATTGTAAAGTATTCACAAAATCAGAAACCTTGAGCTCCTCTCTTTTTTTCCCTGCGATTTCATATCACCGAGATTCGCCAACCTCAAATCAGAAACATGTCCCTTATTCCATTTTCATTTATTTCCTCTCAGATCTTTTATTTTCGAAATCGATCCAGTTTTCAACGAAGAAAAGTTCGATAATTGGAATCTGTGTGGACGGAGTCTTCGTGGATGGGGGAAAGTGTGAACATGCAAGGTGTGAACTAGCGAGGTGTGGACAAAATTTTCATGGACGGGTGGAAGTGTAGAAGAAAATGGAAGCCCTAACGTTGTGGTTGCAGCAATACCAATCAAACCAACTTTTATGTTTCTTTTTGGTTTTATATCTAGCTTTGGTATCTGATTTTATTTTATTTTCTTATTTTTAATTGCAAAGTGATTAAATCAAGTTTCCCCTTTTCGTTTTTCAATTTTTTTTCAGATCTGATTTTGTTTTTAAACCCCTCTCATTGGAGGCTCTAAAAGTTTTGATTTATGTTTGTTCTCAACTACTGTGACTAATCTCACTTGTTTTCTCTTGTAGGAGAGATCATCGGACAACCGCCTTCTCCCAAGGTTTTTTGCCAGATTCTCGAGTGGATGGCTCAACATTTACTCCAAACCAAATATACTAGTTTTTGTTTGTCATGTGCTTCAAGACACCAAGGAGTCAATATGATGCAAAGCATTACTATTCACCAGTCTAGACGACTTCCATCTACATCTCTCGTGTCCACGATCCAAACCTCCATTCATCATTTGTCCATACCTCTCCTGTCCACAAAGACCCCGTCCACACTTCACCCGTTCATCCCTCCCCGTCCATCCCTCTCCCGTCCACGAAGACCCCGTGCACACCTACCCGTCCACCTCACACACATCCACAGAGCCATTATCGAGAATCCAACGACGACACAACCTAAACACCAGTTTCTAATGCTATAAAGGAGACGAACTAATGACCTAATAAAAATAGAGCTAACCAAACTAAATATTTTGTTCAAACCAAACCAAACCAACAAAACAAATAAATTTTTATTTCTGGTTCATTAAAGGTATAAAAGTCATAAAAAACTTTTCCCACTCAAAAATGTGATCCTCCAACAAAAAGTGATTTTCTTTGTAATAGAAAAGACAAATGTGGCTCATTTGGTAGGTAACTCTATAAATGAATACATGCAGTGAATCTTGTTATAACCTGTGACTACTTTTTCCAACCAATCTCTCGCACCCTTTCTACTTTTTCCAACTCCAAACTTATGATTATTGTCAGAACTTTAATTTAAATTTATTTCAAACCCAAGATGGAAGACATCTCTCACCGTTCAATTACAAGCAGTACTTTTTGCGTGTGACGTTGTTGGTACGACCAATCTCTCTGCAACACACACATGCTCTCCTTTTAAACTCATTCATTCCTCAACAACCTCTCTTCTCAGAAGAAAAAATAAAAGTTAAAAAGTTCATCTCTCTCCTCTCTATCTCCTCTCTGATCCCATTTTAATACACATGGCTTGTATACTGAGCTGCTCTCACGGCGTGGTGATCGCGACCGCCATGGTTTTCTCAAGCACTGCTCTGTTTCTTGCGATTTCCCGCCAATTCTCTAATAACCAAACATCAGATCAGCAAATCATCCGTTCATGTCTTTCTTCAGGTACCCTTTTGTCTTCTCCGATCATCCTCCGGCTAGAATCTTTTTTTTCTTCTGAACTTGTTGTTTTGTTGAAGCAGAGGAAAAGAAGAAACAGAGGAAGAAGAAGGTGAAATTTGCAGAGGATGTGAAGGAACCGAAAGGGAACGGTGAAGAGTATCGCAAGAGAGAGCATTTTCGGAGAATCGGACCGGAACAGGTGATTAAACCGGAGAAGACCAGTTCGGTTTGTCGAAAAGATATGCCTGCTAACAGGATGGCTTTGTACAATGGATTCTTAGAGACAGAGATCAAAGACTTCAGTGCTCCTATTGACTTTTACTTCTTTGTCAAGAAAAATGCAGAAATTGTTTAAATAAAAAATTAGTTTCCTTTAATTTAGGGAGAAACGTCTCTCTTTTGTAGTAGCTCACTTTTTCCCATTAGCTTTTCTGTGTATCTCTGTATGCAATTTTTCTTTTAGAAAATCAGTGTAAATGATTGATATCTAAAATAGGGGTTTTTACTTTATACTCCTCTTTTGGTTTCTAACTAATAATACTTTTTTTTGAAGTTTTCGCTTATTAATAAAATATAGTAATTAAATTTTAATATATTATTTTGAAATAAAAAATAGTTTAGAATTTTCGATTTCATTTTTTTAAAAATTATTATTAATTAATAGAAGTACATTAAAACTTTAAATTTATTTTAAATATTTTAAAATAGAATTAATACTATTTTAGTAATACAAAATTAGCCAAAAGAAGAATTATCTAATCTTACATTCTTGAAAAAAGAATTATTTTTTGAACAAAATTCAAGGTTAAAAAGTTTAGTGAAGATTTGTTGTGGATCAACTGTTGGAGATGTGGCATGTCCCCCCATCCTAATGGCTAATTTATTAATAATTAGTATTAAAATCTATTAAAACATCACTGAGTTAAATATTAGTATAAAAATTATTGGGCTGTTGGTAAGAGTTGAGATATATGATAGACACTACAGCTGAGAGGAAAAGTGTTCTAAAATCCTGAAAAATTGAGTTTAATCTCTTGTATTATTTTACAGCTGAACAAAGCTAATATATACACCTAGAAATTTTCATAACAAAATAACAAAAGGAAACTATACAATTTCCATATGACCAAATCTATAGAGAATATATATATAGAGATATCTCAATACTCTCGCTCTTTTTAAGTTGGAGCATAAAGATTGTGAATGACCAAATTGAAGAGAAACTTATCAAATTCCTTTCTTCCCAAAGTTTTCGTAAATATGTCCGCAAGCTGATTATTTGTGGAAACCTGAAATGGTTTGACAAGTCCTCGTACAATGTGAACAAATGATAATTAAGTTCCACATATTTAATATGCTCATGGAAGACGAGATTAACACTGATATACATAGCTGGTCTGCTATCACACATAATCAATATCAGTTGTTCATGATCATTACCAATCCTGTATAGCAGTGTCTTCAAGCCACAAAGTTATATTGTAATCTCTGCCATAGCCTTATATTCTGCATCTGAAGACTGTATCTTGCTTCTTTGTTTTCTATGAAATTGGTGAATCTCCAAACTGAATGATCCATCCAGTTTGAGATCATCGAGTTAGTGGACATGCTCCCCAATCTGAGTCACACCAACCTTTCAAATGCATTGGCGGAATTAGAGTGAAGTAATATTCCTTGCCCAAGTGTCCCCTTCAAATACCTCACTACCTTCAACGTCGCTAGCCAATATTCCTCTCTCATTTTATTCATGAACTAAGAGAGAACATGTATCGAGTATGTAACATAAATCCTTTGTTCGAGACGGAAAATGTGGTTTCGAATAGCCTGGATTCTCCCATCTAGAGGCATTGATCTGGGCGTGTCGTAGACAGATAAATCAAATGCCCTACTAATCAGCGATATGTTCCTGGATCCGCAAGTAATAATCCATCAGCATGACTCAGTTTGTGATTTTGAACAATAGGTGAACCAGTGGGTTTACATCCAAGTAGTCCAACCTCTGCTACTATATCAGTTGCATATTTTCGTTAGCTAAGATAGATTCCATAGAGACTGCGTGCTACTTCCAAACCAAAAAATACTTAAGTGCTCCTAAGTCTTTCATGTGAAAACACACAGACAAGTATTTTTTGAATGTCTGAATCACTTCATTGGAAGTATCCAAAATTATTAAGTCATCAACAAAAACCAAAATACGAAGGCGAATTCCATTCTTGCAGTAAATGAACATCGAGTAATCATACCTTGTATGTGATATGTTGTGATTTTGATATCTTGTATATATGTTTTCTAAATCATTTTTTGTTATTTCTAGAGTTTTTCAGTTCGTTTTGAGTCATTTCAGGTTTGGAATAGGCCAAATTGCTAAAAGGGAGACACATGAAAAAAAAAGAAAATTTGGAAGTTTTATGCCGCTGAGCACCCAAACGGAGCAATCACCTGCTTGCTCCTAAATATATGGAAACTTCTGAGATATTTCAGGATTTGCCCTAGATACTTGATTTTCTCACCCTAGCAGTCGCTGCCTCCTTAATAAAAGACCAGTCATCTCTATTTTCATTTTCTGCCTTAGTTTTTACACAAAAAACTTTGAGACTTGTTTTTCGGGCGATTTAGCTATTCTTGTAAGGACAAAAGCTTCTCTTTCTTCGTTTTTAGAGAAAAATTCTCTGAACCCTCTCTTTACTATTGAATCGTCTATGTATTATTCAGTCATGCTTTGTGATGCGCCCTTGAATAGGACACCGAGCAAAACAAACATGCATGGCTTGATCATGTGAAGCAGTAAAGATATATGCTCGTTGTTTGACTCATATCTTTCAAACCACGAGGCTTATACGCATGAAATCACTTGGAGAATGTTCTAAACTCAATTATGGAGCTCCTTGAAGAAGAATCAGATCAAACAGAGTTCAGATGTGGGAGTTATGTCATATACAAATCAGGTGTCTTCAGTTCTCGCGAATTCAGACATGTTCGCATTCAAGTGAGATGGACCGACACTGCCTTGGAGCTGGATGAGCTAATTGACACTATCATGGATGAGCTGAATACTCAAGTGAGCTGGACTTACACTATCCTAGACGAGCTGAGCTGGATTGACACTCGTTTGGACGAGCTGAGCGAGCTAGTTCGATCTTCCGAGCTGGTACGACCACCCGAGAAACTGAAAATGGCTAACCTTATTTCTGATGGAACAATGACCAATTCAATCAAGACAAAGGATATTATTCATCATTAAAATGTCCAAGAAAGCATTGGGCTTGATGGTTTTCGAAAATATTCAAAAACGGACTTGTTTGGGCCAAATGTAGAAACCGATAAAATATTGGTTAAGGAAAAGGATGAATTTCGACCAGGCCTCAAAGGGACATGCCTTGGCCAATATCTGGAGAATATTCTTCACTTTCAAAGTCCTGGTCGTGGCTATATGAAGAGGTAGTCCAAGTTTCAGTCAAAACAATAATTTAGTCAAGTCTTTGTTTGCATTTTTCTATGCATGTTTTTCCACAAAATTCTAAGTCCTTTCATATGCCTTTGCTACTATAAATATGTAATCATTCTACAGAAACAAATGAATCAATTTTCTTCTTTTATTTGAGTTTATCTCTTTGTTCTTTGTTTAGAACATTTCTGTTTCTTGGTGAGGTTATCTCCGAGTAAACAAACCTTCGTTCGTTGGACTTGTGCGTCATATCAAGCAACGACGAATCTCTGGTAGTATCATTGGGCCATCCACAACCCTTTGTGTCACCATTCAACCCATCAGTTCTCCCTTCTTGGCGAGTTCATATCTTTCGAACCGTTTGAGTGATCCTTTCCGAATCTAGGACGTATCAAGTGGTATCAGAGCCACTCAATTGGTATCATTTATCCATTATTCTCATCTTTCATTTAAAATTCTTCAAACACTTCTTCTTCTTTCTATCTTGAATCTGTGCCCCTCATTACCATCCACCATACTAAAAAAAGAAAAAAAAAAGAAAAAAAAAAGAAAAGAGAAAGATCAAAAGAAAAAAAAGAGTAAAAAAAAAGAGAGAAAAATTTCAGAAAGTTTGATTGTGGTTTGGTGGTGGAAGAGAAAGCCTGCTGGCCGAGGAGAAATCCGGCCTTTGAGGAGGTTAAAGCGGATTCCAAAACCCAAATTTCTTATCTTCCTATCTCATCTCATTGTTTGTTTGCTTGGAAAACCCATTGGGAAATTTGGTTTGTCTTTCTTAGAACCTTGAAAAGAAACTCTTGAGTGACTACTAAAATCTGAGAGAAACACTTGAGTGGGTGAGATTAAACACTTGAGAGAGTGAGGATTTTTATCTCCTAACCTTTTGTGTTGAGTAATTTTCAGGATAAAGATGTTTGGTCTTCACAAGAAAAGTGGCAAAGAAACATCCAAACGACAAGCTATTTCTGAAACTTCATCTCAAAATTTGTTCAATATTTTTGATGAGTTTGTTACTGTGCAGGAAAGCCCAAACCTAATAAAACCACATAAGATGCCAAACAGGAGGTACAAAGAGCAGTTCAAACCATCTAGAGATGAAGCTCATCAAAAGAGTCCTTTTCGTCGGTTTGATGTCCAAGAGATCTGTGACAACTTTGAAAAAGAGATGATGAAAATCCTTAAAGACGTCAACAAGATCCAAAAGAAGAGCACAACCACATGTGCACCAGTAGCTGAATCATCAATATTCACTAGTGAAGAACCCAAAGGTAAATCTGAAAACAAACTTGAAGAGCTAAAAGATTTTTCAGATTCTTTACCCATTTTTGATGAATATGATGATGAGCTTTTGGAAAGTTTGATCATTTGTGAGGATGAATGTGATCTTACTTCTCCAAAGTCTGATTTTATGTTTGATGATGAAGAAATTACTGGACTAACTTGTTTTGAACCGGAGCATCCGAGTAGTCTTGTTCTAGTTTCACAAGATTTTGAGGAAGAGTCATTCGACTACCCGCATCAAGGACCACTGCTTGATAGTAGGAGACCCAAGGACGATGATCTAGGTCCCATCTTTGATGAGGAAGAAGAACTTGGTCCAATCTTTGATGAGGAAGCATCAAAGATAACAACCAACAACATGGAGAACCATCTTTGCTTTGATCCCGGCACAGCTCCTACTCCTCTGTTCACAAAGCACTGTGAGGAATCTGATTCGATTAATTCTCTGCCTGAATTGTTTGTTAAGATCAGTTCTCAAGATGTGAAACGTTTTGGTTTTGACAGAGTAAAACAATTTCGTGTTTCAGATTCTATTTTCGAAAACATGTTTAATTCTTTTAAAATGTTTGAACCTGATGAACTTTTTGTTCAAAGACATTTTCAAAATGGCAATGACATCCAGTCTGATATTGTTTTGAGTTTTGATCAGTTTTTGGAACATAACAAAAGTTTTGATCATCTTGAAAAGTCATTTGAGCTTGTTTTGCAACAACCAGATTTTTGTTTCCGAAAACCTTGTTATTCCTTTGTTTGTTTTAAGGATAATGGTTTTGATCTGAGATTTTCAAGTCATGAACTGATCACTCAAGATTTGTTTTCTCTCACACGTTTCTGGAAAGATATTATGGTTAGGAATTTGCAGAAAATAAAATCACTTAGAACTGAAACCAATTTTTGTTGTGATTTTGTTTTGAAACCTGCATATTCTTATTCTAAATCTGATCTTGATCTTTGGTGTTCTAAATCTGAGAAACTTGTGCATGTTTTGAAATGGTTCTTTAGGAACTATGTAGTCACATTCCTGGAAACCCTTCTGGTCATTAATTCTTATTTTGATGTGAATTTTGAAAGGCTTAAACTTGTGCTACAAGTTCTTCGGAAAGAAACTTCGACTTCTGATTTGAACAAGTACATGTCTTGCACATATGATCCTGGTATTTTAATGTTTGTTCTGAGTGCCCATGATAAAGAGGTTCAACCTAAGAAAAGAGAAAGCATTGACCGTATTTATCAGTCTAAGATTTGGAGATGCATGTACACAAAGAAAATGGCATCAATACTCCAAGAAAGTTTATTTCTAAAATTTCCCTTCACTAAATGCTATATGTTCTTTAGATTCTTTTTGACTTATTCATTTCCTTTTGATACAAGTAAAATGGATTTGAGGTCAAATCCTTTTCAATAGGGAGGGAATGATGCGCCCTTGAATAGGACACCGAGCAAAACAAACATGCATGGCTTGATCATGAGAAGCAGTAAAGATATATGCTCGTTGTTTGACTCATATATTTCAAACCACGAGGCTTATACCCATGAAATCACTTGGAAAATGTTCTCAACTCAATTATGGAGCTCCTTGAAGAAGAATCAGATCAAATGGAGTTCATATGTGGGAGTTATGTCATATACAAATCAGGTGATCTTCAGTTCTCGCGAATTCAGACATGTTCGCATTCAGGTGAGTTGGACCGACACTGCCTTGGAGCTGGATGAGCTAATTGACACTATCATGGATGAACTGAATACTCAAGTGAGCTGTACTTACACTATCCTAGACGATCTGAGCTGGATTGACACTCGTTTGGACGAGCTGAGCGAGCTAGTTCGATCTTCCGAGCTGGTACGACCACCCGAGAAACTGAAAATGGCTAACCTTATTTCTGATGGAACAAAGACCAATTAAATCAAGACAAAGGATATTATTCACCATTCAAATGTCCAAGAAAGCATTGGGCTTGATGGTTTTCGAAAATATTCAAAAACGGACTTGTTTGGGCCAAATGGAGAAACCGATAAAATATTGGCTAAGGAAAAGGATGGATTTCGACCAGGCCTCAAAGGGACATGCCTTGGCCCATATCTGGAGCATATTCTTCACTTTTCAAAGTCCTGGTCGTGGCTATATGAAGAGGTAGTCCAAGTTTCAGTCAAAACAATAATTTAGTCAAATCTTTGTTTGCATTTTTCTATGTATGTTTTTCCACAAAATTCTAAGTCCTTTCATATGCCTTTGCTACTATAAATATGTAATCATTCTACAGAAAAAAATGAATCAATTTTCTTCTTTTATTTGAGTTTATCTCTTTGTTCTTTGTTTAGAACATTTCTGTTTCTTGGTGAGGTTATCTCCGAGTAAACAAACCTTCGTTCGTTGGACTTGTGCATCATATCAAGCAACGACGAATCTCTGGTAGTATCATTGGGCCGTCCACAACCCTTTGTGTCACCATTCAACCCATCAGTTCTCCCTTCTTGGCGAGTTCATATCTTTCGAACCGTTTGAGTGATCCTTTCCGAATCTAGGACGTATCACTTTGCGTGTTTCTTTTTGTCATAAACGAGTAGTCGTTTTGCTTAGTTTAGGGTGTTAGGGTGTTACTATGAGCTAAACATAGATAAGTATTCCATTCATTGTCTTTATTCACTTTTTTCTTAATGCTTACATTAAATTGATCACCTAGTGTATGATTCTAGGTTAACCTATTCATTAAAAGTTAAGTAGGTTGCTAGACATAAATTAAATAAGCTTTGCATCCCTAGCCAACGAGAGTAGATGTTAGGGTGTATTGTGAACATATCGGACTCGATCTCTAATGCTTGTGGTCGAGTTTCAGCCCAAACGAGAGTTTACGACTTCTGAGATCGATCCACAAATTATTAGAGAATTTAGTTTAGAACACAAGCATTAGAGATCGAGTCCGATAACAAACACCCTGCTTTCTGTTCAAAACACCCTGCCGACCAACACCACAATAGGCGACTACGGCAATCAAGATGATCTCGCTGCTGCTATGCAACAGATGCAACAGAAGATGCTTCAGATGCAGCAAACCTTCCAAGTGCAGCAACAAGCTGCTCAACAAGCCGCGAAGCAAACTGCTCCGATCGGAGAAAGAAACCTACCATGTAACTTCCCTACTACGCGCTCTTCCATTGCTCCCCCGCCATGTACCAGGCAAGACTTTGAGATAAAGCCTGCCATGATCAACCTTGTACAGAGAAAAATGTTCCATGGATTACCAGCTGAGATACCAATGGAACACATTGAAGCTTTCGAAGAAATCTGCGCCATGACTCGCTCCAACGGAGTATCGCCTGATTTCGTCAAATGCATGTTGTTCCCGTTCTCTCTAGCTGACAAAGCTTCACAATGGCTGAAGTTACTTCCTACCGGCTCTCTCACTACGTGGGAACAAGTCAGAGCAACCTTCTTGAGCCACTTCTACACGAAGGAAAAACAGTTGCTCTCAGGAAGAAGATCTCCTCTTTCAAGCAACATGCTAATGAACCATTTAATGAAGCATGAGCGTTGGTTCAATGACACCCTCAGGGAGTGTCCTCATCACGGATTTGATAATGATCACATTCTGAGAATCTTCTATGATGGTGTGGGCTGAGAGTTCTGAAATGATCTAAAACTCTGCGAGCAAGGCAGATTTTATGACTCAAACTATTGATGGAGCATTCGAGCTGATAGAGAACATGGCTGCTAGCTCAGCAAACAAACCCAAAGACTAATCGCTCTAAAGTCAGTAACAAAGTCAATAGCATTGATACCCAGTGGAAGGATGAGCTATCCACCAAGGTTGATCTGCTCCTCAAAAGTAACAAAGGGCAAGTCTTGTTCATGGAGGAAGCTACACCCGAGAAAATAGCTCATGATCTAGCCGCAGACATTGGAAAGAACGGAGAGGATCATCAGGAAGTGCTCTATATCAACGGTCAAGGGTATGTTCAGAACCAAAACTACTACCAAAACCCCAACTACAGGAACAACTCTAACCTGCTCTCTTACCAGAACAACAATGTAGAGAACCTTGCGGATCAAGTGCAGAGCAACCCAGCACAAGGTGCTAATCAACAAAGAGGTTCCCCTAGAATTTTCCAAGGTAAAACCTTCATCTTCAGTCAAGCTCAGAACCGTTTCCAGAGCCAGAACCAAAACCAAAGTCAGCAGAAGCAACAGAGCAATCAGCAGACTACTCCATCTAACTCAAGCAGTCCGCAAGATGAGCTGAAGGTATTGGGGTATATGATGCACCAACTGTTCTAGAGCCAACATGTACAGGTTAAGGCGTTAAATCAGACTACCTCAGAGATCAACAACAGAATGGACAACATGTTCACCGAGCTGAACACCAAGTATGAACCTGAGCAACCACATGCGCCAGATTGACATTGCTCTCGCTCAAACAGTTGAGAGCGTCAAGAGGCATCAAGGGACACTGCATGGAAAGACTGATAAGAATCCAAGGGATTGTAACGCAGTGGAGTTGAAGAGTGGGAGGAAACTTAGTGATATGGTATCTAGGAGATTAACTGCAGCAGAGAAGGGAAAACATAAAGAAGCAGAGCCACCCGCAGAGGATGCTCGTAACACGGAAGATGATGTAGAGCAACCTGCTGAAACCAAATCAGCAGCTTCTAAATCAGCTGTTGAGACTACCCCTACTCGAGTTTACACATCTAAGATACCCTACCCTGTTCCAGAGAAGAAATCTTGCAAAGATCGCGAGGATATGAAATGCAAGAAGATGCTCGACGATTTAACTATCAAGCTACCTTTTATTGATGCTATCCAGATGATACCCTCTATGCACAGCCTAATAAAGGGGATAATCTAAGGGAAAAATCATAGGAGACAGTGATGTGATGATGGTATCCAAGGAGTGCAGTGCTCCAGAACAGGGCGATCAAGAAACTGGGTGATCCAGGGAAGTTTGTCATTTTCGTTCAGATTGGGAATACACTTTTTGCGTGCTCTTTATGTGATCTTGGCTGTAGTGTCAAATTGATGACCTATTATGTTGCTAAACGCCTTGGTTTGGCAAATTTCAAACCAGCTAGGATCTCTCTGGTCTTCGCCGACAGATCAGTAGCACCATTCTCCCAGCCGATTTTGTGGTACTTGAACTCGATGAAGAACCAAAGGACCCTCATCTTGGGTAGACCTTTCTTATGCACGACCGGAGCAATCATCGACGTCAGGAATGGGACGATTGATCCCAACTGGGAGACATCGTTATGAAGTTTGAAATGAATAAGCTACTTAAGAAACCTATGCTGGATGGGCAGACCTTCACGGTGGATGGAGAAGATGATATCCTGGAACCTCGAGAAGGAATGATTAAGTAGCCATCGCATGTGCATAGACTTTCGTAAATTGAATACATCAACTCGCAAGGATCATTTTCCACTTACATTTATTAATCAAATGCTTGAGCGATTGGCTAACCATCCATACTACTACTCTTTTAGATGGTTATTCAGGCTTCTTTCAGTTTCCCATCCATCCAGATGATCAGGAGAAGACAAAGTTTACATGCCCATATGGTACATTCGCCTACAGGACGATGCCTTTCAGTTTGTGTAATGCTCCTGCAACATTCCAACGTTGCATGATGTCTCTCTTCACTGATTTAACTGAGGACATAATGAAAGTAATTATGGATGATTTCAGTATCTATGGAGATCCTTTCTCTGTTTGTTTGTCCAACTTGTGCAGGGTACTGCAACGGTGTGAGGAAAAACACCTTGTGCTGAACTGGGAGAAGTGTCATTTCATGGTACGAGATGGCATTGTGCTTGGCCACAAAATCTTAGAAAAAAGGATCGAGGTGGACAAGGCAAAGATTGAAGTGATGATGATCTTGCAACCGCCTACATCAGTCAAAGGGATCAGAAGTTTTCTGGGATACGCATGGTTTTATAGGCGATTCATCAAAGATTTTTCAAAAATATCGAGACCACTGACCATGCTTCTCTGCAAGGAGACCAAGTTCGACTTTGACAATGACTGCCTAGCTGCGTTTCACATGATCAAGGGTGTTCTGGTCAGTGCTCTTATAGTGCAACCCCCGACTGAGACCTTCCATTTGAGATCATGACAGATGTCAGTGACTTCGGAGTGGGAGCAGTGCTGGGACAAAGAAAGAATAAGAAGCTGCACGTGATCTACTACGCGAACATGACTATGGATGAGGCACAATGTCGATATACCACCATCGAAAAATAGATTTTGGCAATTGTCTTTGCCTTTGAGAAGTTCAGACCCTATCTGGTGGGTTTCAAGGTGATAGTGCACACGGATCACGCTGCTCTAAGATACCTCTTGACAAAGAAAGATGCAAAACCACGTTTATTGAGGTGAATTCTTATACTCCAAAAGTTTGATCTTAAAATAAAGGATAAGAAGGGAATTGAAAATGAAGTAACAGACCATTTGTCTAGAATGAAGTTTGACGACGAAACAACTTTAGATGACGTTTTGCCAGAAGAGCAAGTATACGCAATCAATTTGAGTGGAACAAAGGAACTATTGCTCCGTGACGACTATTCCCACAAGTCAGAACACTTCGTCGCTGTAATCAAGAAGGTATACCCCAATTTGCTCTGGTTCGCAGAGATTGCCAGAAGATTTATTTTGGTTAATTTGTTTTTTATTTGAGAGATTTGCCCAAATTCTATTTCCAAAATCGAAACAAATCTTTGTCGTGAAATGTGTAAAACATATATAAATTCAGTAAAGTCCAAACACTATTATGCTTTATCTACTCAATCGTTTGCACAAAGTGAAGAGTACAGTGCAAGCATGAGTGTGAATATATTTTCCGAATATTCGTCCAACGACTCGGCATACATAATCGATGACATAACTTTGTCTTTAGCATTACCTTATATAAAATGCTAGAGCTACAACAGACCATGCATCATGTGAATTTGATCGATGGTTAGCATTCTTTTCAAAACCAAACCATAAGGGCCACACTGTGAGTGTTTGGTGAACCGGAACAAACCATAAGGGCCACACTGTCAACGAAACACAGGCGGTCCGAATCGCAAACTTTGCTGGTAGAGGCGTAGAGCCGTGCGAAACCACACCACAGAATATACCTTGCGTGTCTACTAATTCTTTATTTTTTCTTTCAGATTAAACTATTGCAATTCTCTATGAAAATCTACAAAAGTATGTTGCATGCAATCAATACCACTAACTCAATAGTTGACAACTAATCATTTGATTTATTTCACCCGAGTACCCACTAACCGTTACCTAACATATGTACCTTTTTTTGGTCAAAAACATATATACCTTTATCTTATGAGAAAACATTTTGTAACATTATTCATTTTTGTTTAATACTACTACCCATTATATATTAATAGAGAATTTTTTTGTAGTAAACAATCTTGCTTTAGTAAATTAATAATTTTTTGCCATTTTTCATAATTGTCATTGGTACCCATTATACATTTCTTGCATATTAACAAAAGAGCATTTTAATAGAAAAATACTGTAGGATAATACTGAAAGTTTTTTTTATCACCAAATAGCTCTCAAAAGTTAAAATAATCAAAATATGTTTCATTAAAGAGATAAAATACATTTATATTTATGGGTTAGTTAATCTAAAATTATGATTTAGATTTTATGGCATGGGAAGAGGGTGGGGTGGGGTTTAGGATTTAAAAATTAAGATATATGATATAAAACTAAAATTAATAATTTAAAAGATAGTTTTGAAATAGATTTTGAAATGTTTTTTAATCGGAAAAGTTTCAAATATTGAATAAATATTATTTTTATTATTATTTAGTTTGATATTTATTTACATGTATATATCTATAGAGTAAATATATAATTATCATTTATCTATTTATCTCTTTAATGAAACATATTTTGATCATTTTCTCTTGTGAGTACTTTTGGTCGTAAAAACATTTTTTGATTTTTTTTTTGAGATTGTTGGGGAACGTTTCTCTCTCTCTCTCTCTCATTCCAAATCATTTATGTGTCTTTGTCCCATCATGAAGATGAGAGTTTTATGCCCAAAAACATAAAGCCTCCTCCATTTATTCATATTTCAATTTTATGGAGATGTTTGATAGTCATTGATCATTCTTCATACATGATTGGGTTTTTGTTTCAAATTTATGGTGATGTTTGATGAACAACGATTATTCTTCAAAGATATTTGGGTTTTTGAGATTTCAATATGCACTGACTGAAATCTTAAATGATTTTTCGATTGCGAATCACATGATAGTGTAGCTATCAGACTAACCACTAAGATCCAAAAGGAAATTCAACCTTGTTGCTTCATTTAAATGTTTATCTAATAAATAAAAGAGGAAATTCAGGGACTTCAAGACATCGCGGGATGTTTTTGTGTTGATGATCATCGCTTGAATGGATGGTGACAGAGTGCCGATGAGACCACTATAGATCAAGCGGTCTTGGCGACACCATTTTTTGTATTTGGGGTTGACTGTCGGGACATCGTTGGTGGTAATCATCTTTTCTAGTTCAGTTGTGGCGCCATTGATGTATCCATTGAGATCGTAACCATTAAGAAGAGCATGAACCTGAAGGCTCCAAGTCATGAAATTGGTGGAGTTGAGAGGATTACAAGGACATCGATTCAGAAATTCACTATCTATTAATTGAGAGAATCACGTGAACATCGATTCAGAAATTCACGATGAAAACAGAGATAGTCTGTGTGTTTCTGGTCCTCTCTCTCTCTCTCTCTCTCTCTCTTTGTCCTCTCTTTGGCCTCTAGAAAGAAAAGATTGAGATGGTTTCCTGAGATGTTGAGGGGGTGTGGGAACCAAAATTTGTACTGTCGATTTTCGTTGAATTAGGAACGCATGGCAAACCCTAGTATCCCAGAGGTCTCGGATCTCTGCTAAACCACACGCCAATCAGTCAGAATACAAAGTAAATATTGAAAATCAAAGTAAGAATCGAAAAGCGAGCAAATAGATGTCTTGTTCTGAATTTGCGTATGAGCGTTTACAACAGGATAAGAGCCTCGGCTATGAGAGCTGTCGGCGATATTCCTAGTTCTAATAACCTAAGACTGCAAAATCCTAGTTGAGTCGCAGCTCAAATAACAAAAACAGAAAGTTGCCTAAATGCTCTAAGTTCTAGGCTATCTTTTCTCTGAGTGGAGATTTTCGTGTGTCTTCAGCATCATCACCCTTGAAGTCCTTATATACTCCTCTAGAGGACGTTTGCTCTTTCTCCTTCTGCCCTTGGTTGAATTTATCGCTTCGCGGAAATATTCCTTTTTTCCTCGATCTTCAAGATTATCTTCGGAAACTTAACATTTATCCTCCGATCTTGACATTTATCTTCCGAACTTAACTTTTATCCCTTCTTGCAAAATAAAAGATACACCGTCACAAATTTTGGGCTTGACTTCGGATATAATCGCGAGTGGGCCTTTGGCCGAGTTCTAGACCTCATAGGGCCGTTTTTGACTTAGGCGTTTCTACGATTTTATCTAAACTTAGGCGTTTCTACGAATCCCTTGTATCGAGGCATTATCTCTTTCTTACAGCAAGAGCATATTTCCCGGTAGGTTGCCGGCGTTGATTCCGTCGTAACAAATTTTGACCACAACATTTAGCCCCCTAGCTCGTTAGAATCATATGGTTCTAGGAGTGGTTTGGCAGGGTTTGGTAAGTTAGGCGGAATCAATGTTTGAAAATGTCCGTTAAAAGTGGTCTACTTATTCCTCTAAGAGAGGAATGCAGTAGGATTGGGGCTGCGCCTGTGAAGGCTTCCTACGTACCCTTGTAAAACGGATCAAGCCTTTCGTAGTTCATTCTGGAGTTAAGGTTCTTACTTCCTGTTTTCAAGTGAGACCTTTATGGTTTAGATGTGTTTTGTGTAAACTTTATCTGGCATGTTGTTACCAATGGCATTGTATATTGGATCTTTGTCGGCCTCGAGACTAGCATCGTAGGCTGTTTATTTTGGCTGAGTGTGGCCATATCTATGTTTTCGGTATTGACAGCGTGTGGCTTTTGATTCCTGGCCGCTTTGTGACTTTTTAATGAATAAACTACGGTTTTTACTTGAAAGTAAATTTAAGTAGATTCGGATTTTTGTTAAGTATAGAGGAAGCATACGAGTTGTCATCTCGCTCCCAACTCTTTTGCGGATCGTCCAATTCGTTGCTCGTTCGAGATGTTTAAGAAGTTTTCCAAAGTTTTGAGAGCGCTTAGATATGGACGAAGCGACATGCTTTAAGGATCTCATATATTTTCGATATCATGACTTGAGACGTTAGAGACCAGTGTACTGGGTTTAGGGCAAGACCTAGGTCTAATCACGGTTTTAAGGGGTGCAATGACTACTTCGGCTTACGCTTCCCGTATCGCTTTTGACCTGATTCCGTCCCGCTTTAAAGTCCGCAATATATTCTCGGATTATGTGACTTGTATGGTAGAAATCGAGCATCTCTTCGAGGAAAATTTTTAAGTCTCCCGAAAGTGTTGACCCAAATTTTGGATTTCTTTTATAGCGCTATTACCCTTGTGTCGGGTGTTCGAGATCTATCTCTACGAGATGACTTAGTCTGTTTAGGAGTTAAGAGTTTGTTGTGATCAGCAACAAACTTAATGGTAGATATAATCGTTTTTGAACCTTTGCGAAGGATACATGTTTAAGAAGGCATGTATGTTTTATAGTCACGGACAGAATGTGAGCATTCCGTTTCGGAAAGTTTTTGACGAAAAACAGTTCTCCGAGCGTTAGCAACGTCTAGAGGTGGCAATTGGGCTCTACCGACCCGCCTAAGCCCGCCCCGCCGCGGTCCTAGGTTGATGCGGGTCATGGCGGTCTCGGCCCGCGCGGGTCGTGGTCCCTGGAGGTGGTGCTCAATCCCGACCCGCAACTTGCACAGGTCCTTTGCGGGTCGGCCCGCGGGACGTGTTTAACAAGCAATCAAGCATGGTCATGGTCCTACGTTACGTTACGTTAACAAGCAATCAAGATTCAAGCATGGTCATGGCCCGCGGGACATGTTTAACAAGCATTAGGCTTTGCTCTCTAATGCTATAAACGTACGGTCATGGTCCTACGTTACGTTGTGAGCTTCACCCTCTAATGCTATAACAAGTTTTCAAACGTCGACTTCATTGATATGTATCACTGATGCTATAACAAGTTTTCAATGTGTGTCATGCTTATAAGTTATAACTAATCCAAAACCTATAATGTGTGTATTGAATGTGAAGCTTAGAGTGTTTTGTCTTGGAATGTTTTGAGTATAGAGCTTGAAGTATAGAACAATGACAAATCTAAGTAATCAAATGTTAATGTAAATGAAAAATAATCAAATTCAACAATGTGGCCTCATTAAAAACCTTATCGAGAAAACCCAGTGGGACAAAACCCGAGAAGGAAAAAAGAGCACACACGAAATCCAAAATATAAATAAATTCAAAACACCAAATCAAAATAAAAATCAAGTTTCTTCTTCAACTTCATCATTGACAATGGATTCAATCGATGGTATTGTCTCTTCTTCACCCTCCATTTCATCTTCTGAAAATATAAAAAACTTGAAATTAATTAGGTTAAAATAACATGGTACCCTAAAAAAATATGATTATGTGAATAATTTACCTTGCTCATAAGCTTCATATCCTTTTAGCCAATTCCTACTACATATCAGAGCTTGGACATTTTTTGGAAGTAGACGGCTCCTGTACTTGTTCAGAACTCGCGAACCAATGCTAAAGGAGGATTCTGAAGCCACTGTTGTGATTGGAATGCTAAGTAGATCACAAGCCATTGCTGGCAAGTCGCCATACCTATGAGTATTATCTTTCCACCACTGAAGAATATCCAAGCTTTCAAAGCTATCCATATCTAGTGCAGGTTCATCAAGATAAGCTTGGAGAGCTGTCTTTCCACTCGCAGCAACACTAATTTTGCGAAACGCAAAAAAATCCTGTAGTGTTTTAAAACAAAGAGTAAAAACGATTTTTTCAAGTTTCAAAATTATTTAAAAAAAAAACATGAGACTTACAGCATAGTTCTCAAACGTTCCTTTCGGTCCTCCACAAACATTTTGTTGATCTATCTCACGAGGCTCCGTAGAAGGTGAGTTAGACTTTGATTTTTTGTCGTATGATTCAAACAAAGTTTCCAGCTTCAGACGCAAGTTCTTCATTTTTGCATCACGTGTACTCATGTCAAGCCTACCTAAACAATATTCTGCAACTGGAAGCTTCAAACGTGGATCAAAGACAGCTGTCATTGCAAAAAGATCACTAACTTCTTCCCAATACTTGTCGAACTTCTCTTTCATCGGTATCACCATGTGTCGAACAATCTGATCAGCGCTTTCCTCATTTACTTGGAGCCAATTATGGATCTTCCATACCTGATAGAAATACAAGTTCGATGTTGGGTATTTCGAACCTGACATCAAACTAGTAATCTTAGCAAAAGGCTCTAAAAACACACATATATTCGCAGCTCTGTCCCATTCCTCAGCTGTAGGCAAAAACTTATAGTTTCTCCTATCATAAATCTCCAACTTAACAAACGCTTCACGGTATGGAAGGGCTCTTTCAAGCATATAGAATGTCGAATTCCATCTTGTCTGCACATCCATTATCAAACCGGCATTCCCTTTTATCAGGCCAGCAGCATCGACACATTTTCCAAACATCATCTCACGCGTCTCTGATGCTGTCACATACTTAATACTCTCTCTAACTTTGTGCAAAGAGTCTTTAATAACCTTTAAGCCATCTTGCACAATGAGGTTAAGTATGTGAGCTGCACATCTAACATGAAAAAACTCACCTCCACACAGCAAATCATTCCTTAAAAGCAGCTGAGATTTCACAATATCTTGCATTGAATCATTACTTGTAGCATTATCTAATGTGAGAGAGAACATTTTTTTTCTAGTCCCCACTCTTCCACTGATTCAAGAAGCTTATTGCAACATTCATACCTGTATGAGGCGGTGGGAGAGCACAAAACGTCAGTATTTTACTGTTCAGCTTCCAATTCCGATCAATGTAATGAGCTGTCACACACATATAACCCTCGCGTTTCAATGATGACCATAAATCAGAAGTGAAGCTTACTCTCCCAGGAAGACTAGCCAATTCCCTCTTCAATGTCTCTCTCTCATTTTCATAAAACCGATAGACATCTGCTCTAGCTGTGTTACGGCAGATGAATTTAACATCAGCATTCAAGTACTTCCAAGTCTCTCTGACTTTCTCATACTCAACGTAAGAGTAAGGTAGATCATGCTGAATTATAGTCTTCGTCACCAGCTGCCTGAACACACCATGATCATACTTGCCACTTGTAAATTTGGCTTCAGCATCGAGTTTTTTGTTTCGAAGATTCCTTGGATAAAGTTTACATCTATCACGATGCCTTCTCAAACCAGTTGTTCCGTGCGAATGAGAGCTCCATGCATACTCATTCTTACAATGATTGCATTTAGCTTTCTCCTCACCATTGGGTTTTCGAATCTTAGAAAAATCTACCCATACATCAGACCAATGTCTGGCCTCCTTCTGATTATCCATTCCCTCCTCTTCCGATTCACCTTGCAAATCAAGCTGCTCCTCTTGAATCTTCTTTTTCTTTTCTGGTTGGCTTGACTCGGCATGGACTGCATTCTTCTTACCATTGCCTTGTGTCGGCTTGGAACTTTTTCTGCCCCCACGGATGATAAACTGAACAGATTTGGTTTTGCTTTTACTAGCCTTTAAAGATGATTCAATTCCACAGTCTAGAGTAGACTGTAACATTGGTTTCTTGGAGTTCAAGGCTCGGTTGGTTCTGCAAGTAGCTTGGGTCGGTGGAGGACTGATTTCAACATCACTATCATCTTCATCATCAACAACTTCAATAAGCTTTCTTTTGCTTCCTTGTTCATATTTAGCTCCATCACATGAACCATCATCAGCCTCATCAGCTGCAGAAAGAACTCCAAGGAGTTGCTGAGTCTCTAGATCCATTTATCCAATGGCTTAAAATTTGGATCAAAACTAAAACTTGAACTCATCTCTCTCTCTCTCTTTGTCGTTGAAACAGATTTTTTTTGGGGGGGGGGGCAAGGAATTTGCGTCACTAATTTTTTTCTAGTAGACTTAGGGTTTTGTTTATTTTTTTTAATTTTAAAATTATACTAATTATTACTTATTTCCATTATAATTTACTAATTATACTAATTATTACTTTATCAGTAAAACTGAGAAGCTGCACATAATCAACGCCATCGTTGAAGTAAGCCTGCCTCTTAAGACCCTTCTATGCTTCCATCACCGAGAAGCTCCGATCTCAACCATGGTCAACGAGGTACTTCTCAACACCGACCAAAGACACCAATCCAAACCCAGAGGGAGAGCCCAAGATGAAGCATCAGGAGATCGAAGGCCCGACAGTGGAACGCGACGTGTCGGCTTTAGGTAACGAGACAAGACAAGTGTTTGAAACGATGATGAAGAATAACATGTACAGTTTAAGTGGAGCCATGGGTCTTCTCGGTTTAACTCAGTTGATTGTCGGAGGGGCGATTATGTACGCGACTCGTTCGAATCCGATGCATGAGATGACGATTCAGAGCTGTATCGCGTTTGGGTTCCCGTTCGCGGTGGCGTTGATGGTGAGACGTTCGTTGAAGCCGATGTATTTCTTTAAGAAGATGGAGGAGGCAGGGAGGTTGCAGATTTTGACTTTGACTCTTCACGAAATGAGCAGATTCAACTGTTGCATGTCTGTCTGATTGTGATTCTGTTCGGACGTAAGTCATGGTACGAGTGCTTGGAGCTATGATGTTGTTTCCAGTGTCAGCTGAATCGCGTTTCCATTGCATACTCCTGGCTCCTCCAGCTCTATTTTGGTAAAGCTCTAACCTTTTCTTGTTTTTTTTTCAGGTGTTGGAGACGAAGCGGAGAAAATGATGCGGGTCCTCAATTTCCCGCAGGCTCATTTGGGCCTATCCCGCGTGAAGCCCAATTCCGCACAGTATCTTTCCCGCGAGGCCCGCTCCAAAATCGGGCCTGGATATTCATGCCCAATCCCGCCCCGCTGCAATGCTTATCGGGCCCGGCCCGCGGGCAAGTATAAAAATTGCCATCTCTAGCGACGTCTCTATGTGTCGAAGGTTGAGTTTTTCTTTCGTATGCCGCATTTCGTGCTTGAAATGTTAACGGGCTCGAAGATATGTAGCATCGCAATGTTTTTGTTTTACCCTTATGGAAGAGAAACGTTATGTTTCTGAGGAATTAGGACCAATGGGTCGTGTAAATTTGTTCCTGAGAATATGCGACTTCCTTCACTGTGCTTTGTGAAGAGTTGGCCCTTTGAGACTTATTTCGTGTATAGTTAAGGAGGCTTCGTATAGCTCTAGGAGCTTCGTTAAGAGTTTTTTCTTATGCGCTGCTTTTTACTTGTAAAACGTTGTGGGTTTAGAGTAAATTGTGGAACATATTGAACTTGGTCAGTTTACGACAAGTTTAAGTTTCGTGTTAACCGTTTGGTGGTTATGATTTTTTCATATGATTTCCGATTCTGGGTTATACGATAGTTATTTGCATTTGGCATTTTTAAACTAATCGTGGATTTTTGTTTTGCCGCTAAGTGGTTGGGTGGAGCAGTGGTTCCTCAAACATTTTGGCTTGGTCTAAAGGATGTGTTCAGCCGAATAGCCGATGACGTTGCTGGTCACGATAAACTATTGCACGTTCGTGTTAACATTAAGGTTATGTTAGTTTAGAACTTTTCTAAAGAGGATACCAAATTCTAGTTTGGATTTTTAACGGAAGGCATAATTGGCTGAGGGCCAAAGAGCGTTTGTCGAGATCGACGGGCCAACTCAGAGTTTTCCATGCTATAGTCGTACGAAAATTGTTTTGTTTTTGTATGATGAAGACAAAACCTAAAAGACTCGATAAAGAACCTGTGCGAGATGACTGCATGCTCGGAATGAACCAAGGGAGATGGGAGGCAGAATCCGGCGAGCCGCATGGCTAAGGAATGAGATCTGTAAGATCGTAGTGCGAAGAGATAAAGTTTAGTTTTTTTTTGTCGAGAGACGAGTCATATGACTTTGTTTTTAGCTATCCGCAAATCGTCCAAAGCACTTTTCCGTAAAACTTGTTACGTTCATTTCCAAAAGTTTCTTCACGTAACATGGTGTGGCTATACAAAGAATGTTTCGCATAAGTTTTACGAAGAGTGAATATCATATGTTTGGCAAAAATTTTTTTCAAGTATGGGAGTATACGAGTATAGTATATGTACCTACTCCCTCCCTTTTTCTACGAAATAAAACGGCTGAACCGATATGTTGAAGGGTTGTGTACGTTTTTTCTTTCAAAAATTGGGATGGTCGACAATCCAGGTCGGTTTAAAGACGACACTAGGATTGTAACTTGGTGATTTTCAGGTTGATGACTAGGAATACGTCGGTTTTAAGAAAATTGCTAGGACCGAGTCGGTTTTAAGACGCCGTTTGCGTTTCTAGTTTGTTCTTTCCTTAAGGAGCGATTTGAGTATGTGTGGCGATCGTTTCAAGATTTCCTGAGAGTTTAGATCGTTTGCAAGATCTTCCTGAACAGCCGTAGAACAATAGATCGAGACAGGAATATTCCCAAGAATTAGTTCGCTAGACTATTCTCCTAGATCCTAAGTTCCCTAAGTTTTATGGCGATCTCCGAAGCATTTTTATTTCTTAGAACCTTCCTACGAAAATTCCAAGTCTGATTTCAAAAAAATTCAAGCCGGCCATATCTTAGTTTTTTCGAAGGTTTGGGTTCACCTCTTCTCCGTTTTGCTTGCTCATCTCGCCTTCCTCTTCTCGCGTTTGTACGCCCCTTAAGAATGGTAACAATATTAGTTCTTCCTGGCGTGTTTAGAAACATGTCTTGCGGTTTTTATCGTAAAGCTCCCATGGTAACTCCAATCGAGACGAAACAAGAGATGTTTCGATCGAGATTCAAAGGAGAATGTTAAGATGGAGGTAAGGGCGAGTAGGATGCCTAATAGGGCGAGTAGGATGCCCAATAGGGTGAGGGATGCCCAAGAGGGCGAGTAGGACGCCAAAGAGGTCGAGTATGAGAAAGCCAAGGAGTTTAGGCGATTCTCTCTTGTTTTTGTCGTAAAATCTCAATGGAAACTTCGATTGAGATGATACAAAAAGCGTTTCGATCAAGATTCGAAAGAGAACAAAAAGGAGAAGCTCATCAGGGCTTTCCCAACTCGCCATGAGGCGAGTTGGAGGGAATAAATCAAACTCGCCATCGGGGCGAGTTGGAAAGTGTGCTTCCAACTCGTTTTGATTGTAAAATCGCAACGGAAACTCTGATTGAGACGAAACAAAAAGTACTTTGATTGGGACTCAAAGGAGAACGCAAAGGTGAGCCAAAAGAGTGCTCATCCAGTCCAACTCGCCCAATGGGCGAGTTAGACGGCTCGTTACGTCCAACTCGCCCGTTCGGCGAGTTGGACTGGTCAAACTCGCCAAATGGGCGAGTTAGACGGCTTGTTTCGTACAACTCGCCCATTCGGCGAGTTGGACTGGTCCGACCTGTGCGTCCAACTTGTTTTGATCGTAAAATCTCAACGGAAACTCCGATTGAGACAAAACGAAAAGCGTTTCGATCGGGACTCAAAGGAGAAAGCAAAGGTGAGCCAAAAGAGTGCTGATCCATTCCAACTCGCCTGTTTGGTGAGTTGGATTGGCCAACTCCCCCAATGGGCGAGTTAGATGGCTCGCTTCGTCCAATCGCCCGTTTGGCGAGTTGGACCAGTCCAACTCGCCCAATGGGCGAGTTAGGTTGCTCGTGACGTCCAACTCGCCCGTTCGGCGAGTTGGACTGGTCAAACTTACCGAACGGGCGAGTTAGACGGCTCGTTTTGTACAACTCGCCCGTTTGGCGAGTTGGACTGGTCCGACATGTGCGTCCAACTTTTTTGATCGTAAAATCTCAACGGAAACTTTGCTTGAGACGAAACGAAAAACGTTTCAATTGCAACTCAAAGGAGAACACAAAGGTGAGACAAAGGACTGCTCATCAAGTCCAACTTGCTCGTTTGGCGATTTGGATTGGCTAACTCGCCCAATGTGCAAATTAGATGGCTTGCTTCGTCCAACTCGCCCAATGGGCGATTTAGACGGCTCGTGACATCCAAATCGCCCATTCGGAGAGTTGGAATGGTCAAACTTGCTGAATGGGCGAGTTAGACAGCTCGTTTCGTACAACTCGCTCGTTCGGCGAGTTGGACTGGTCCGACCTTTGGGTCCAACTTGTTTGATCGTAAAATCTCAACGGAAACTCCGATTGAGACGAATCGAAAAGCGTTTTGATCAGGATTCGAAGAAGAACGCAAAGGAGAGCCAAAGTAATGCTTGTTTTGTCAAACTCGCCCAATGGGCGAGTTGGACTGGTCAAACTCGCCGAAAGGGCGAGTTGACGGCTTGTACTGTCCAACTCGCCCGTTCGGCGAGTTCGACTAGTCAAACTCGCCCAATGGGCGAGTTGCAGGTCTTGTACTGTCCAACTCACCCATTCGGCGAGTTGGACTAGTCAAACACTAGTTTGAATGGTATGTTGGTGCAGTCGTTTCGTAAAAGTTTTCAATTTTTTCCACGAATGTTGTATCATAAAGTGCTAACTTGTTTTACTTTCCGAAAGATGTTCCATAAAACGTTGTCGAGTTTGATTTTACGAAAGCTGTTTCGGAAAATGTTGTTGAGATTTAATTTTACGAAAGTTATTCCGCAAAATGTCATTAGTTTAGTTTTACGAAAGTTGTTTCGTAAAATGTTGCTGAGTTTAATTTTACGAAAGTCGCTGTGTAAGCATGGTTTTCGTGTTTTTCTGTACGAGAGCCGTTGTTTTGTAAAACTTCTGTTTTAGCCTCTGAATCTTTGGCTGTGATGAGCCTTAATTATCAGGAGTCGATTTAATCGGAGATTTACTTGTTTCCGCACGATCGATCCGAGGGGATTTTGAGTAGATTTTCTGAAGTAAGTATCACGTAGAATCGGAGCTTGACTCTTTACGAAATTTTAGGTCTTAGAGAACGTTTTAGCAGTGAGGGATACGATCTCTCGTTTTGCTTAGTTTTTGTCAGCCATTTTAGGTTTCGAGCGATTCAATAGATATCAACTTCGTTTCTTCAAAAATTGTTCAGAAGAAGTACGACAGTGGGGTTTGTGTGCCCTATTTTCTGTGCTCCCATTCTCCGCGAGTAATCTAGGGTTTCTCCTTAATTTCTGGGAGAGCAAATTTTATTTTACCCAAAAGTTTTTGAAAAAGTTCTTTTGGTCGAACCCTTATGCGCTGAGAATTTTCCAACTCGGTAATGAGACAAACCTTACGGGGTTTGATAGATTTTATTGTTGCCCTTTCTTTTTAGTGAGAGAAATCGCAAGTTTTTTTGGTGCCCCGCCGGTGGCGAAGAGTTGCGACTAGGTTTTCGATTTTCTCATTCACTGCAGCATTTGCATAAGTGTTGGCGATGGGGGCAGTCACTGCTGGAGTTATTTTACCAGTGTTGTCGCGAGCTGCGGTATTGTCTTTTGTATTTCCAGACATTGTTTCGATCAAGCGTTTTGTGGCTATGAGTTAGAGTAATCCGACCCCCCCCTCCTTCTTGCGCCAAACTGTGGGAACTGAATTTCGCACTGTCGATTTCCATTGAATTAGGAACGTAGGGTAAACCCTAGTTTCCCAGAGGTACCGGATCTCTGCTAAACCACACGCCAATCAGTCAGAATACGAAGTAAATATTGAAAATCAAAGTAAGAACCGAAAAGAGAGCAAATAATGTCTTATTCCGAATTTGCGTATGAGAATATACAACAGGATATGAGCCTCGGCTATGAGAGTTGTCGGTGAGATTCATAGTTCTAATAAACTACGACTGCAAAACCGTAGTTGAGTCGCAGCTCGAATAACAAAAACGGAAAGTTGTCTAAATGCTATAAGTGCTAAGCTATCTTTGCTCTGAGTGGAGATTTTCTTCTGTCTTCAGAATCATCACCCTTGAAATCCTTATATACTTCTCTAGAGGTGGTTTTCTCTTTCCCCTTCTGCCCTTGGCGAATTTATCGCTTCACGGAAATACTTCTTTTTTCCTCGATCTTCAAGATTATCTTCAGAAACTTAACATTTATCCTCCGATCTTGACATTTATCTTACAAACTTAACATTTATCCCTTTTGCAAAATAAAAGATAAACCGTCACAAAGTTTGGGCTTGACTTTGGACATAATCGCGAGTGGGCCTTTGGCCGAGTTTTAGACCTCATCGGGACGTTTTCTAACTTAGGCGTTTCTACGATTTTATCGAAATTGCATTGCTAAAATGACGTCTTCCGAGAGTTAGGATATTTTGTATGGAATGTATGTTTTAGGTGTTTAGTTAAGCGTTAACGTCTCATACGATTTACTCGATCCTTTCTCTAGAAAACAAGTTCTTTCAGTAAGGTTCCAATGTCAACCCTGATCGAGACAGAACAAAGATAAGTCCAATCAAGTATCGAGGGAGTTAACGAGGACGAGGTGAAAATGGATTGATTGATCTGACTTGCCGAATGAGCGAATCGGATTGCTCATGCCATCCAACTCGTCATACGGGCAAGTTGGTCGGTCCGAGCCGTCCAACTCGCCATACGGGCGATTTGGTCCGTCTGAGCCGTTCAACTCGCTATACGGGCGAGTTGCCGGTCTGAGCCATCCAACTTGCCCGTATGGCGAGTTGGTTGGCACATGTGGCTTGATTTGCCCGTTCGACTAGTTGGACGTCTTACTCGGCCATCTTCTCCGTCCGGAGAGTTAGATGATCGAGTATTCTAGTTGTTGTGTCGTATTACCGTTTGGGAATATATTTTCCCTTTTATCGAGGCATTATCTCTTTCTTATACAAATAGCGTATTTTCCCTGTAGGTTTCCGACTTTGATTTCGTCGAAACCAATTTTGACCCCAACAAGGGGTAGGAAAATTTCCTATGACCCCACTATTATAATTCGATGGGATGATCACACAAAGTTGGAAGCACGGGGTAGGAACATTTCTTATGACCCCCATTATTCACCTACACTTTGCAGAGCTGGAAAAGATTTAGAGAAGACAAAAGAGATAGGAAAGTGATCTGAGAAGACTACATGTGTGTTCAAATACTTGTTGAGGTAATAGTCCATATGTTCAGTGGTCGATACTCCCAAGATAAAGCCTACACATTTATTGCAGAAATAAGGTCAGTAGAGGGAGGGGTATGTCAGGTTGTGTCTAGTAAGTTGGAAGTTGGGGGCTGGATGGTCAGGTTGCTAAGCTAAAGCTAAGTACATGGAAGTGCCTCTAAATTTGGCACTGATTTGATGTGGCTTGCAACACTGCAATTTTCAAACTTTTTTCACGGGTTTATTATGATTTTTTGCTTGAGGGCAAAAATATGATAAGTCTGGGAGGTAGGAGTTGATATACTATGGTTTTTACGAGGTTTTATCTATATGTATAAAGTCATGTTTAGAGTCTTTATATTATTTTTTGAGTCTGTTTTAGAATCTTTTCAGGTCTAGATATGTTTTGGAGCATTGTGGAGATCATGGAGCTATCTGAAGCTTAAAGATTAAGAAACTCGTAGTTGTTCATGAAAACAGAAGTCAAAGTCGGGTTTTAGAAGGACTGTCGATTAACACCTTCCTTAGTGTCGCTCGACGTCGACGCGAGTATAAGGGCCGACTTTATTTCAAGAATCATTCTAGCCCAAAAGTTTCAACATATTACAAGATTCCACATGTCCGACTTTAGACCTAATATATATAGTTTAAGTCCTTGTTTAGGAAAACATAGGCAAACATACTTCAATAGAAGCTTTCTTTTAGGTTTGCAGAGAATAGAATAACTCCTTCAGAGTTCTCTTGGAACTCTCGTTGATTCTAATTTATGAAATCTATTTAGCATATGTCTGGTTCTTCCAATGTTTGAGTAAATCTCTTGTTAGATTGAGGATTTTTCAAGGTTTCGATGAACTTGTAGCATATAGAACTATAGGGTGATTTATTTGGAGCCTTCACAAGATTGATCTTATTGCTTGTATTCTATATTAGCTAACTAGAAACTTGATCATAGGATAATCGAAAACCGCAAGAGTGAGTTTGACTCCTTAAACTAATCATGCAGATCTAGGTTGATAAATAACAAAGAGAGTTGGTTTAGATTACTAAGTGAAAAATTGAACTGAACAATAATGTTGTCTAAAAGAAGTATCGATTGACACTAGTATCAATCAACTCTCTCCCTAATTCACATATGAGAGCTGTAATTATAGGGTATAGACATTTGATTAGACTTGCAGTGAGGGCTGGATGTCTTGCTTTGAATTCCAGTTATAGGACGTTTTTTTACACCCTTAGCATCTATAGATTTAAGTGGTGATTTCATGCATGAAATTCTAAGTCTGATGCTTTTCCCATCTTATTAACACAACTGATTTACTGCATTATTTACTGCTTTCAATATTATTGCCTAGCTTAATCTTGATATCTATAGTCTATTGTGTGTCACGCTCCCTATGTATTCGATCCCTAAGTACTGTAAACGATCTCTTAATTGAGAGAGTTTCTCTAGAGTATCTTGAGGTACATCAGAAGCCTAATGTACTTAACCAATTGTAAACGACCTGATTTAGCGCATGTGGTAAACGTATTAAGTCACTATACAAGTAATCCAAGTCATACAGACTGGAAAACCATAACAAGGGCACTAAATTATCTGCGATACACCATAAGATATGGGCTGCTCTATGGTAAAGGACCAAGAGTCTTAGAAGGATACAGTGATGAAAAATGGATATCCGAATCTAAGAACTCAAAATCCATGAGTGGATGTCTTTACACTTGGAAGTGCAGTAATAGCTTAGAAATCTTCCAATAAAAATTATTGTCTTTGATTCACCATGTAATCTGAGTTCAGTGCTTTAGACAAAGAGGATGAAGAAGCAATATGGTTTCGTAATTTTTTGGAAGATATTTCAATGTTAGAGAAACCAGTCCCAGTTGTATGCTTATACTGCGATAGTCAATCGACAATAGCTCGGACATTGTATACTCTCTATAATAGTAAGTCGCATCACATAAGATGACTAAAACTTAGAAGCTGTGATCTCAAAACGTCAGTTGACAACCTTATGTATTATATACCAAAGGTTAACATGACAATAAGTATTAAAATCTTTAATGGGGTTGGTTTATTGCCTATTGATGAGGTCATAGACGAGAATCAGGATCCCATAACCATTCCTAAGGTCAAAGAAGGTCCAATGACACGCTCCAAGGCAAGAAGACTTAAAGATGGCTTCATACTTGGCATCCAAAATATCCTAGACAACATAGATGACCCACCAGACATGCCAATAGCTCAACCTACCAAAGTAGAGAATATCAACGAGCCAAGTGATGACTTGAGCAATGCCTTTGCGAAACTCAATATCACGTCAGGTAAGAAGCTTATATGGTTGGAACTAACAAATAAGGTTATGTGGTAGGAATGGATGTAGAGGAGAACCCATTTCTAATGAAGCAAAAAGAGTGAAGATGAATACTTTAAAGACTCAAGCACTAAAGAACCAGAATTAGAAGATCGAGTAAAGAGCTCAATCAAGATCGGTCCAGACGCCCTCAAAATCAACTACATATCAAAGAAGGCCAACACCAAATGGAAAGTATTTTCTTTATTTACAGTTGGTGCAGGTAAGATGGGTCAGTCTAGAGGATCCTAGAACTCGCCCATCCCAGAAATAACCAGGGTTCGAGGCCAAGACTTAGCCTAGGCTATATTTTCTTTTCTTTTGCATTTTTCTTTTTTGGTCTTAAACCGGGCAATGTTAGTTTTCCATTTTGTTTTAAACACTAAGTCATGTTGTCTTGAGTCCTTTCCTTTTGCTTGAGTCGACCATTAGGTCAAGGCTGAAGGACTATTAATAAACTCCCACACGCAGCCATTGTAACACACGACTTTTATCCTAGATCAATATACGAGTCAGTTTGCCCCCTAAGCAAGCCGCAGCTGACTTCTTCTTCCTTGTGTGAGTCAAGTGAGCAGATTCTTGAACTGTATCAAGGATCCATCATCATCCTTGTGTTGTTCTTCATTCCATCAACTACATCATCAACCGATCCAATGAGAGAGAGCGTGAAAGCCAGCTTGTTAGATCCCATCCCCACTTGATCACCATCCAGTTAAGTGTTCATCCATCAACCATGCTTTGTTCTTAAGAGAGTGTGTGAAATCAAGCTTGAGGATCCATAATCACCACCTTCCAGAGACTTCTCCGAGTCTTATATCATTTGGTATCAGAGCCGAAGGTTCCGACCTTTGGTTTTCTCTACCCTATATCTTTAGATCGTTCGCTTTCTTGTTTCTTTAGTTTATTAATCAAAAAACCCATAAATTTTTGCTTCTGTTCTTGCTTATAGATCTTGTAGTTTCATCCATAAAAACCCATAAAAATTATTTGTATTGCATCTAGTTTGTTTGCTTAGGTCGATACTCGTTACCGATTCATAAAAAGAAAACCCATAAAGATTGTCGATTCTTTCTTGCATCTTTGCGTTTGTGTTCTTCGTAGAGTTTGAAAAAATAAAAAAAATCGTGAAGTCCTTGTTAATTAGGTTGTTTAGATCCTATAAATTTGAAAATTCAAAAAGAATAGTGTTGTTTCCTTTTCTCGACCACCCGATATTCCTTTTGGGTGAGTTTCCATTTTTGTTATTAGTCTTGCTTGCGGCCGAATCCTTGGTCCATAAAATTTTGAAAACCCTAAAAAAATTTCCATTTCTTTTCTTTTCATATTGCCTATTATTTATTAAAAAAAGAATTTTCCCATTAAAATTTAAACTTTCTTGTTACCATTGGTATTTTAACCTCTTATTGTTTTTGAGTAAGTTCTAGTAACACCAGCCGAACCATGGGCGACCTTGGAGCTGATGGAGCTAACCCTCCAACCATGGAACAGATCATGGCCGCCATGAGAGAAGAGATGAGGACTGTCATCGGAGAGTTTGGTCAGCAGATCAACGCCAGGTTGAACCGATTGGAGCAACCCCAAAGGAGAGGCCCGGTCCGCAACCAAAACCCCAATCCGGATAATGAAGATGGAGACGATGAGAGCATGCCAAGCCTAGATGATGATGACCCTCTTCAAAACCGCAACCCTAGGAGACATGATCCTCTTAGGAACAACCGGGCTAGAGAGGTACGACCTAGAGAACAAAACACAAATATTAAACTTGTTCCTCCTACTTTTGCAGGTAAGTCCAATTTGGAAGTGTACTTGGACTGGGAGGAACGTCTAGAGTACATCTTTGAGTGTTATGGCTATGGAGAACACAAGAAGTTGGTGTTAGCAGCAGCTCAACTCACCAAGAATGCTCTTGCATGGTGGGACATAAACGTAGTTGAAAGAAGAAGGAACCATTTTGGACCAGTCACAACTTGGACGAACATGAAATACCTTTTGAGGTTGAGGTATGTTCCTGATTATTACCACAAAGACTTACAAAAAGGTTTTCGCAAGTTATCTCAGGGTAATAGGTCAGTAGAAGAGTACTTTGAAGAGTTTGAGAAGCTAATGCACTCACTGGAGTTAGAAGAATCTGAGGAAGCATTGATGGCTCAGTTCATTGATGAACTTCAAGAACATATCTACATGAAGGTAGAAAGGACTCAGTATAGCGGTTTACATGAACTAATGCATCTAACCGTGCAGATTGAACAACAGATCAAGTGCAAGACAGCCAACACTGGACGTTCCAGAACCAATCCACCATGGGCATCAAATGTCAACAAGCCAGCTGAAAAAGGTAAGGCTGTAAAGATTGATTTGCGGTTCAAAGGTAATGGTAGTGAGCTAAACAAAGGTCTTAGACAAGGCTAGAATAAAAACACTAACAATCACAGAACTCGGGATATTACTTGTTTTAGATGTCAGGGACGAGGACATATGGCTAAGGAGTGCCCAAACCAGAGACTCATGACCATTACTGCCAATCGGGACTATGAGTCTCACGATGAAGCCGACATGGAAGATATAGATTCAGGAGAAGGAATAGAGTATCCTGACACTGGAGAGATGTTGGTTACCAGAAGGGTGTCAAGTGTGACCATCAATCCGGAGGACAAGGCTCAAAGGGAGTATCTATTCCACACCCGCTGCACTATCAAAGCAAAGGTATGTAACTTGGTTATAGATGGAGGATCTTGTACTAACGTGGCTAGCAAGTATATGGTGGACAGTTTAGGTCTTGAGACACCCAAGCACCCTCGACCCTACATGTTGAAATGGTTAAACAACAAGACATCTGAAGGTCATGGAGGAAGTCAACATCCCTTTTAGTGTTGGCAAGTATCAAGATGAACTATTGTGTGATGTAGTTCCAATGCAGGCTGGCCATATCCTATTGGGGAGACCATGGCAGTTTGACAGAGCCACTTTTCACAATGGCCGAACCAACTACTACTCCTTCAAATTCAAGGACCGCAAGTACAACTTAGCTCCGCTTAGCCCATCTGAAGTGCAAGAGCTCCAAGCTAAGATGAACCAGGAGGATCATGTAAGTAAAACAAACCTTATGATTTCTCCTGGTTTTATTATTAAGACCCTAAGCGCCAAGAGCATCGTACTGCTAATGATCTTAAGAGAGTGTCAAATGTGGGAACCGAAATTCACACCGTCGATTTTCGTAAATTAAGGAAAGTCAAGAAACCCTAACTTTCTCTGAGGTCCCGGATTCTATGCGAGAGCCAACAACAAGTAATCGATTAAACTTGGAAAACGTGAAAACAAAACGAATTTAGAAAACGATAGATCCTTATTTCGAATTTGTGTACGAGCACTCCAGAGACAAAAGCGTACATGAAGCTTGTCTGGAAACGGGATCACAAAGGAATTCGTATAACACAAGCAGTAAAACGAGACTAAGTTTGCTAGCTTTACCACCTATGTCGAGAGAAACCTATGTGGATGCAACTGGCTTAGCAATAGAAGAAAAATACAAAAAATGTTTAAAGGATTTGGGACTGGACCTTAAGAAAGGCTGCCTACGTACTTCTTTCGAGGATCAAGTCAGAGGTTGTTCAATTAAAAGAGTGGACCAAGAGATTGAACTGCCAGAGCAAGTTCGTTTGGTAATCGAGTGACAGTCATAGAAACCGAGCTTCTCGAGAATAAAGCTTAGGGTTTCTAAGTGCAATGAATTGTAGAGCCTAAGGAAATCAGAATCGTCTAACAAATATGGCGAAACGTCTGAGTATAACTATTTCCTTCTAGCCACCTAAGTTCTAAGTTCTTATAAGCTAACAGAGCTTCTCTAAGTCTAAAACTTTCGATCCTTGCGTTTTTTGCTTTAGCTCCCCTTATATATGCATTCTGGGTCGGTTCCCCTTTCTTTTTTTGTCCCTAGGTCGAGTTTATCATTTCGCGGAAATATTCTTTTTAACTCGATTTTCATCATTATCTTGGAAACTTGACATCTTTCGATTTCATGAGATTTATATTCTTCTGCGAGTAAAGATACACCGCTATAACATTGTTGGGCTCAATTTTGTATAAAATCGCGAGTGGGTCTATAGTCGCGTTCTAGGCCTCTTTGGACCGTATTTCGACTTAAACGTTTATACGATTTTATCAAAAGAGCGCTTCCGGAAAGATATCGATTCCAAAGAGATTTCGAGTTTCTAATATAGTGGAGGCATTTTTAGGTGTTTAGTTAACCGTTACCGTTTTACACGATCAATTCGAACTTCATTCAAGGAAACATGTTCTTGCGGTAGAGTTTCAACGGCAACTCCGATCGAGACAAAATAAGAACGAGTTCGATCCGAATTTGAAAGAGGGATCTACGAGGATGAAACGAAGATGGCTTGGTTGATCTAACTCTCCAAATGGGCGAGTTGGATTGCTTGTTTGATCAAATTTGCCCGTTCGGCGATTTGGATTTGTCCAACTCGCCGAACAGGCGAGTAGGGTGCCTTGCGGTCCAACTCACCCGTTCGGCAAGTTGGACGGTTTGCTTCATCAAACTCGCCCGTTCAGCGAGTTGGACGATCGAGCCCTATAGTTGTTTTGTTGTTTCGATGCTCGGGGATCCGTTTTTCCGAGGCCTAAAGTAACCTTTCTCGAGGACTTATCGTACGAATCCTTTTCAGAATTCATAAGAAACTCAATTTTGGTTTTCCCACTCTCAAATATTTTTTTTTAAAGAGAAACAGCTTTCGGGAAGTTTCAGTTATTGATTTCATCGTAACCGATTTAACGTAACGGGTAGTCCCCCAGCTCGTTAGAAACGTGAGGTTCCAGCGAGCGGTTTGGAAGGTTTGGTAAGTTAGACGGAATCAATGGTTGAAAAGATCCATTGAAAGTGGTATACTCACTTTTCTAAGAGCGGAATGCAGTAGGATTGGGGTTGCGCCTTGTGAAGGCTGCCTACATACTCTTGTAGAAGGGATCAAGCCTTTCGTAGTTTGTTCCGGAGTTAAGGTTCTTACTTCCTGTTTCAAGTGAGACCTCTATGGTTTAGCCGTGTGTTGTGTCGAGATTATCGGGCATGTTTCTGCCGATGGCATTGTATATTGGACCTTTGTCGGCCTTGAGACTAGCGTCATAGGCTGTTTATTTTGCCCGACTGTGGCCGTATTTATGTTTATTGGGACTGACAGTGTGTGGCTTCGGATTTCGACCGCTTTGCGACTTTTTCAATGAATAAACTAGGTTTTTCACTTTAAAAGGAGTTTTAAGTAGATTCGGATTTTTGTTAAGTATATAGAGAAGGATACAAGTTCTCATTTCGCTCCCAACTCTTTTGCGGATCGTCCTATTCGTTGCTTGTTCGAGATGTTTGAGAAGTTTTCAAAAGTTTCAAGAGCACTTAGGTATGGACGAAGAGACATGCTTTCAGGATCTCGTATCTTTTCGATATCATGCCTTGAGACGTTAAAGACCAGTGTGCTGGGTTTAGGGTAAGACCTAGGTCTAATCACGGTTTTAGGGGGTGCGATGAATACTTTGGCAAACGTTTCATGTATCGCTTTCGACCTGATTTCGTCCCGTTTTAAAGTCTGCGATATGTTCTCGGCTTATTTGACTTGTCTGGTAGGAATCAAGCATCTCTTCGAGGACAATTTTTAAGTCTTCCAAAAGTGCTGACCAAAATTTAGGAATTCTTTTATAGCGATATTACCCTTGTGTCGGGTGTTCGAAAGCTACCTCTACGAGATGGTTTCGTCTGTTTAGGACGGTGAGAGTTTGTTGTGATCAGCAACAAACTTATTGGTAAATATTACCGTTTTTGAATCTTCATGAAGGATAAGTGTTTAAGAAGGTGTATATGTTTTATAGTCGTGGACAGACTGTATTTAAGGTGAGCATTCTGTTTCAGAAAGGTTTGATGAAAAACAGTTCTCCGAGCGTTAGCGACGTCTCGCTGTGTCGAAGGTTAAGATTTTCTTTCGTATGCCGCATTTCATGCTTGAAATGTTTGCGGGCTTGAAGATGTGTGGTATCTCAAGGTTTTTGTTTTAACCTTACAGAAGAGAAATGTTTTTGTTTGTTTTCGAGGAATTAGGACCAATGGGTCGCGTAAATTTGTCTCTGAGAATATGCAAATTCCTTCACTGTGTTCTAGGTGCTTCGTTACGAGTTTTTCCTTATGCGCTGCTTTTTACTTGTAAAACGTTGTGGGTTTAGAGTAAACTGCGGAACATATTGAACTTGGTCGGTTGTTGACAAGTTTAAGTTTTCCGTTAACCGTTTGGTGGTTACGACTAAGTTTTGATATTAAGAATTTGTCGTCTGATTTCCGATTCTGGGTTATACGATAGTTATTTGCAGTTGGCTTTTTAGACTAATCGCGCATTGTCATTTTGCCGTTAAGTGATTGTATGGATCAGTGGTCGTTCAAACATTTTGGCTCGGTCTAAAGGATGTGTTCAGTCGCATAGCCGATAACGTTTCTGGTCACAGATTAGACTATGGCACGTTCGTGTTAACATTAAGGTCATGTTAGTTTAGAACTATCCTAAAGAGGATGCTGAATCCCAGTTCGGATTTTTATCGGAAGGCGTAATTGGCTGAGGGCCAAAGAGCGTTTGTCGAGATTGATGGGCCAAGTCGGAGTTTTCCACTTTAGGTATCAATTACACAATGAATGTTTCGTATAATGTTTACCTATAGTCGTACGAAATGTTTTTTTTGTATGATGAAGCCAAAACCTAAGGGCTTGATAAAGAACCCGTGCGAGATGATTGCCTGCTCGGATGGAACCAAGGGAGATGGGAGGCAGAACCCAGCGAGCCGCATGGCTAAGGAATGAGATCTGTAAGACCGTAGTGCGAAGAGATAAAGTTTAGTTTTTTCGTTGAGAGACGAGTCATATGACTTTGTTTTTAGCTATTTGCAAATTTTCCAAAACACTTCTCCGTAAAACTTGCTACGTTCATTTCCGAAAGTTTCTTCGCATAACTTGGTGTAGCTATACGAATGATGTTTCACATAAGTTTTACTAGAAGTGAACAACATAGAAGTAAATTGAGAATGTCATTCTCAGATTACTCGTGATATTTGTGAACGAGGAATCTATCTTCCTCATTCTCTTTTTCGCATTGCAAAGTCGTTTTTCATGACACCGATCTTGTTTTCTCGTAGGATCTTCCGTATAGAATGTTATAGTTATACGGAAGTAATGGAGGATTGGTTTTATGAGGCATCGCATTGCCTAAATGATTTTCTGTCTATTGCTGCGAGAATTTGCTTTGTCGAAAGCGATTTCTTGATGTCGAGACAAAATTTGTTTTTGAAGTATGGGAGTATATAAGTATAGTATACGTATCTTCTCCCTCGTTTTTACGAAAGAAAATGGCTGAACCGATATTTTGAAGGGTTGTGTACGTTGTTTTTTTTGTAGATTGGGATGATCGGCAATCCTTGTCTGTTTAAAGACGACACTAGGATTTTGACTCGGTGACTTTCGGGTTGACGACTAGGAATATGTTGGTTTTAAGAAAATTTCTTGGAACGAATCGGTTTTAAGATGACATTCGCGTTTCTAGTTCTTTCTTTCCTTAGGAAGCAAGCTGAGCATGCGTGACGATCGTTTCTCGATTTTCCGAGAATTTATACCGGTTTGCAAGATCTGCCTGAGCAGACGCAGAACAATAGATTGAGACAGGAAAATTCCTAAGACTTAGTTTGATAGCCTATTCTCCTAGATCCTAAGTTCCCTAAAATTTTACAGTGATCTCCGAAGCGTTTTTTTTTTATTTCTTAGTACCTTCCTACGAAAATTCCAAGTCTGATTTCAAAAAGTTCCAAGCCGGTCATAACTTAGTTTTCTCGAAGGTTTTGGTTCACCTCTTCTCCGTTTTGCTTGCTCATCTACCCTTCCACTTCTAGTTTCTGTACGCCCCTTAAGAATAGTTACAATATTAGGTCTTCCTGGCCGCGTTTAGGCTCGAACCTGTCTTGCGGTTATTATCATAAAGTTCCAACGATAACTCCATTCGAGACGAAGCAAGAGATGTTTCAATCAAGATTAAAAGGAGAACACTAAGATGGAGGTAAGGGAGAGTAGGATTCCCAAGAGAGCGAGTAAGATTCCAAAGAGGGCGGTTAGTACACCCAAGATGTAGACTAGGAGCAAGCCAAGGAGCTTAGGCAAATCTTACTTGTTTTTGTCGTAAAGTCTCAATGGAAACTCTGATTAAGATGAAACGAAAAGCGTTTCGATCGAGATTCAAAATAGAAAACAAAGGAGAATCTCATCACGGCTTACCCAACTCGCCATGAGGCGAGTTGGAGGGAATATATTCAACTCGCCATCAGGGCGAGTTGGACGATGTGCGTGCAACTTGTTTTAATCGTAAAATCTCAATGAAAACTCCGATTGCGATGAAACGAAAAGCGTTTCGATTGGGATTCAAAAGGATAACGCAAAGGTAATCCAAAGGACTACTCGTTTTGTAAAACTCGCCCGTTCGGCGAGTTAGACGGCTTGTTTGGTCTAACTCGCCCGTTCGGCGAGATAGACTGCTCGTTTGGTCCAACTCGCCCGTTTGGCAAGTTGGACTGGTATAACATGTGCGTCCAACTTGTTTTGATCTTAAAATCTCAACGGAATTTCCGATTTAGATTAAAAAAGCATTTCGGTCGAGATTCAAAGGAGAACGCAGAGGTGATCCAAAGGACTGCTTGTCTGGTCAAACTCGCCCATTCGGCGAGTTGGCTGGTTCGTTTGGTCCAACTCGCCGAATGGGCGAGTTTGAATGACTTGTTCAATCTAACTCACCCATTCGGCGAGTAGGATTAGTCCAACTCGCCGAACAGGCGAGTTAGACTGCTAGTTTGGTCCAACTCGCCCGTTCGACGAGTTGGACTGGTCCAACCTGTGCGTCCAACATGTTTTGATTGTAAAATATCAACGGAAAATCTGGTTAAGACGAAACAAAAAGCGTTTCGATCGAGATTCAAAGGAGAGCACAATGGTGAGCCAAAGGACTGCTCATCCGGTTCAATTTGCATGTTCGGCGAGTTGGACTGGTCCGACTCGAGTTTTGAGGGTATGCTGGTGCTGTCATTTCATAAACGTTTTCAAAAAATTTCTACGAAATTTGTATCATAAAATACTAACTCGTTTAACTTTGAGAACGATGTTCCATAAAATATTGTCAAGTTTGATTTTACGAAAACTGTTTCAGATTATGTTGTTGAGCTTTAATTTTACGAAGGTTATTCCGCGAAATGTCATGAGTTTAGTTTTACTAAAGTTTTTTCGTTAAATGTTATTGAGTTTAATTTTACGAAAGTCGTTATGTAATCGTGTTTTGTGTTTGGCTGTACGAGAGCCGTTTTTTTGGAAAACTTATGTTTTAGCCTCCGAACCTTTGGCTGTGATGAGATTAATTATCGGGAGTCGACTTAATCACACTTTTTCTCGTTTCCTCGGGATTGATCTGAGGGGATTTTGAGTAGTTTAAGTGACACTCATCGAGAATTCACTGAATATGTCGCGTAGAAGCGAAGCTTGACTTTTTATGAAATCTTCGTTTTCAGAAAATATTTTAGCAGTGAGGGATACGATCTCTAATTTTGGTTAGTTTAGTTTTCGTCAGCCATTTAGATTTCAAGTGATTCAATAGAGATCGACTTCATTTCTTCGAAAATTGTTCGGAAGAAGTACAGTAGTGGGGGTTGTGCGCCCGATATGATTTGATGTGTTTTCTATCTCCGTGAGTAATCTAGGGCTTCTCTGTAATTTCAAGGAGAGCAAGTTTTATATTTCCGAAAAGGTTTCGATAAAGGTCTTTTGGTCGAACCCTTATGCGCTGAAATTTTTCCAACTAATTAATGAGAAGAACTTTACGGGGCTTGATAGATTTTTTCGTACTTTATGTTTAGTTAGAGAAATCGCGAGCTTATTTTGGTGCCCCGCCTAAGCGTTGTAGCGTTTGCATAAGCGTTGGCGATGGAAGCAGTCACTTATGAAGTGATTTTACCAGCGTTGTTGCGAGCTGCGGTATTGTCTTTCGTATCTCCAAACATTGTTTCGATCAAGTGCTTTGTGGCCATGAGTTAGAGTAGCCCGAACCCCCCCCCCTCCTTCTAGCGTAAAAAATGTGGGAACCGATTTCCGTAAATTAAGGAAAGTCAATAAACCCTAAATTTCCCTGAGATCCCGACTTCTCTGCGAGGGCCAACGATTTTATCGAAAGAGCGCTTCCGAAATAAAGTCAGTTCCAAAGATAGTTCAGATTTCTCGTATAGTGGAGGCAGCTTTAGGTGTTTAGTTAACCGTTGCCGTTTTACACGATCAATTCGAACTTCATACGAGGAAACGGGTTCTTGCGGTAGATTTTCAACGGCAATTCTGATCGAGACAAAACAAGAATGAATTCGATCCATTTTCGAAAGAGGGAGCTACGAGGACGAGATGAAGATGGATTGGTTGATCCAACTCGCCGAATGGGCAAGTTGGATTGCTTGTTCGATCCAATTTTTGGACTGCTCCAACTCGCTGAACAGGTGAGTTCGTCAGCTTGGTCGATCCAACTCGCCCGTTCGGCAAGTTGGTCGGTTTGGTCGGCCCAACTCGCCGAATGGGCAAGCTGGTTGTTTCGGTGAACCCAACTCGCCCGTTCGGCGAGTTGGACTGGTCCAACTCACTGAATGGGTGAGTTGTTCGGTTTAGTCTGCCCAACTCGCCCGTTGGGCGAGTTAGACTGGTCCAACTTGCCGAATGGAAGAGTTGGTCGGTTCATGCGGTCCAACTTGCCCGTTCAGCGAGTTGGACAGTTTGCTTGATCCAACTCGCCCGTTCGGCGAGTTGGACGATCGAGCCTTATAGTCGTTTCGTTGTTTCGATGCTCGGGGATCCGTTTCTTCGAGGATTAGAATAACCTTTCTCGAGACTTATCGTACTAATCCTTTTCAGAATTCATTCGAAACTCGATTTCGGTTTTCTCACTCTCAAATATTATATATTTCTTTTTAAAGAGAAACATTTTCTGGGAATTTTCGGTTACTGATTTCGTCGTAACCGATTTTGACCCCAACATCTTAGTATAGGTAACCAGGAACTCCAACTCCCCCAAACAAGCTCAAGCCATGCTAGAGAAGTTTCAAGATGTGTTTCCTTATGAGATATCAGCTGGGTTACCTCCAATCAGGGGAATAGAGCCCCAAATAGATCATGTCCCAGGTTCTTCCTTGCCAAACAAACCCGCTTATAGGATGAACGCAGAGGAGACAAAGGAGTTAGAAAAGCAATTGCAAGACCTAATGGATAAAGGATACCTTCGGGAGAGCCTAATTCCTTGTGCTGTACCAGTCCGCTTAGTTCCCAAGAAGGACGGTTCATGGAGGATGTGTGTGGACTGCCGAGCCATCAACAACATCACCATCAAATACAAACACCCCATCCCACGTCAGATGACATGATTGATGAACTGAGTGGAGCCACCATATTTTCCAAGGTCGTTTTAAGGAGTTGATACCACCATGTGAGGATGCGTGAAGGAGATGAATGGAAGACTGCCTTCAAGACTAACCAAAGTATATACGAGTGGTTGGCCATGCCCTTTGGCTTAACCAATGCACAAAGCACATTCATGCGGCTCATGAACCAGGTTCTTAGAGCCTTTATAAGTAAATTTGTTGCTGACTATTTTGATGACATACTTATTTATAGCAAGAGCCGACATGATCATCTTAGACATTTGGAACTTGTGTTGCTTACACTTCAGAAGGAAGGTCTATATGCCAACCTGAAGAAGTGCACCTTTTGTACTGACCAATTTGTCTTCTTAGTTTTTCTAGTAACTAGACAAGGGCTCCAAGTAGATGAAGAGAAGATCAAAGCCATCCAAGAATGACCTACACCAACCACCATTGGACATGTTAGGAGTTTATATGGTTTGCCCAGCTTCTATAGGCGTTTTGTTAGGGAATTTAGTACCATAGCTGCTCCCCTAACTGCTGTGATCAAGAAGAATGTTCATTTCTCATGGGAAGACACTCAAGACTTTGCATTCAACACCTTGAAAGCCAAGTTGACACATGCACCAATTCTAGCTTTCCTGACTTTGAGGAAATGTCTGAGGTCGAGTGTGATGCATCCGGAGTGGATGTAGGAGTCTTTCTACACCAGAGAAAGAAACCAATGGCCTTTTTCAGTGAAAAACTAAGTGGTGTAACCCTCAACTAACCTACGTATGATAAGGAGCTGTACGCATTTGTTAGGGCCTTAGAAACATGGCAGCATTGCTTGCTGTCCACGGAGTTCATCATTCATACCGACCATGAAACCCTCAAGAACTTAAGAGGCCATACATCACTCAAGACATGCTAAGTGGCTAGAGTTTATTGAGACCTTCCCATATGTCATCAAGTACAAGAAGGGAAAAGAAAATGTGGTTGCTGACGCTTTATCCAGGAGGCACGCCTTGATCACTACCATGGATGCAAAGGTATTGGGGTTTGAACACATCAAGGAGTTGTACCAAGAAGACCCAGAGCTGAAGAAGCTTTTCATTCATGTGGAAAGGTAGCTTTCCAACCTTATCACTTGCATGAGGGGTTTCTATTTCGAGACAAGAGGCTTTGCATACCTCAATGTTCAATGAGAGACCTCATCCTTCAAGAAGCACACGGTGGGGGTCGTATGGGTAACTTTGGTGAAGACAAGACCTTGGCTATTGTGACTGAACATTTCTTCTGGCAGCACCTAAAAAGAGATGTGGAAAGGCATGGTGCTAGATGTGTACCTTATCATAAAGCTAAATCCAGGTCACATCCTCATGGTTTATATTTACCTTTACCAATCCCTAATGCTCTTTTTGAGGATATCTCTATGTATTTTGTCCTAGGTTTACCCAAGAAAAAGCACAAGGAGTCAATCTTTGTAGTGGTGGATAGATTCTCCAAGATGGCCCACTTCATACCATGTGACAAGACCAATGATGCCACTCAAACCGCAGACCTATTCTTTAAAGAGGTGGTACGTTTACATGGGTTACCAAGGACCATTGTGTCTGACTGAGACACTAAATTCTTGAGCCATTTCTGGAGGACCCTGTGGAAGAAGCTTGGTACCAAGCTACTCTTCTCCACGACTTGTCATCCTTAAACATATGGAAAAACTGATGTGGTAAACTGAACCGTCTCTACCCTACTTAGAATCACATTTGGTCGTAACTTGAATACTTGGTTAGATTGCATACCTCCGATTGAATTTCCCTATAACCATGCTACTCATTCGGCTACTAAGATGTCACCCTTTGAAGTTGTTTACGGATTTAATCCACTAACTCCTTTGGATCTTAAGCCAATTCCTCAAGTTGAGCAAGTCAATAAGGATGGCCTAAAGAAATGTGAAGCTGTGAGGAAGCTCCACCAAAAGGTCCGGGAGAACATAATCAAGAAAACGGAGGACAACAAAAGGAGAGTTGACAAGAAACGCAATGAGATGACATTTGAACTAGGAGAGTGAGTCTGGATCCACATGAGAACCGAGAAGTTCCCACATAAGAGGAGTTCTAAACTAGACCCTAGAGGAGATGGTCCATTCCGAGTCTTTGAAAAGATCAATGACAATGCATACCGCCTAGAACTTCTTAGTGAGTTTAACATTTCTCATACGTTCAATGTTGCTGACTTGTCTCCTTATCTTGCAGATGAACCAGTTTTAAGGTCAAAAACTTCTGAAGGGAGAGGGAATGTTGAGGTCATAGACCAGAATCAGGATCCCATAACCATTCCTAAGGTCACAGAAGGTCAAATGACACGTTCCAAGGCTAGAGACTTAAACATGGATTCATACTTGCCATCCAAGCTATCCTAGAGAACATAGATGACTCACCAGACATGCCAATAGCTCAACCCACCAAAGTAGAGCATGTCATTGAGCCAAGTGATAACTTGAGCAATGCCTTTGCGCAACTCAATATCACGTCAGGTAAGCAAGCTTATTTGGCTGGAACTAACAAAGAAGGATATGTGGCAGGAATGGACGTAGAAGGAGAACACATTTCTGATGAAGCAAACAAGAGTGAAGATGAAGACTTTAAAGACTCAAGCACTGAAGAACCAGAAGTAGAAGATCAAGTCAAGAGCTCAATCAAGATCGGTCCAGACACCCTCAAGATCAACTACATAGCAAAGAAGGCCAACACTGAACCAAGGAAAGTCTTTTCTTTATTTACAATTGGTGCAGGTAAGATGGGTCAGTCTAGTGGTTCCTAGAACTCGCCCATCCCAGAAACAACCAGGGTTTGAGGACAAGACTTAGCTTAGGCCATATTTTCTTTCTTTTTTTTTGAATCTTTCCTTTTTGGTTTTAAACCAGGCAACGTTAGTTTTTCATTTCATTTTGAACATTAAGTCCTGTCTTTTTGATTCTTTTCCTTTTGCTTGAGTCGACTATTAGGTCAAGTCTGAAGGACTATTAATAAATTTCACACGCAGCCATTGTAACACAGCTTTTACCCTAGATAAATATACGAGTCAGTTTTCCCCCTAAGCAAGCCGCAGCTGACTTCTTCTTCCATGTGTGAGTCAAGTGAGCAGAGTCTTGAATTGTATCAAAGATCCATCATCATCCTTTTGGTGTTCTTTTTTCCATCAGCTACATCATCAACTGATCCAACAAGAGAGAGCGTGAAATCCAGCTTGTTTGATCCCATCCCACTTGATCACCATCCGGTGTGTTCATCCAGTCGACCATCCTTTGTTCTCAAGAGAGTGCGTTAAAGCCAGCTTGAGGATCCATAATCACCACCTTCCAGAGACTCCTCCGAGTCTTATATCACCTATGATTAAAATATTTTTGATGAAACCCTACTAACATGTTTGGAGATCCCAATAAGTTAGTTCAAAGGAACAACTAAGTCAAACAAAATTTGATAAAAGCATTGAAAGCTACCCATATCTCAAGATGATAACATTGCTCTTGTAAATATTAAGTTTAAGCATGTATTTAATGAGATAAGACCTCAACCTTCATATACAAGTATATAAAGTATTGTAGGGTACTTTCGGTGTATATGATAGGTAGTTGCGGCAATCACTTAACGAGTGTGAAATGGAACCGTTTCTAGGAGGATGAATTTTAGGCTATATTATGTAAGTTAACTCATGAAAAAAACAGTTAAGTTCACAGGCAAAATGAACACAATAGAAAACTTAACTCTACGAGAAAATGCATTTGTGCTATATATGTTGGCTCAGTTTAAATAAACTTTCGGACAGCCCAAGACATCATGTTCACCAGCTGAAAAGTAAACCCGGCAGATACTAACACTGAGTAGTTAAAAACTGGAAAACGCTACTATATCAGATACAATTAGTTTTTTCACTTATACTCTTGAAAAGTGTATTTGTCTAGTTTAGTCATAAGCAATGTATTGAAAACTGAACCGAACGTTGACTCGACAAGGTGATTGAGTCAATGGTCAGACCAGTCCAAACATTCAACCGTGGTTTTTATTTTATTTTTAATTTATTTCAAATATAAATTTAAAATTATATAATTTTATCAGTATTATAATTACAAAATGATATAAAATATTGCAAATACTATAATTAGGTAATTATTTAAACTAATGTGAAATTTTTATACCAATTTTTTGAAATTTTATTTTATTTTAATTCATTTATTTTTTAAGAAAATTGACATTGAACTGGTTCACCTGTTTTGTGAGTTATTAAACCGGTTTTGGCGATTTTATTCAAATCTGTTTTTTAAAATGACCTAGAACTGGCAAGATGGGTGAGTCATTGTTTTACCGGTTAGACCGGCCAGTCCGGTCTTGTTTTCAAAACACTGGTTATAAGTCTAGCTAGTAGATTATGTCGAGTCTTCATAGTTTATCGAGCGTTCTCACAAGTAAAACTCTTTAGATCTTTTTTAACGTAAGTGTCTCAAGAGTATATCGTAGTAGTAAATTTGTGCGGGTGTTTACAGTCTAATTACAGTTTTATCATGAGATTTAAAAATCACACAGAGAACTGTAACACATTATGGTGATTAATTCAGTTAAAGAAAGAGATCAAATATCGACTTTATGAATTTGTTAATTTTATACGATTTCTAAACATGACTAAAATCTGGTATGGACAAAATGGCCAAAAATAATCTACAACATCCAAAAAAATCTACATGGACCAAGGAGAGTAAAATGATCATTTTGCTTAAAGTGATAAATCAATATCGACCATTAGATCAGATCATCTCTCTTATAATGTGAGTCGTCAGATCTTCAGAAGAAAATGAATGAAATAATTACAACAATGTCATTAATGAAACTCACCTTAGTCATCTGATCTTCCATCAAAATCTCTCTTTCTCTCTCGCCTGGGTCCCACCAAAAATTAATCCATCTTCTTCTTCTTCATTTCACCTCAACCACACTCAACTACCACGAAAATTCATTCCTTCACCAACCAAAACTCTCTTCTTCACCTCTTCATCCACAAACCTTTAACTCTGTTTCTTAGGGTTTTTCTACAGCCAACGACACCTTGAAACACCACATGTGCGTCGTCCTTGGTTCTGAAATCGCTTGGTAAAACTCTCTCCCTCTTTTTTCTCTCTCACCCTTCTTTGTCTCTCTCTTTTTTTATTGTTTTCTGTTTTGGTTTAGTCACGTAAAATATATGTTAACATTATGAGTCAGACTCTAAGGTCCAATATAATTTTTGTTAAATTAGAAAGCATGGTATTGTAGAATAAATCATTTTTGCATATGGTACAAGTAGTATAACCTTTAAATCGAAATTCGTTAAGAACCGGTTATACTGGTACAACTTATAAAAAGTGAAAGTAGTAAAACTGACAGAACTAATATTACTGATATTTTTCATATGAAACATATAACTAGTAAACCTGGTACAACCCGAAGTAATATTGAATAAGATTACGGGTATAACTTGTATAATTTACAATAGTCGTGTGCCAAGTGAACATAGAATAATTGGTATTACTAGTATAACTTATAACTATTACATGTAAACCAGTCTAACTGGTAATGTTAATATAACCAGCATTTTAGCGATATTAGAACTCGTATACCTAGTATAACTATTAAGTGGTAATGTTGGTTTTTACTCATTTTCAGGAACTATGGATAGTAGTGGAGCTATGGTGATACATTTTTATCATGGTGGAGACCGACATATTTATACATTAGTGATGAAAGGAAGATGTGAGGAGATTACTTATTCTCACTTGGTTGATATAATATGTAAGAAAATGAATATTGATGTAGCTGCAACGAAGCTTCAACTGAGTTAGTTTCCTCTAGTAGTGGATAATAAGAGGGTTTTTATAATTTGGATGATGAAGATGTTTAGGATATTTAATGGAGGTAGATAAGAAAAACCGGCATAGTGTCTTGCATGTGGAGCTTTCCAAAATCGTCTCAGAAAATCAGAGTAACGTACATTTTTCTATGAATGGGGAATTTTTGAGTGATGCCAGAGCTAATGATGGTATGGTTGGAGTTGACGAGGTGACGTTTGTTCCTCAAAAACAATCAGATGGGTATGAGCATGAGAAAATCAATGAACAGGGTGATGAAATGGATTATAAGGAAGAGTTGGCGACTGTTACACCAGCTGAAGAAACAATTGTCAATCTTGAGTGGGATGATGGTATTGATATGATTTTGCCTCAAGAATTTGCGACTAAATATGAAATGAGGGATTTAGGGGAAAAGGAGTGCATTCGAATTGTTTTGAGGTTGATATAAGTCGAATCATGTTCTCTACGTATTGAAATGTCGTGGGGTTGGATACAAATGGTATTTACGAGTTGTAAAGCTGAAAACTCTGCTTTTTTTTTCACTATCAGAACGTATAGAAAGATGCATATGTGTTCTCGAGGGGGGGGGAAGTGTAACCAAGAGGGAGAAAAGAGGCACACCAACCTTGGTTGCATCAGTGGTGCTCGCTGATTATCCAGGCTAATTCAACACTTCGGATCCGAAGACTCTCATAGATTTGGTGAAGTACAAACTAGGTGTCACGGTTTCATATTCTATGGCTTTGAGAGGGAAACACCAAGCTGTCAGTGATCTGCGTGGTAAACCTGAGGAGAGATTTTCTAGAAAACCATCTTACTTGTATATGTTAGAAAAGATGAATCATGGTACCGTCACACGATTAGTAGTGGGTGAGACGAAGCAGTTTAAGTATATGTTCTTTGCGTTCGGAGCTTGAATCGAAGGATTTAAGGTGATGAGGAAAGTTATAATAATGGATGGAACTCACCTGAAGGGTGTGTACAAAGGATTGCTTCTCATTGCCACTGCTCAGGATCCAGATCATCACCATTATCTTCTCGCTTTTGCGGTAGTAGATGGTGAGAAAAATTCGAGCTGTGAGTGGTTTTTGACTATATTGAAAACTTTGATACCAGATGATCCTCAACTTGTATTTTTTACTGATATAAACGAAAGCATAATCAAAAAAGTAAATGAGGTGTACCCATTGGCGATCCATGGATATTGTAATTATCATTTTTCTAGCAGAGCATGCAGCAATGTTAACAAGAAAGGGGTTGCCAAGAGTTTAGAAAAATTGTTGGTATGTACACAGAGATAGAGATCAGAAAATGCTACAATAGTTTCAAGAGAATGTATCCTCAAGCCGCCGACTATCTATATGACAGTGTTCATGAGACCAAATTGCAAGATGTAAATTTCCCGAAGAAAAGTACAACATAGATACAACCAACATTGTTGAATCTATCAATGGTGTTTTAAAGTAACCAAGGAAATATGCGTTGTTGCCAATGATTGATGTGGTGGTGGGGAAGATTATAGAATAGATTTAAAATATCGGCAATTATCTTTACGGGTACCAGAGAGGCAGATTCTAGTCTTGCACGTGCATGGGATATTGCATCACAATTATCCGAAGGCAAAAAAAACTTAAGGTGATGGAGCTAAACAGATTTGAACGTCATGACAATGTGATTGGCAAGGATGGAAAATGTTATTTTGTTGATTTGATCAATGGAACATGCTATTATAGGTGTTTTGGTATTGACTGGTATCCTTGTTTGCATACACTTGCTGCCATCATGGTGCGTGGAGAAATGACTGAACATTATTGTTCTTGGTATTACTGGATGGAGCAATGGATTTTGGCATATTACAGGATAATATATCCAGTGCCTCATCATTCATCATGGGAAGTTTCAAAATTCCTGAAGAAATCTGATCTAAAGTTGTCTTCCCTCCGTACGTGGAGAAAAAGAAAGAAAGACTATAAGTTACTAGATTCCCATCTGCAATAGAATACCGGAGGAAAAGAAAGAAGAAATATCCACCATTGGTTGGTGAGAATGACGAAAGTGGCAGCGATGAAAGTGGTAGCGATGGAAGTAGCAACGATGAAAGTGGTCATGATGGAAATGGACACATTGGAAGTGAGAACAATGAATGAGCCTTAATTTTGTTTTTATGAATGTTGTGTACTTTTATGTGTTTTATATGTTGTGTACGTTTTATGGATGTTTTTATATGTTGTGTACATTTAGTGTTTGTTACTCTTTATAATGGTCGAATTCTGAATGTGTTGTTCTATCAGGTACAACTAATAAAACCATTACAGGTTCTACTGGTATAACTGGCACAACTACGCCTTATTTACTAGACTAGTGATATTGATATAATTAGTACAACTACTCAGGTTCTCAAATTCAAATATACCTTGCTGTTTTCCAAATTAAAAAAAAATCAAATGGCGAAATTGGCAAGTGATTAGATACGTTCCTTATGATTTGCAATGGTTTTTTTTGTCAATTCTAAGCTCATCACATAAGTTTGCATGATCTACCTTATACTTTTAAGGTTTGTTAACTTGTTTGTCCACATAATTTTTGGAAAACATACATGAAAAGTATTTTAACAATAGTGATGATTGCATTGTATCCGGGCAAAGGTATGTAAACATAGAGAAGTGGTACAACTGAGTTAAGTTTAAATTTTATGTGGTATAACTAGTTTTTCTGATTACACTGCTCAAGTACATCTATGTACATACGGTACAACTAAAAACTTGTACAACTGTGTAAGAACATCTACAACTCGAAAACTAGAACAACTACTTACAAAACAGTACAACTAATAAACTAGTACAACTACTTACAAACCAATAAAACTCGAAAACTAGTACAACTTCTAACAAACCGATACAAATAATAAATTAATACAACTATGTAAGAACATGTCCAAGTCGAAAACTAGTACAACCTGTGTTTCTCACTACTCCTACACGTTTTACTTGAACAATAGTTGTAATAGTTTTACCAATTTTACTTTTGTTTGTGTAGCCGAAGTAGAAGTGTTAGTTATACCAAAACACATGTAAATGCAAGATAACCCAATTTTAAACACATAAAACTTCCAGGTTTTAAAACACACACATACAAGTTCTAGGTTTTAAAACATTTCTATATTTTAAAACACACATACAAGTTCCAAAAACAATAAAAGTACTACAAGTTCCAAAAGCAACAAAGTTCAACAACAAAGTTCAACCCGTAAATCAGGATCCTGTGAAAGGAGACCTTAACAAATGAGAAGGTGTGGTCACTCTTTTTAGTCTGTCCGCGGCATCCTACGAATCTTTTTCAGCGTCATCATAAACCTCCTCATTCGCCCCAGCAACATTTTCTTCATCAGCAGCTGCCTTATCTGCAGCAGCCTTCTCAACTCTTTCTGCAGTCTCTGCCATAATTTGAAGTGTAGATGGAGACTCCTCTTTACATCATCATATACATGATAAATATTTAGTTAGGCAACTTCTAAAATATATGTAGGTAATGAAGATTAAATCTTAATCAATCTTACCTTCCATCATCTTCTCAGCCTCTTCCTCACCTTCCTTCTCACCATCTTTTTGAGCCTCTCCCTCGCTCTCCTTCTCACTTTCCTCACCCTCGTTGTCAGCCACTTTATCATCCTCTTTATCTCCCTCTTTCTCATGCTCTTTCTCGCCTTCACCATCCTCTTTAGATAATTCTTCAACCTCATTTTTTATAGCATCTACAACAAAACAAACTAGTATCACAACCCAAAGTCAATATCATAAGGGATGATAAAATCAAAACCAATACCAGGTCAAAACAAACCCAACACAAATACCTTCGACTGTTTTTTCGGTAAGAAGAGGAGTCTAGATAGGAAAAAGAGTCTTGACAGGGAGAGGATTCTCGGTAGGAAGAGGAGTGTCTTCAAGTCTACTATCATTATCTGCTTGTATTTGATAATTTGGTGCATCACCTGCAAAACAAAACCAAACATTTACTTCATGTTTGACATCACGCATCACTAATAAGATTATACCTCCTGAAGTTCCACCACTTTCAAAACCACCAAACTGAGATGATCAATTTTCTCGTTCATTCTTTTCCTGTTCTAACTCCTTTACCCTTGCTTCTAGAAGAAAAATTGTTTCATCCCTCAATTCAAATTGGTTGTTCATTCTCTTTGTCAACTACAACTCCAATTCTTTTAGACTCTCAAGACCTGCCTCGAATCCTCTTGGTTCCTCAAACACCCTAGCGTTCTCTTGTCCTTCGACGTTCCCATGGCACCCAAATTCTTGTTATGTGGTAGGTCGGGTTCTCACATACATATCGAATAGATCCTCCCAATATATGTTTCCCTCAGGTTGATTAAGGATCTTGTTCCAACCATCGACGGTTATGTCTAGGTCATCTGAATCATCGTGTAACTCTATGTCTTCCCATGACCCTTCATCCATGATATCGTACAAAAGGTTTTTTCACCTTCCTCTGTTGTCAAAACACTGGTAATCACATGAAATATGAACAACAACAAATCATACTTTAAGTTAACTATGAACTAAGAAAATAACACAAACAATTTTTTTACCTTCGTGTTTCCAAGCGTCCGATAAATCTCGTCCAATGCAATTCATGTTGTCCCAGTTCTCTTGTACCTCCATTAAAACATTCTTGGAAAATCTTCGAGACTGTTTGGAACAAAGTCTCTGAATCTTTCCTAGGGACATGGATACATTTCAACGCCAATATATGCACATCATTTCAAACAATAATATTAATTATATTATAACATATATGCTTCTTAAAATTCAATTCATATACCTCCAAAGAGTTGATAAACCCATGAAATGTCCTGTTCTTATTCTCTGGGATCCCATCCCTGAAACGATTCTTTAAATGCAAAATCTCCTTCATGTAATCATCAAACGTGAAACGGCCCCATGGAAATGTGCTGAAAAAATCTAGATCATCTACCACTTGTAGAAGGAAAGGCTCAATGGTGTATCCTACTTTTGACCTTCCTCTTGTAACTCTGGCCAAAAAAGTAAAAAACCGCCATCTTCATACGGCCGTTGTTAGGCTTTTTCGCCTTAAGCTTTTCTTCGACATCCATTTATGTCACTCTCAGGCCCTTTTCCTTCCCCTTCTTCTTCTTTTTCTTAAAATACTTATTCACAAACCGTATACTCCCTATTCTCTTATAGTTTTCAGGGTATATATGTTGCAGTATAAACCAGAGAACAGACCATGCTCTGTGATGTAGTATCTAACTGGAACACCATTTATCCCAAACCAAGCTTGTCGTTTCTTTTTTTCTTAGTTATTGTACGGAGAAGCAACATCCACATTCTCATCACCTTTCTTGTTGAGGAACATTCCATGTAGAATATATGCTTGAAATGAGGGTGATTCTTGAACCAACTCTTCTCTGACTCTTCAAATGTTTCAATCATCTCCACAAAATCGTGTTCGTGGCAACTTGAGGAGAGCTTGCAAACCTTCTCATAATCACTCGGCTTGAAGGAAAAACAGTAGGTCTCATTGACTGTACGGTCATATCGTCCTCCACACCTTGAAAGCAAAATTAAAACACAAATACTACACTGCATCAATAACCAAATTATACAAAATAACGTAGTAGTAGCAACAGTAGTTAGCCTAATAATAATATTACTACTTTTACCAGTCATACTAGATATACGACAACAACACCATCTAGTTAAACCAGTTAGACAGAATAAACTAAATGATTTATACTAGTTACGCTAATAATACTTCTCTAGTTGTACTAGTCAGACTAGATATAAGATGCGTAGTTGTATCAGTTAGACAAGTTATACATTAATAAAACCATCTTAGTAAACCTTTTTAAATCACATAATTGTACTAGTAATACGATCAATCGTACTAGTTATACTACTTCCACTAAAATTGTTTTACAACATATTCTTACGATCTGCACAATTTTCACTCTTTTAATATACTAACTATACGATACTCAGTTGTATAGTTACACTAGTTATACTTTTAATAGTTGTACCAGTTTGATTAGTTATAATTACCATGGTTGTACTAATTATACTAGTTTCATTGAATATTTCTTACAACATATTAGTATCAGTTGAACCAGTTTCACTCTTTAATTGTACTGGTTACACTAGTTATACTGTCAAAAAAACCATTTCAAATTGACTTGTTTACCGTTCTTTGCACGTCACTGTCATCGCAGTCTAAGGTGTGCGTAAATCTCTATTGTTAGACCCAATCTCCTCATAAGCGTCTACACGTTGTGAAAGACTATTTTTGGAAGAGTTTAAAAGTGAAAGTGAGGTTACTGGAGGTTGCAGTGGATTTTCGGCCTCATTAGGTGATTTTTGGGGCTGACTCGAAAGCTCTCTGCTTGTTGTAGCCTCACTATCGGGCTGAGAAGCCAACTTCGTTGATGGTGTTAAGGAAAGACCGCTTTGACGGTCTGATGGAGATGCGATTTCTGTCGGTTTTGTTTCTGTCATGCGGTTCTGAGACAGCTTGGTTCGATTCGAAGAGGATCCACTGTCGACATCACCGTCTCGCTTCCTCTTTTTGGCCGCGGTCTCACTCTTCTTCTTCGCCGCTGTCGCAACTCGCTTCTTCTTCGCGGCGTCTCTCTTCTTCTTCACCGCCGCTTCTTTTTTCACGTCCGCATCATTCTTCTTTTTCTCTTTTGTGGTTTTATTCTTCTTCTTCGGTGACTCGTTCTTCTTTTTCTCCGGCGCTCTTTTTTCTCATTTAGGGTTTGTCGAGTTTTGGTGACATTGTTGTATATGTGACACGAAATTAGGGACGAATGATGAGAGGATTCGAGATGAGAGATAGATGGAGATTGTGGGGGAATTTGTTATGGGACTGACTGTCGATGAGTTCGTAATGGAAAGGGAATTGGGGATTTAGGTTTATTAGAACATAGGCCGGGTCGGGTCGGGTTAGTGGTAAGTGGGTGCATAGTAAATAATTAGAACTTTTAGTTTTTAGGGTCTTTTCCTTTTTTCATTTATTTTAATTCATTTTTTTTTAAATGGAGAGGTCCGTTCTAGATTTTTTTGAACCCTTATTGGTCCATATGAGCATTTGATCCTCTTTTTATACCTTATATTTTTGTTTCCAACTCGATTTTGTTTTGTGATTTCAATCCGGATTTTCGCAGTCATGCACTTCAAAGTCTTTCTCTTTCGGTTTTGTTTTGATGTCACACAGGAGAAAGAAGGTGAAGACTGAGCCATCATGGAGGATTTTCACACTAAAAGAAACTTCACGCAGCTACTAACAGTTTTAACAAACTCGGCGAGGGTCGATTTGGTAGTGTGTATTGGGGTCAGTTATCGTCTGGATCTTAAGTAATTATCTCTTAACAAAAAAAGCATGTTCTTGCCGTGGCAACAAGAGTTGGTCTCTTTGATTTATATTTCTAATAATGAGTTCTTGTTGTGCTTGTATTTAGATTGCAGTCAAGAGACTCAAGGCACGGGGTAGCGAGCAAGAGACAGATTTTGATAGAGAGTTTAAGAAAGATAAAGATTGTTTTAGCTCCATATTGTATGAGCCATTGCACAAGGGGATAGATGAATAATATCAAAGAAAAATCCAAGATAACTAATACTCCCTCCGTTTCATATTAAATGTCGTTGTAGAGAATTTTTTTTGTCACAAAATAAGTGTCGTTTTCGACTTTCAATGCAAAATTTATTAGTTTTTATAGTGCAATTTATTTTCTATTGGTTGAAATATTGTTAGGTGTATAAGTAATTGTGTTTTTATATAGAAAATATGCAAAATTAATTATTTTCTTAATCAGTGTGAACAAAGCTAAAATGACACTTAATATAAAACAGATGGAGTATCTAATAAGCAAAATAAGAACATAGCTATATAGAAAGATCATGGAATCTATTACAATCCATATGATGAGACAACTTAAGATCCCAAAACACTTATATAGGCTTCCTGCCCTCTATATGGTCTAGAAAGTGAAAAATTGCTTACCCTTAAACTTTTGCATTTCTCGGATTTCAACTCTTCTGCTAGATTTCCTCTCGAGATTGAAGTAATAAACATAAAAAGGGTCACATGCATAGATGGGAAATAACACAAATTCATTTGTACCAGTCACACTCACATAGTAAACCTCGTCCTGTCTAATTTCATTCCTCGAAATGAGAAGCTTGTAAGTATGCTTCGACCATTCTTGTTTTCCAAGGTCTTGTAGAAGCCACATGTCAAAACTTATACTTGCTTCATCATCAATAGAAGACCTTTTCACCATAAGTGAAGCCAATTTACCTTTGTAGTTTACCAGAGTTGTTTTACGATGCACTGCTCCCATGGAACTTTCCCCAACTCTAATAAACTTGTATTTCTCAGATCTTACGTCAAAGCCCACAATCATAGAAGCATCTGAAAGGGTTTTCTCAGAAGCTCTGTAGTACAAAACACCATTGATGCATAGACCATTATCATAACAAGGAGCATGAGGTGTATCACATTCAATCCTTCTCCATGACATTTTATCAGTTTCTAATGTCAGAACTTGATGATGCTGTTCAGAGATGGCTGTATCTCCTTCTTCATATGTTATTCTCAATACCTTGACTTGTTTCTCAATCGGATCATACCCAAAAAAGGTTCTCACCCAAAAGACTTCCTTGTTTGTCTTCACTTCTGGTAAAGTAAAGCATTGTCTAGTACTAGGGTTACATATATTCCACGCAAACGCATCTGCTTTAATACAGACCAAACCATTTATATGTATTACTTTCCATAAAGTTTTACATGGAAAACTCATATGATAGTTGGCTGCTATGGAAGACAAGTTCTCATGTGGACTTTGAGGTTGAGGTGAAGAAAATAATAACAACGTGCCATTGTCCTCTACGCAGGCGAACAAGAGCTCAGGTCGAGTAAAGTATCTGGTCAAGAAAGACTCTGTGAAATCTTGACGCTGGAGTGTGGATGCCAGAACTTGGATACGCAACGACATCTCGCTATGGATGTTGTCGGTAATCTCAACACTATCTCGATTATGAGATCAGCTGGGATCTGTTCTGAGTATTCTTCAGAATTATGAGTTGATTTTGAAGATCCTGTAAGAATGGTTTGATGTTCCTTCTGCTCCACTGATTCCATGTCGGCCAGACTCTTTGTGTTAAACTTAGCTCATGATTTGTTGCACCTAATATGTTAGATATGAAATGTTTCTGTTAAAAGCAAAATGTGATTTTCTTTTCATTAATTAAATAGATATTGGATAATTAATTCATGATATGTTCTCTAATTATAATAAAGATAATTACCTACATCTTGAGATTTTCTTTCACATAAAATAAAAGATTAGTAGTATTTTATTTCAGTAGTTTCAAAATTGCAAAAGATTTGCTGACAATTTTAATTTCAGATTCACTACTAAAAGGAATTTTGATTAGTTGTCGTGGCACCATCAACAATAGATCATAAAAACCAAATCTTTCAAATCCAAAATAATAATATTTTATTATTTAAAGCTTGGTTAACTAACTAACACATGTCAATAAAAAATTTAAGATGGTGACATGTGTTAAAAAAAAACTTATTATGAATATCTCTATAATATTATTTGATAAGTGATTTTTTTACGTGTCGTGCTCACGTTAACTTTCACAGTACTTGATTACACATATACCCTTGATGAATTGAATTAACTCTTATTATAATATTATGAATCAAATTATTTATATTATGTTATTTAAGATTCTATTTTAAAGAAATAATAATTTTAAACAACATAATATATATTATAAAGGGGAATTTGCCAAATATGACTCAAAACTTGTTCTTAAATACAAAATATATCTAAACATCAATTAAATGAAAAAGTAATTCAAAAGCATTTTGAAATTACAACAAGCTCTTATGACCAAACATAATTTATTTTTATGAATATAACTCTAGTAAATCTTATGACTCTTTTTAAGTTTATGTAAGTCGTTTGGACGACTTCCATGAAGTCGTCTCATATAGTTGATCTTAAAAATAATTTATACATTTTATTAAAAAAATCTTGGAGGCAAAATTGAAATAATGTAATTATAAACATTTGTAAATGATATAAATTAAGATAGAGTAAAATTAAATTATTTTCAACAGAGTAAATGTAGTGAGTCATGGTATTCTTTGGTTTATAGTTAGTAACATATGTTGTAGTATTGTTTGTATTCTTAGGGTTAGTTTTTGGAAGCTTAACTTTTTGTTTAGAAAAATTAAATTTTGACTTATATGTGTTTAGTTTTGTTTATATTAAACACTTTATAAGTTGAATTTAATTTTGTGAAGTGTTTAGTTAGTTAATTAATTTTAGGGTTTATTTAGGGTGTAGATGACTTCTAGGAAGTCGTCTGATGCTTAGTATTTAGGGTTGTAGACGACTTCAAGGAAGTCGTCTGATGATTTTTACATGAGACAACTTCCATGGAAGTCGTACATACCGGACGAAACCTTTAATTTACCATTGTACATTAAACTTAACCAGAAAATTTACTGGACATATAAATACTATTTTCACTGTATGTAGAAAAGCATGAAACTCTAGCGCTGTTCCTTTTAAAAGCGATTTCGAAGGCAAATTAACTTTTTCCGTCGAATCTCACTTTTCCGTCATTCTCATCGCTGATAATCTCTCCTTTTACGACGAATCTTTTTTCTCCTTCATTGCCGAAGAGTATTAAAGTAGATTAAACTAACCATCCGCTTCCTTTTTTCAGACCTGAAACCGCGACCACGTTTCCTTGAACTTTGCCGCCGGTAAGTTCTTCCTCTTTGCTGTCGAGTTAGTTTCTTAGCCGCCGTTAAATCCTAATTTTTGTTTCCGTTGATTTTCCAGATCAGTAACCTCTCTTGTCGTTGTCGACCATAACTTTTCCACATGTACGTCATCCATTTTTCTATTTATTTAGATTTTCTAGGGTTTGCGTCCTCTTATTCTAGTGAAAGACTACTCAGAAGAATTCCTGGAAGTCTTCCACTCTTGAATATTAAGAAGAGGTATGAGATTTGGAGCCTCGTTGGTCCAAAACCAGTGAAGTTTTCACTGTAGAGTTTGAACACCTCACTGGTCTCAACTGTGATTACATCGATGACCCATAAAATCTAAGGTGTGAGGTTACGAAGGAGATGGCTTCGTTCTGGAATATGATGGGAGTTGATGTCGACGTTGGGTCCAAACCTCTGAGCAGATAATTGCAGCATGTGAGAGATGCCAAGAGTGGACTCAAGATGATCGCATGCAGCCAGATACCTTGCCATATTCACTGGATTCATTAAGGGGAGAAAGTACTCAACCACTAAAAGGCTAGTCTTGCAAGGCTAATGATGGATTAGAAGAATATGAATAAGGGGAGAGTGGCGCTAAAGGTGTTGATGGACTCTCTGAGGGGAAAAGATTTGACAAAGACTTACACTATTGATGGGTTTGTACAAGTTATCCAGGTGTGGGTCTACTATGCTCTGCTAGAATTGGCTGCTAATTATAGGAATCCCTTACCAAACAGACCGTCTCCACCGTTGATGTCTTACAAGAGTGGCAAAAACTTAAGTATAAGTCGTCTGGAAGACTTTTCAGAAGATTTAACTATAAGTTTTCTGCGAAGAGTTTTCTAGAAGACTTCTTAGAAGACTTAACTATAAGTTCTGTGTAGCCTTTTCTGGAAGACTTTTTAATAGTATTTTACTTCTGTCTTTGTTAATCCGTCAGATATCTAAGTTGATATTTTTTATTTACTGCAGACTAGCGTGATCAACTTTGTTGAAAAGGATTTTGGTGAAATATTTCCACAATAGGACTTTGATGTAGAGGATACGGCCGCGAGAACATAATTAAAGTCAAGTTTAATGCGAAACCTAAATGGAAGTGGACCATGAATTGCTAGAAAGTTTATGGTACTAAGCCTTGGGTCAATACAATGACGCAGGTTGTTTATGTGAAGAAAAAAGAAAATCCAGCAAAGACAGAAACTTTTGTGAAGGAAGAGAGTGGAAGACTTCGGAAGAAAGCTCGTAAAGAGGCTTCTGTTGAGGCTCATACATAGGCTCGTAAAAAGGCTCCTAAAGAGGCTCGTTCATAGGCTTCTACGGCTGTTGGTGGGGTGGGCAAATAAAAAGTTAAACAAGGCTTCACAGACCTAGCTGATTCCATGAGGGATGGGTTTGGGATGTGCCTTATGGAGATCAAGCTTCTCGGGGATAAGATGGAAGCTGTGGAGAAGAAGGTGGGAATCACCAAAAAATAACTGCATCTAATGATCTTCAACTCACTACTTCATGTCCGCCTAAACGTTGGCACGAACCCGAGGTTAGTACCTCTCCCAAAATCACATAGAAGAGAATCACTAGGCAAAGTATTAGGAAATGGAACTGAAACTTGGATGTGTTTTGTTTTTTGTGTTTGGTATGTACCATTTGTATGTCAGAACATGTGCGCTTTGTTTCTTTTGTGTGCTTGGATCTTTATGTGTGTATGGATTTTGTTTCATGTGTTACTTGGATATTTGGTTTAATTTGACCATTTGTGCTTGGATGTACCAGTTGTATGTCACAACATGTGTGATTTGACTTCATCTTGTAGATCAAAATTGCAGAGTAAAGTGTGAATGGGGCGAAAGCAAGACATAATGACCCACGCCCAAGAACCGAATGGGTCCACATAACCGAGTTCCTCGAAAGAGCTGAATCTTCTGATGGCAAAAGTGACAGAGGAGAAAGCTCCTGGACCGAGTGTTGACCTCAGCGTTATTCTATTGGACAAACAAGAACCACGATTTCAGATGTACAGCAGGGGGAAAACTAGAAGGCAGACAAAGAAGGATGTTGCTATGGCAGTTGCCCAGGGAAAGAGAGATCGAGCAAGAAAACTTGCTGCCTCACAACAATCTCCTTTTCAAGGAAACATCACAGCCAAAGCGATCATTTCAAACACTAAGGTTGACCCAGGCTATGATCCTTTTGCACCTGTTGACAAGAAGAAGACGAAGGTGCTCCTTGACTGGCTGAAATTTGATCCATAAGTGTTAATTTCCCACAGAAACTTGCATTACTCTACAAAAGATCCCCTGGTTCTCAGTTTGTGGTATCACATCCTCCGAACCCCCCTTATCATGGCTCATTGACTCGGTAAATTTTTATACACTAATTCACTTTAAATTCTCAGACAACTTACCACTAAGTCTCTCAGATGACTTACCTGGTAATTCTTCTCTAGAAGAATTCACAAACGACTTATATGAAAGTCGTTTGTAAAATTTTCTAGTGAAGACTTGCAGGTAAGTCTTCTGGGAGACTTAGTGGTAAGTCGTTTGAGAATTGTTAAATCTGTCTGACTTGTATTGTTTTATATGCAGCATATGAATGTTTTATGAATTTGCTGAGGTTTCGGTACCAGAAGAATCCAAAACATTTTAGTAGCAAGAGAATGTGCTTTCTTGATCATGCTTTCTCGCATATGTGGACGGACAAGTATGGGGACTTTAAGAGCTCCCAACCCGATCACAACAATTTAGGAAGAAGGCTCCCTAACAGAACGTTGGATCTTTATGCAGGCCTAGTACCAAAATTTTGCCAAACCAATAAGGTTTGTGTACGGGAGGTGGATGATAAATATGCACCAGTGAACTACAAGAACAATCATTGGATTGCTATATGGATATTGATCCCTAATAAGCACATAGTCATTTGGGGACAACATTGTCAAACATATTAAACTTGTAGAACTCGAAGAGGTGATGGAGCCTTTTGTCACAATGATCCCTTATTTTCTTGTTGAATGTGCTTCCTCTAATGAAGAACGTGTCAAATACACACTGGAGTCATTCACATACGAGAGAACTGAAGTACCTCAGTGTCGAGTGGGTGATTGTGGCGTGTACACTCTCAAGTACATTGAATGTCATGCTCTTGGCATGTCATTTCCTCCACTCTTTTGTGATAACAACGTGAGGGCTATCAAGGAGAAGATGGCATGGAATATATTTCAAGACACCCCTGGCTCCCACGATAAAGAGAACAAAGACAATGATGAGAACCTGGCAACGTATGAGCAGTGATTGTATATGATGTGTAATTTGTACTTGTAGTTGATGCTTTTGTATGTTTCTGTAAGCTTTTTTAGGATAGGATGACATTTTTGTAACATATCCTCCTACCAAACTAGCCTTCGTAGAAAACTAGTTTGGTAGTGCACTAACACTAGCTTCTCGAATAAACTAGTTTATACCTATCATCCCACGAAATCTTATTCTTTTGTGGTGTGCAAATGTTTAAATTGCAATTTCTAAAGTCATAAAACATCATAACACAGAAAGTCATAACAGAGATAAGTTCATAAAAGAGATAAGAGAATAACATAGAAAGTCATAACATAGATAAGTTCATACAACAGATAAGAGAATAACACAGAAAGTCGTAACAGACAACTGTCACGAAGGTCGTCTGTCCCGCAGACGACTGTCACGAATGTTGTCTCTAGGATAAACGACTGTCACGAAGGTCTTCTAGAAGACTGTATTGAATGTCACCCAGAAGACTTTCACGAAGGTCTTCCACTTTTGTTCTTACAATGTGTACATGTATGGCCAGTTTCTTTGCAGGTTGAGCATCTATAAACTATGTGTTGCTACCGAGGTTTGCGTCCTCTCATCCTAGATAGCTCCAACCAAGATTGTCATCTTGATTTCTTCTGTCTCCCCAGCCCACGCTTTACTTCCGGAACATAGGGTAATGTCGGCATCCTCCAAATACATTGCAAGTTCCGGGTTTACACTCTGTATCTCATCCATGTACCGGTTAAAATCATAAATTGTATGAGCATAAGCAGCACCGTTGACCAAGTACAAGAGATGTTTGCTTTCATACTTTTGGAAAATGTTCTGTTGTAGGTGATAATAACATATTCTTCGGGTTGCCCAAAGAACCACTTATCACACATATTTTTAATGCTCGTGTGCTTGTGTTCCGGTCAGAAATAGAAAGTGTAAATCAAAATATTAGACAAGACGAACCAATTAGATTTAAAGCACCTATAGCTGAACCAGATCAAGATATGTATCCAACGTCGCCAACTCCATCAGATTTTTAATCAATAAATGTTATAACAAAAAAATATGAAATTGATAAACGATATATTAAAGAGGACTTCAATTCTAAAAAAATGAAGAAAAATGAAACTGGTATTTTAGAACATTTTTAGACAACAAATCACTGAATATAAAAAATGGTATGATTGCATGATGTTAAAAGAAATAAATATTTCATTTTTCATATGGTTTGAAACCTATTCAATTGCACAAAAAATCAACTATCCCTTTAGAACTATTCATGCAAGGACATCATTAAGTCAAGTATGGGAACAAATGGATGGTAATAAAATTAAATCAATTCATCCACCTGTAAAGGATTTGAAAATAAATACTTCGAATCGACAGATTTTAGCTACACCTTTTAAAATTGGAGCTAACAAAGATGATAAAGAACCAGTATTTATGCAAGATATTAAATCAATATACCAACAGAAAAATTATCAGTTACTACATACCATTTCTAAACAAATAGACGATATTGATAATAAAATAAATATAAATGAAAATAATAAATTAGAAAAAAAATATTAAACATTTGTCTCGTCCATATTTTATCCAATTTTTAAACCTATAAAAAGACAAATAAAATTTCCTGAGAAAGAAATTTTAAAATCAATGGCAGCCAGACTAGATAAGTTAGATAAAAATAATCAACATCATAGAGGAAGATGATAATGAATCTATCCAAACTTTCTCACAATCAGAAAATGATGACCAAGAAATAAATTGAATAAAAAATCTAAAAAAACATATTATCGTAAACATACCCCACCTGATTTATTATTTGAAGAACATCATTAATATACTACTAAATAATATACTGGAGATGGTATACACGAATGGAACATTGACGGACGATCAGAATATGAAATAAGGAATTTATTTCAAGAAATGGGAATGTCTGCTATGGCATATAAAGCTAAACGAAATAATGATAAACAAGCATGCATTTTATTAATAATTGGGTTCAATGGAGCATTAAGATACTGGTGGGATAACTCATTAGATACAATCACGAAAGATTCAATAAATAATCACGTTGAAATAGAAAATCAAGAAGACGAAGAAGGATTTATACAAGAAATAGAAGTTTCAAATGCAGTTGAAGTATTAATTCATACTTTAACAATGCATTTTTATTGGAAATCCAAAAGAAAAATTAGAAAGTAAAAAATATTGCATTAACAAATTTAAGATGCCCAACACTAGGAGATTTTAAATGGTATAAAGATATCTTTGTAACTAATATATTTCAAAGAAACGATTGTAACCAAGCATTCTGGAAATAACGGTTTATTTCAGGATTACCATCTTTCTTTGCAGAAAGGGTAATTAATAAATTAAAGAATATTCGGGACACAATCAATCTCCTGGAATACAATAACATATGGTCAATTATTTGTATTTATAAAGAAAGAAGGATTAGCTATATGTCAAGAACATAAAGAAAAGAAACGTAATGCTAAAATTAAATTTGAAGTAACCATGGTTCTTTCTGTGAACAATATGGCTATAACCAACTCATTCCTCCATCAAGAATTAAAATGCTAAAATATAAACATAATAAAACTAATCATACAAAATACTATCATAAAAATAAATTTTTAACAAATATCAATAAATCAGTATTATTCAAAAAATGATAAAAGACACAAACCAACTAACAAACAAAAGATATTATGTTGGAACTATAAAGGACCAGGACATAAGTCCACATAATATAAAATGAAAAAAGAAAATAAACGAAATATTCCGAGATCAACCAGATATTCAAGAAAAACTAACCAATTATTAATATCAAAATCTGAATAATCAGAAGAAACGAATAGTGAAAACTCTATAGATGAAATATGAAATATGAAATATAAGTGACTCCTCTATAGAATCACAAAAAACTAATTGATAATTTATGCAACTGTAAGACAGTCAATGTTATAGCTAAAGATATTGATAAACAATTTCTACTAGATATAATTGACAAAATTAATGATTCAAAAATAAAAAGAATATTTAACCAAATTAAAAGATATAATATGCCAAGAAAATCAATTATCTACTCGCAACGTTTTAGTTTAAATAAAATATTTGAAAAATATCCGACACAAAATCTATTTAAACAAGTAACTACGGGATAATTACAAATGAGGTAAAGCAATTAAAAACACAATTCAAAGAACTAAAACCTAATAGTAAATCAGATATAATTAAAACTATTACAAACACACGCTAGATTTTCATTGATCGAAGCTAAAAATAATACTCAAACATCTACAAGTAATAATAATTTGGAAATTGATAAAGGTAACCAAATTGAAAATAATAAAGATTATATTTAACTAATTTTAAATTAACTACCAAAAATGGTATACAAGTATTACCTTACACTTAGGACATGATTTTAAAGTAAATATAATAGCATTAATGGATATAAGTGTTGATTATAACTGTATTAGAGAAGGAATTATACCAACAAAATATTATGAAAAATCAACTGAAAAACTAAGCGGTGCAAATGGAAGTAGTTTAAAGAATTCAATATAAATTAACATGTGGAAAAATATGTAATCAAGTATATTGCTTCAAAATTCAATTTATCTTAGTAAAAAATCTAACACAAGAAGTAATATTAGTAACCCCATTTTTTACCCGAATATATTCGTTCAAAGTAACAGAAATAGAAGTAAACACGAAGGTCGTAGGAAAAAAATATCATTTGAATTTCTGTGACCAAAGAAAACTAAAGAAATACTAAATTTACAACAAAATATAATTCAAAAAATGATTAACCTAATAAAAAGAAAACAAAATCATGTCCACTATTTACAAGATGAAATAGGTTATAAGAAGATAGAAGAACAACTTGAAACACCTTATATAATAAGAAAAATAAAAACCAAAATGACCAATTACATCAAGTCTTTTCGGATTTACCAAATGTTTTTTGTGAAAGAAAACAACATACAGTTAAACTCCCATATATAAAAGAATTTAATGAAAAAAATATACCAACTAAACCACGACCTATTCAAATGAATAAAGAATTACTAGAACATTGTAAAAAGGAAATAAAAGACTTATTAGACAAAAACTTAATCAGACCATCCAAATCCCCGTGGAGTTGTTCGGCCTTTTATGTGAATAATCAAGCCAAAAAAGAACGTGGAATACACGATTAGTAATTAATTACATACCACTAAACAATGTGTTACAATGGATAAGATATCCAATAACCAATAAAAGAGATTTATTGAAACGACTTTATAACGCAAAAATTTATTCAAAATTTGACATGAAAAGTGGATTTTGACAAATATAAATTGTTGAACAAGATAAATATAAAACACCATTTACGGTAACATTTGGACATTACTAGTGAAACATAATTTCTTTTGGGATTAAAAATACACCCTCTAAAATTAAACACATAATGAATGATATATTCAATAATTACTCAAAAATCACCATTGTTTTTATAGATGACGTACTATTATATTCCACATCAATAGATCAACATATTTGTCACTTAAATACATTCCTCGACATAGTCAAAAACATGATTTAGTTACATCAGCAAATAAAATGTCTTTACTCTAAACAAGGATAAGATTCTTAGGGCACAATACATATCATGGAACAATCACACCAATTTCAAGATCGATCAAATTCGCAGATAAATTCCTTGATGAATTAAGAGTAAAAAGCCAATTACCAAGGTTTTTAGGACGTCTAAACTATGTTTTCAACTTCCTACCAAACCTTTGAAAAACTATACAGCCTTTATTTCAAAGACTCCAAAAAAAAAAAAAAAAACCTTGGTCTAATCAACATACTTTTTTAGTTAACAAGTTAAAAAAAGGTCAAAACTCTTCCTTGCTTGTCAATACTAAATCCTGAAGCTGATATGGTTGTAGAAATTGATGCTTCATAAATAGGCTATGAGGGAATTCTTAAGCAAAAGCATTATTCAACAGTTAAAAAGAAAGTTCTTTCTATTTTAAGTTGTATCTCTAAATTTCAAGACGATTTAGTAAATAAAAATTCTTATTTGTGTGGATTGTAAAACATCAAAAGAAATATTGCAATGAGATGTCAAAAATCTAGTATCAAAACAAATATTTGCTAGATGGCAAGCAATATTATCAGTTTTTGATGTTTACATTCAATATATCAAGGAAGAAAATAAATCTTTACCTGATTTTCTAAAAAGAGAATATTTACAAGAAAAAACAACATATAATTAACAACAGCAAAATATTCAAAATGAGTGATCAGAAAAACAAGAAGCCGATGGCAGCATCGGACTATATCAAGAACCAACCCCATCTACAAGGAAAAACCTTAACCCCAAACCCTTTCTCAGCACTAGCTGAATTTTTTTGATTATTGTTACTTTGTATTATTTTATTGATACACAATATTTTAATATGTATTACTTTAAGAGTTAAACACAGGTAATGATTAAAACTTACTTTTTATTGATCTTGATTTGGAAGACAAGCTTTGATGATATGAGATTACAAAATTTAAAACTTAAAAAGTTTCTGAAAGTTTTTAGAGGGGAGAGATTTCAAGAGAGAGAGAGAGAGAGAGAGAGAGAGGAAATCGCTCGTGTCCTCTTTATTGATAATGGATACATATTTATAACCAAAGTTTGCTTGAAAAGAGCCTTACAACGTGTCGCATTTTAGTGGTACCGAAACTTGGTTTGATATGTGTTTAGTCTTGAGTGGTGCAACAGCTTTGAGTGGGTTGTTGATAGAGACTTTGTTGTTTTGCAGCAGAAGTCTTCAAGTGGGCCCCATCTGTGTCGGAAAAATATCTCCTTGTTTGTGATGCTTGCATAGCTTTTTCACGAATTCATGGTAGTTATACAGGTATACTCTGTATATTATTTTGTAGAAGATAATACTTAAAATACAGACAGGAAACAGCGAAATAAATAATGTACAAAGTGAATATATATTGAAAACTAAAATTTAAAAATCTGAACAATATTTTTACGTTTTTATTTAATTATAATTCAAATGGATCTTGGCTCAATGAACCACCATAAGGATCGTCTGGTTGGGTATCATCTTGCTTACTTTCTTCGTTGTCCGAAAATTGGGTCATTAACTCGGGGATTTATTTTTTGAGTTTTTCTTTTTTGGATGATTTATGGGAAGATGATGAAGTGGTTGAACTTTTTGGACTTGAAGTGGTTCTTTTATTGTTTTGTGGCCTTGACTGAGGTAGCTGATTTGGTTGGACTATAGTTATGGATTTTGATACGATTTGGATTGCTCTTTTGGTTTGGTTAAGGATTTGGAAGTATTTTTGAATACTGTCGAGGGAACATCTATCTAGGTTGTATTTCTCCCACCATTTTGCATTGAATTCTCGGAGGAGGGAATAAGGCATGTCTATAAGGGATAAGTCGAGGGTAAAATGCCATGAAATTTCCATGGGATACCCATGTCAATGTGGAAGTATATTTTGTTTAAGGGGGCGATGGGTTGATCAGGTATGTGTTTCTTGTAGAACGGGTAAATGGTCTTGATTACTTGTTCTGAGTAGATTAGGTCAGATGGTCCAAACCAGTACCACCATTCGTTGAACCATCTTGGTATTGACTTTGCACAGTTTTGGTCAAAGTTAATGAACCAAAAGTGATCATAGGGTCTAATGTACAAGGTTCAGAAAAAAGACATTTTGGTAGTCCATATAGGTGTATCCTTTGATATGGTAGCCGGGGGTTGAGGAAAGTTTTGTAGTATGGTGATTGATAAGGCCAAGGTTTGTGGTAGAGCAGATGTGTAAGATCTTGCACGTTGAATAGCTGATAAGGTTTGGGTTTTTATTGTCTTAATAATGAGTTATCTCAACTGACTTAGAGTCTACTAGAATATACTCATAAGAGGATTAGTTTTTGGTTACATTGATGAAAGATTTAAGTTGAGGAAAGGTTGATTGGTTTAGTGAACTTGGTAGTCATTGGGTGATGTGTTTGAGGTATGGTGTAGTAGAGAGGTTTAGTATTTAGGGTTGTTATTGATGATTGTGTTGTCGCCTTTGATGACGTCTCAACGGCTGCTTTTGAATAGGACAGAGGAGGATATTCAGCTAGTGCTGAGAAAGGGTTTGGGGTTAAGGTTTTTCTTTGTAGATGGGGTTGGTTTTGATATAGTCTGATGCTGTCATCGGCTTCTTGTTTTTTTGATCACTCATTTTGAATATCTTGCTATTGTTGATTATCTGTTGTTTTTCCCTATAAATATTCTCTTGTTAAAAAATCAGGTAAATAATTGTTTTCTCCCTTTATATATAGAATATCAAAATCAAAAACTAATAGTATTGCTTTCCATCTAGCAAAATCTGTTTTGATACTAGATTTTTGACATCTTTTTGCAATATTTCCTTTGCTGGTTTACAATCGACACGTAATAAAAAAATTATTTACTAAATCTTCTTGAAATTTAGAGATATAATTTACAATAAAAAACTTCCTTATTAACTGTTGAATAATGTTTTGTAGCCAGACTCCTGAATGGAATCTAACTGTAGATTCTATTTTGAATTTGTTAGTTTTTGCTTAGGAATTTCTCTGTAGCCTATTTCTGAAGCATGAGTTTCTACAATCATATCAGCTTCAGGATTTGGTATTGACAAGCAAGGAAAGGTTTTAACCTTTTGGTTAACTTGTTTACTAAAAAGTCTGTTGATTAGACCAAGGTTTTGGTTTTGTTAGAGTCTTCTAAATAAAGGCTGTATAGTTTTCAAAGGTTTGGTAGGAAGTCGAAAACATAGTTTAGACATCTTAAAAACCTTAGTAATTGGGTTTTTTCTCTTAATTCGTCAGGAAATTTATCTGCGAATTTGATCGATCTTGAAACTGTTGTGATTGTTCATTGATATATATTGTGCCCTAAGAATCTTATCTTTGTTTGGAATGAAGAAATTTTCTTTGCTGATATAACTAAACCATGTTTTTTAACTATGTTGAGGAATGTATTTAAGTGACCAATATGTTGATCTACTGATGTGGAATATACTAGTACGTTATCTATATAAACAATAGTGAATTTTGAGTAATTATTGAATATATCATTCATTATATGTTGACATTCAGAGGGTACGTTTTGAAGCCCAAAAGGCATTGCGTTCCACTCGTAATGTCCAAATGGTACCGTAAATGTTGTTTTATATTTCTCTTGTTGAGCAATTTGTATTTGCTAAAATCCACTTTTCATGTCAAATTTTGAATAAATTTTTGCGTTATAAAATCGTTTCAATAAATCTCTTTTATTGGGTATTGGATATTTCATCCATTGAAACACATCGTTTAGTGGTTTATAATTTATTACTAATGGTGGTACTCCACGTTCCTTTTCGGCTTGATTATTCACATAAAACGCCAAACAACTCCAGGGAGATTTGGATGGCCTGATTAAGTTTTTATATAATATTAATTTTTACGATGTTTTAGTAATTTTTTATTCATTTGAATAGGTCGTGCTTTAGTTGGTATTATTTTCATTAATTTTTTTATATATGGGAGTCCAACTGTATGTTGTATTCTTTCCCAAAAAGCATTTGGTAAATCTAAACAGGCTTGATTTAATTGGTCATTTCTATGGTTTTTATTTTTCTTATTATATAAAGTGTTTTAAGTTGTTCTTTTATCTTCTTATAACCTATTTTATTTTGTAAACAGTGGATATGATTTTTTTCCTTTTATTAGGTTAATCGTTTTTTGAATTGTATTTTGTTGTCAATTTAGTATTTCTTTAGTTTTCTTTGGTGATAGAAATTCAAATATTGTTCCTACAACCTTCGTGGTTACTTCTATTTCTGTTACTTTGAACGGATATATTTGGGTAAAAAATTGGGTTCCTAATATTACTTCTTGCGTTAGATTTTTCACTAAGATAAATAGATTTTTGAAGCAATATCCTTGATTACATATTTTTCCACATGGTAATTTATATTGAACCTTTAAACTACTTCCATTTGCACCGCTTAGTTTTTTAGTAGTTTTTTCATAATATTTTGTTAGTATAATTCTCTCTCTAATACAGTTATAATCAGCATTTGTATCCAGTAATGCTATTATATCTACTTTAAAATCATGTCCTACGTGTAACGTAATACTTGTATACCATTTTTGGTAGTTGATTTTATCAATATGTTGAATATAATCTTCTTTATTTTCATTTTTTTACCTTTATCAATTTCCAAATTATTATTACTTGTAGATGCTCGAGTATTATTTTTAGCTTCGATCAATGATAATCTAGTGTGTTTTTGTAATTGTTTTAAATCTTGCTGATTTACTATTAGTTTTAGTTCTTTGATTTGTGTTTTTAATTTCTAACCTCATTTTGTAATTCTCCTGTAGTTACTTGTTTAAATAGATTTTGTATCGGATATTTTTCAAATATTTTATTTAAACTAAAAGTATGCAGAGTAGATAATTGATTTTCTTGGAATATTATATCTTCTAGTTTGGTTAAATATTCTTTTTATTTTTGGATCATTAATTTTATCAATTGTATCTAATAGAAATTGTTTATCAGTATCTTTAGAAATAACATTGATTGTTTTAAAATTGCATAGATTATCAAATAGTTTTTGTGATTCTATAGAGTAGTCACTTATATTTCATATTTCATCTATAGAGTTTTCACTACTCATTTCTTCTGATTATTCAGATTCTGATATTAATAATTTGGTTAGTTTTTCTTGGATATCTGGTTTATCTCAGAATATTTCATTTATTTTCTTTTCATTTTATATTATGTGGACTTATGTCCTGATCTTTTACAATTTCAGCATACTATTTTTTGTTTGTTAGTTGGTTTGTGTCTTTTATCATTTTTTGAATAATATTGATTAGTTGATTTTTTGTTAATTTTTTTTATCTTTATGATAGTATTTCCTATGATTAGTTTTGTTATGTTTATATTTTAGCCTTTTAATTCTTGACGGAGGATTGAGTTGGTTATAGCAATATTGTTCATAGAACGAACCCATGGTTACTTTAAATTCAATTTTATCATTACGTTTCTTTTCTTTAACTATATAGCTAATCCTTTTTTCCTTATAAATACAAATAATTTGACCATATGTTATTGTGTTCCAGGGAATTGGTTATCCTCCCAAATATTCCTTTAGTTTATTAATTACCTTTTCTGCAAAGATATATGGTAATCCTGAAATAAATCGTTCTTTCTACAAGGCTTGGTTACAATCGTTTCTTTGAAATATATTAGTTACAAATATATCTTTATACCATTTAAAATCTCCTAAGTGTTAGACATCTTAAATTTGTTAATACATTTTTTTTCTTTTTAGTTCTTCTTTTGGGTTTCCAATAAAATGCATTGTTAACGTATGAATTAATACTTCAAATGCATTTGAAACTTCTACTTCTTGTATAAATCCTTCTCTGTCTTCTTGATTTTTTATTTCAACGTGATTATTTATTAAATTTTTAGTAACTGTGTCTAATGAGTTATCCCACCATTATCTTAATGCTCCATTGAACCCAACTATTAATAATTTACCATTGTTTCTTTTAGCTTTATATGTCATAGCGGCCATTTTCATTTCCTGAAATAAATTCATCATTTCATATTTTGATCGCCCGTCAATGTTTCATTCGTATATACAATATCTAGTATATTCTTTACTAGAATATTTATGATGTTCTTCAAATAATAAATCAGGTAGAGTATGTCTACGATAATATGGTTTTTTAGATTTGTTTTGTATTCGATTTATTTTTGATCATCATTTTCTAATTGCGAGAAATTTTGGATAGATTCATTATCATATTCATCTATGATGTTGATTCCTTTTTTTATCTAACATATCTGGTCTGGTTGCGATTGATTTTAAAATTTCATTCTTAGGGAATTTGATTTGTCTTGTTATAGATTTTAAAATTGGATAACATGTAGACGAGAACGGATGTTGAATATTTTGTTCTAATTTATTATTTTCATTAATATTTATTTTTGTTATCAATATTGTCTATTTGTTTAGAAATCGTATGTAGTAGCTGACATTGATAAGTTTTTTTGTTTGTATATTGATTTAATATCTTGCATAAATACTGGTTCTTGATCATCTTTGTCAGTTCCAGTTTTAAAAGGTGTAGCTAAAATATGTCGATTTGAAGTATTTATTTTCAAATCTTTTAAAGAAGGATGAATTGAATTAATTTTATTACCATCCATTTGTTCTCATACTTGACTTAATGATGTGATTGCGTAAATCGTTCTAAAGGGATAGTTGATTTTTTGTGCAACTAAATAGGTTTCAAACCATATCAAAAAATGGAATATTTATTTCTTTTAAAATCATGCAATCATACCATTTGTTTCTTTATTCAGTGATTTGTTGTTTACAAAATATTTTAAAATACCAGTTTCGTTTTTCTTCCTTTTTTTAGAATAGAAGTCGTCTTTAATATATCGTTTATCTGGTGACGTTGGATATATATATGATCTGGTTCAGCTATAAGTGCTTTAAATCTAATTAGTTCGTCTTGTCTAATATTTTGATGTACACTTTTTGTTTCTGAATTTGTACTTGTTTGACCAGTACAATATTAAAAAAAGGAAGCCCTTGAATGATATGAACTTATTCTAGGTGGAAGTGGATCTCTATAAGATCCAAAACGTAACAATATTTTTCCATCTCTTTGCTCAATTATTTTTGATATATTCTTTTGTTCAAAATTTCTAGGTGTTTGAGTAATTACAATTTTCCATTGATCTGGAATGGTTATTTCATCTCATTATAATTGTTTAGGTGTTTATCTGGGTGTTGGAGTATCTTTACTATGAACAGCTAAAATTGTTGTTTCTTCTTTATCATCTTGTAATAAGCATTTTGGATTAAATTCAGAAGTTAATTGTAAGCTTACTTAAAAATTAGGAGCGCAATTAAAATATACAGCTCCGTTGCATAAATTTGATTGAACCGCTCCAAGGAGTGAGTTTTCAAATTTTAATAAAGTTTTATCTCTTAATAACATTAGTATTCATGAATCTATACATGTTCTTGAAAAGGGTTATATAGCAATTTTAATTAGACCGAAATGAATATAATTAAATATTTTTGGCCTATATTTGTCCAAAGCCAATAAAAATAATAGCTTAATTTCTTCAAATTCATTTTGTAGAGATAAAGTTTGCTCATGCTCTTTAATTGAATAGGTTGTTTTAAAATCAAAGGTTCATATCTGATATGCGTGTTCTAGGTCAATATGAGTAGATGATCTTTTGATATTTCTTGATTAAACGTAGTTATTTTTGACATAATTTCTCTTGAATTAATTGTTGAATATGATGCAGAAGTCGATGCATTTTTGGATTTAAAAATTTTCCTAAACGAAGACGCCATGATTTTAATCTAGGTTCAAGCTCATTATAAAGAGATACTAATCGGTTCTAGAGGGATACAACTGAGGTTTACCAACGGTCTTACTGCCTTTTTTGGACTTGTTGCATGGAACACCTACAGTGACAGTGTTTCTTTAGAGGGTAAGGATCTATCGAAACGAGTTTAAATTAGATTACTTTCACATAAATCTTTGTTTTGAAAACCTTTAAAACAAATTGCTTCGGGTTTGAAAACATTGAATAATCTTTAAGGCCCTAATAACATTTATTTTTATTCCTTATTAATGTTTTTTGATTATTGTTACTTTGTATTATTTTATTGATACAAAATGTTTTAATATGTATTACTTTAAGAGGTAAACACAAGTAATGATTAAAACTTTCTTTTTATTAATCTTGATGGAATACAGGTTTTGATGATATGAGATTACAAAATTTAAAATTTGAAAATTTCTGAAAATTTTAAGAGGGGGGAGCTTTCAAGAGAGAGAGGGGGGGGGAATCGTTTGTGTCCTCTTTGTTGATAATGGATGCATATTTATAGCCAAAGTTTGCTTGAATAGAATCTTGCAATGTGTCACCTTTTAGTGGTGTCGACACTTGGTTTGATACGTGTTTAGTCTTGAGTGGTGCCGACAGTTTTGAGTGGATTGTTGATAGAGATTTTGTCGTTTTAGAAGTCTTCAAATGGCCTCTATCTTTGTCGGACAGATATCTCTTTGTTGTTGATGCTTGCATAGCCTTTTCACGAATTCTTGGTAGTTATACAAATATACTTTGTGCATTGTTTATTTCGATGTTTGTTGTATGTATTGTAAGTATTACCGCATCACTAACAAGGAGATTTTTGTTCGACAAAGATGGGACTCACTTGAAGCTTTTGCAGCAAAACGACAAAGTCTCTATTAAACCAAGTGTCGACACCACTCAAGACTGAACACGTATCAAACCAAGTGTCGGTACTACTAAAAGGCAACACATCACAAGGCTCTATTCAAGCAAATTTTAACTATAGATATGTATCAATTATTAACAAAAAGGACACAAACGATTTTTCCTCTCTCTCTCTTTTGAAAACTCTCCCTCAGAAAAAATTTAAATTTTTTTTAAGTCTTACAATTTGTAATCGCATATCATCAAAATCTGTATTCCAAATCAAAATCAATAAAAATAAGATTTGTTATCTGTGTTTAACTCTTAAGATAATAAATATTATTACATTTGAATTAAATATTTCTTACGATTAATGACGTCTCCGCGCCTCCATGGATGGTCGTGGGCCGTGTAGATAGGTAGTGGGATGAAAACACTTAAACATCTATTTAAAAAATTAATACAACTGTTCATTCTTCATTTCAAATATACCAATTTTAATAGTATAAATATTTTAAAATTTTAAATGTACACGATTTTGCTTCCCAGAATATCAAAACTGTAATACGGACCTCTAAAACGATAAATCTCAATTTTTTCATATTTGTGAACAAATGGTTTTTACCAACATTTTCGACATTTTTTTACCAACATTAAAAAGGTTTAATAAAATATTTCAGCTTAAATTTTATAAATATAATTTTTATATTTATTATAGTAATATAATTTTTTAATAAATATTATTAATTTATTATTTAACTATTGTTGTATTTGATAGTTAAATAGTCATACATATCTCAGAAACGCAATAATTTTTAACTATTGTACCAATCATTCAAATCTCTTCGTAACTCTTAAAACCACAACAATTTGCATTGGCAAACGTCCGCAACTGTAGTCGATGACAGATCCTGTTTGAGTTTCTATGTTTGGGTACGAGGCCCATTACAGAACACAAGTTTTTTTACCAACATTAAATGGTCTAGTCACATATTTTCAGAAAAAAAAAATCATTTACGATTCACCTCTAACATTTTTTGCTGTATGTTACTAACATAAGAAATCAAGTCAGCCGTCGACCAAAAAAAAAGAAATCAATTCAGCCAATATTAAATATATTAAATTGTTTCAAAATCATAATTAATTATCACAAATTAACTTTTAAATTTAAATAAATAAATATACAAAATTTAATAGTTTTTAATAACGAAAAGAAACTAAAATTGTCATATTAATAAAAAACATTTATCACCATTTTTTCATTATTTTAAATGATATAATTAAAATTTCCTCAAATTTAAATAATCACAAACTTATTCAGTTTTATGTAATATTAAAAATATATGAAAATTTTAATTAAACTTTTTGAAAAAAAAATTACTATTTTTTGTAGTTTTTATCGGATCAACTAGTATCGACTCATGGATTAATAGTGAATGTTTTAAAAATTTACCAAGTTTTATCAGATTTGTAATTATCAAATTTTTATTAAATTTGAACTGAATTATACATAAATTGCAGAATCTACCAGTACGACGACAAATCTAGATCGGTTATGAAAACATGGTTTCAAAGGTATAAATTTTTTAAAATTACTTTTTTAATCAAAATTTATAAATTCGTATTCGTATAAATTTTATCAAAATGATAAACAAAAAAACAACGGTGCTTTTTTTTTGGTCAAAACCTGTGCTTAAGATCTAGTTTTCAAATTAAAACAGCTAAACAGAACCAAACTCAAAAGGAAATGCCACCAGTGTTAATAAAGAAAGAAGAATATATACTAAATATTCGTTTCTCCTCTTCAAGTAGTAAAAGTTCATTACAACGAGATTTGAGTACCAAAGGAGTTTCCTTAGCTTTACTGTTACATTCTCCGGGCACAAAGGCCTTACCTTTTGCTTTTACTCTCTCTCTCTCTCTCTCTCTCTCTCCCTCTCTCTCTCTCTGCAACATCAACGAGGAAGAGTCTGTACACACGATTTTGTTTGTGGGTTTTGTTCAAAGATGCAATTTTTTGTTGCTTCGGTTGTGGAAAAGGATCTAATCAGTAAGTATGGTTTATCTTGATTCAACTGATTTGTTGGTTTATGGGTTTTGATGTTCTTTCCTAATCTGAGATTCTTTATATCGGTAGGAGCCGATGCATGTTCAAAATCACTTTGGAATATTCGGACAAGAACACACTGTCGGATTAGCTTCAGTTTCAGATTTGATAACATTTGTTTTTGATGTCACACAGGAGAAAGAAGGTGAAGACTGAGCCATCATGGAGGATTTTCACTCTCAAGGAACTTCACGCAGCCACTAACAGTTTTAATTACGATAACAAACTCGGCGAGGGTCGGTTTGGGAGTGTGTATTGGGGTCAGCTATCGTCTGGATCTCAAGTAATGTTCTGTAGAGTTGTCATTTAGAACTTGCCGTGGCAGCATTGTATTGATTTGGTCTCTTTGGTTTTCATTTCTAATAATGAGTTCTTGTCTGTAGATTGTAGTCAAGAGACTCAAGGCATGGAGTAACGCAGAAGAGACAGATTTTGCTGTAGAAGTCGAGATTCTCGCACGTATTCGCCACAAGAATCTATTGAGTCTACGAGGTTACTGTGTGGAAGGACAAGAACGACTCTTTGTTTATGAGTACATGCCAAATTTGAGCTTGGTTTCACATCTTCATGGTCTGCATTCCTCTGAGTCGCATCTTGATTGGACCAGGCGGATGAATATCGCAGTAACCTCTGCTCAGGCTATCGCGTAAGTCTCCAAAGAATCAAGATAGGTTAAAATAAATAGGAAAATATCTATTAATGATTATTCGTTTTCATTTTGTATAGATACTTACACCATCATGCAACACCTCGGATAGTCCATGGAGATGTGAGAGCAAGCAATGTGCTGCTAGACTCTGAGTTTGAAGCTAAGGTTACTGATTTTGGATATGGTAAGCTGATGCCAGATGAAGATGGAGCTACTAAAACCATCAAGGGGAGTAATAACATTGGGTATCTCTCACCAGAATGTATCGAATCAGGAAGAGCATCATATATGGGAGATGTGTATAGCTTTGGTGTTGTTTTGCTGGAGCTTATAACCGGTAAGAGACCTATAGAAAGACTGAACCAAACAACAAACCGGGGAATTACCGAATGGGTTTTACCTCTGGTTTACGAGAAGAAGTATGGCGACATTGTGGATCAAAGGCTGAATGGGAAGTATGTGGAAGAGGAGCTGAAAAGAGTAGTGTTGGTTGCGCTTATGTGTGCTCAGAGTGAACCAGAGAAGAGACCAACAATGTCTGAGGTTGTGGAGATGCTGATGAATGAATCGAAGGAGAAGATGGCTTATCTTGAAGGTACTCCACTCTTCAACAGAAACAATGGAGGGGAAGCTGTAGATGAAATCTCTGAAGAGAAGGAACATCAAAGACAAGAACAAGAGTAGATAAAAGTCTCTGTTGTTTGGTTTCACACATTCTTTGTTTCTTTTGTAAGAATCTGATTTTGGTTTTGCTTGTTTTTTAATCGTTGATGCTTGAGAGCTTGTAAGGGAGTGTAATGTAGTACATATCTGGTCTTTACGGAATGTCTCTATTATAAAAGCAAACTACTAACACTCATTAAGATTTAATTGGAGCCTGGATCCAAGACAGGAAGCCTGCAATGCAAACTAATTGATTTATCGGTCTGGCGAGTCCCTGGAACCATGAACTGGAAGATGACAGTCAAGCAAGCACCTTGAGGAGCAATCCCATAGAAAGCTGAGTCCGGTTTGGTTAAGTGACACTGAAGGCTCTTTGAAAAGTGCTTAACACTCACCTGCACAGACTGAGCATCTCCTCTTGCAATCGCTCTCTCAGATCGAGCCTGAGCGCTCAAGTTCCTATCCTCAGCAGGAGCTTGAGACTTCTCTCCAATAACCGTAAGCCTCTGGAACTCAGAGCCAAGCCTAATCAAAGTCGTGGAGATCTGCACCTGAAGATCACCATGCTTGCTTATAGTGACGTTAAGCACATCACCCACATGTTTCATACGATCCACAAAGTTCTGTAACTGATTCGGGTCCTGGACCTGGACAAGAGTGGGAGGCAGGTCTTGAGCCGAGTCAAGAGCCTTCTGAAGCTCAACAACTTGAGAACGAGACAGCGGTTTGGAGATGGGAACATCTTGAATGACCGCAGATTTATACCCTTTAGTCTCAAACGTTAGAAACGGCATTGGTTGCGTACAGTTAGGAGGCAGCTTCTTCACCAGCTTAATCTGCAACCTATTGGAAGCCAACCCGCCGCTAAACTCAGTGCAAATGCTGACACTGCTCTTCACCGCCCGGTAGAGAAGAGAAACGTCCAGGGAGAAGGCGATACGGTCGTCGTTCTGGCTGAATATACGGTAGTCGTCAAAGAGGACGTCTATGCGGAACTGAGCGATGCATTGGACACCGTCGCCGTTGAGAAGGTTGTGGAGGAAGAACAAGTGGTCTTTGGTGAGGAAGAGGTAACAGGTCTTGCCCATTTTGTCAAGTGCTGGGAGGAATCTCTTCTCTAAGAGATTCACTCCGTTCTCAGTCATAAACGCCTTGAACTTCATCTCTCTCTCTCACACACTGTTACCACCGAAACAACAAAGACAATCACTAATGTGAATCCATAAACATCTTCTGAAAAATCCATCTAAACGCAATAGATTCTCCAAACTACAGTTACTAAATCGACAAATTATCATCGGAGATCAGTCAACTGAAAAAAGATTTAGCAAATAGTAGCTTCATCAGCTTTTAACTTCATCTCTCTTACTGCTACAGTGGAAAAAAAAGAGGAAATCGCTATGTGAATCCACAACATCAGCTACAAGTCCAGGTTCTATAGAATCTAGGTTAAAATGCGAAGGCAGGCAAAGACTATATTCTCCAATCAAATCGAGTTACCCTAAAGCAGTTACAGTCACCTATCGACTGCTTATCCATCGATTGAAAGCGATTAAGCAAAGAGTAACTTCATCAGCTTACCAGAATCTACAGTTGGTTCTGATCGGATTTTTTCCAGGAACGTGAAGAGTTTACCGATGAAGACAACCCTAGCTGCGAACGAATCAAAGAAGGAATCGAACAATCTGGGTTTTGCGAACTCACCAGCGAACAAAATATCTGGGATTTTGCGCCAAAAGTGAACTTGAATTTTATCCCGATTCTACGAGAGAGGGAGTCGTCAAATTTCTGGAGACATTTTTTTTTGTTTATTTTTGTAATTTTGGAAATTAATTAGGTATAGGCCCATTAGTCGCTTTGAGGCCCATATTCATAGGGATAAAGGGATACTGATCATAATTATTTTGAACAGCTATCGCTAAATTACCGTATACAGTTGACATCAATAGTAAAAAAAAAGTTAACGTTAAGAGAATTCAGCCAAAAACAACATGAACTCTGCACGAATTGCCAAATAAAACATGAATTCGAAGCTAACCAAAAAAATATTATACTTTCTTTGACATTTTAAGAACTTATCATTGACTCGTCATTTTAGCACACGTAATCTTACAGTGTAGACGCTGTTATTTTAACGTTAAATATCGACGTTAAGTGAAACAACGTCGTTTTCTGTGCATTTAAAAGGAAAAACATGTCAATCTCAAGACTCGAACTCAAGACCTCAAAGCCAAACAATATGGTTTTTTGCAACTATGCTAACGACACTTCTTATGAAATCTCTAACATTTACTTTAATTGAGTATCCAAAAAATCTTTAAAAAACCATAAAATTTTACAAATTCTAAAATTAGAAATGTTTTGAAAATATTAAAATAAAAAATAAATGACAAATAAATTTTATTTTATCGCTAAAATTAATTAAAAATTTCATAAAAATCTAAAAAATTCAAAAAATGCAAAAAACTAATGATTAAAAAAATGACAAAAAACTAATGATTAAAATAATTTAAATTTTTTTATAAAAATTAATGTATCTAAGATAATTTTTGTATTTTATCTTAAATACATTGATCATACGAAAAATATAGTGTCATAAATATAATTTTTTATATTACCTTACATGCATTCATTTATATAAGAATTTTTAAATTATTTTAATTATTAATTTTAATTTTTTGCATTTGAACTTTTTAGCTTTTTTATTTTTAATTTTTTGGAAGTTTTTTTCGTTTTTATAAATTAATATATTTGAGATAAAATAGATACATTAATTTATATAAAAATAGGTTTCAAATTTTTTAATCAATAAATTAAATTCGTTGCATTTCTTTGAATTATTTTAGATTTTTTTAAATTTTTAATGTTTTGATTTTTTTAAAAACATATTTGTAATTTCAATTATAATTTTACTTTTTCAAAATTTTCTTGAATTTTTAAGATCTTTTTAAATAATTTAAAATAGAATTTAGATTTTGCAAGATTTTTTGATACTCAATAAAAGAAAACATGTTAGAGATTTTTTTAAAAGTACCACTTGCTAGTGGCAAGACACCTCGTAATTTGGCCATGAGTTCTCAGGTTCAACTCAAGCGATCAACATGTTTTTGATAATAAAAATAGGTAAAACGATGTCGTTTCACTCGCCATCTCAAAACGACGTCGTTTTACTTAACGACCTTAGCAAACGTCGTTCAATCATTCTGTCAAGTTTACTAACGGCGTGTTTAATTGGCGAGTCAACGATAACTTACTCATTAAAGTTTAAAAATCAAATATAGTTTATTATTTTTTTTTTGCCAGTCAATATGTTCGTGTTTGTTTTGGCAATTCATATAAAGTTGAAGCTTTTTTTGGCCGAATTCCCGTTTGCATATACAAAATAGTTTGTGGTTTATACATACTAGGGACATAGCACCCATGCAAGCGCGGAGTCAGTACATTTTTAAGGGCTTTTTGCAAATTTGACTCAAAACTCAAAGTCAAACACAAAACTAACTTCTCCTTTTTTTTGTTATTTCTTTTGTCCAATTCACCCCATATATTCACATTATTTACGAAAATGCCATTGATTTTTTTTTGTTTTTTCTTCTTAAAATGGCATTTTTACTCTCTAACCTCATCATCTTCAAATATTTACAAAATTGCCATTGACATCAATACCACAACCACCATGAACAACCAATTTGAAGCTCTTAATGCACCTAAAATTGATTGGCACTAATTGTTATGAACAAAGTAAGTCGTCCAGAGTTTATTCCTCCAGAAGACCTTCAAGTAAGTCGTCCAGAAGGTTAGTCTTCCAGAAGACATTCAAGTGAGTCGTCCAGAAGACCTTAAAGTTAGTAGTGTAGTATTTATTCTTCCACAATACCTTCAAGTAAGTCGTCCAAAGTTTAATCTTCCAGAATACCTTCAAGTAAGTCGTCCAAAAGACCTTAAAGTTAGTCGTCTAGAAGACTATGTATTCTGTTAGGTCGTCCAATATTCTGTTAGGTTGTCTAATTGTCATGTATTAAGAATTTGTGTTTAGTCTATGTATTCAGTTAGGTCGTCCAGTATTATGTTAGGTCGTCCAATATAATGTTAAGTCGTCTAACTACATTAAAAATACAAATCAAGTTCAAGTACAAATCCTAATCTATCATAAATTACAAGTTCAAGTACAAATCCTAATACAAATCAAGTACAAGTACACACAAATCCTAATCTATCATACATCATATGTTCCAATGGTTACAGCAAGGTCCTTGTTTTCTTTCTCATGCTGGTCAGGAAGCTCTTTAAATATATCCACCGCCATCTTATTCCTCATATTTTTCGCGTTGGGCTTAGCAAAGTCTTTTTGGTTAAATGGCATCCCAAGAGCATGACATTCAATGTACCTCAGAGTGTACACGCCACAATCACCATATCTGGCCTGAGGGATATCGGTTGGTCTCTCATACGTGAATGGCTTCAGTGATAACTGCTCACGTTGATCAACAGTAGCGCACTCAAAAAACAGATAAGGGAGCATCTGGAGAAAAGGCTCCATTATCACATCAAGTTCTGCATGGGAGATACATGAACGAATGTTGTCCCAGCCAATTATGTGTCTCTTAGGAATCGATATCCACATAGCAATTCAATGAGTGTTGTTGTAGTTCACTGGCGCATAGATATCATTAATATATGTCCCCCAAACCTTGTCCGTCTGGCAAAATTATGGTAACTGGCCTGCATAATAATTTCACGCCCCACCAGGGAGTCTTCTTCCTAAACTGTAGGCATCGTGCTTCGAATCCTTAAAATCCTGGTAGTTGAATCTCCATTGTTGAGAAAAGAGATGATCAAGGAAGCATATTCTCTCGCTCCTGAAATGGTGTGGCGTCTCTTGGTGCCTCTTCCTCAAAACATTAATCCAAGCATCCATATGTTGCATATAAAATAATACAAGTCAAAAGATATCAGACGACTTACTATAAGTCGTATAGAAAGTCTTCTTCGTAGACGACTTACCATAAGTCGTCTGGTAAGTCGTCTTCGTAGAAGACTTACCAGACGACTTATGTTAAGTCGTCTATGAAGATATCAGTAAGTCATCTAGTAATCAGTTTTGTCAGACGACTTACACAATCCTCCAGCCAAGCTACGGAGGTCCGAAGGACGTGATACCACCAAGTTGGACTTGTACGTGGTTTCTTGTCGAGAGGTGTTTTATAATGATTGCAAACACGAAATGTTGAAAAGCAATTAGTTTTTATAGACTAAAGCTATTATGCGAAAAGCAATCACTTACGAATCAGTTTTCAACCAATCGGCGAGCTCCTTCAACTTTTTCTTGTCAAGTGGTGCAAAGGGATTATAGCCTCTAGAAGGCTTAGAACGCTTTTTCTTGTTTGCAGTATAAGGAGATTTCTGTGAGGCAGCAACTTTCTTTTTTCGCTCAGTCTTTAGACAGACCATTGCCAAAGTAGCTTCCCTCTTGTCCTCATATCTAGCAACCTGCTGCTGTTTCTCTGCTGGAGTGGAACTTGTTTTTTTGGCCAATAGAACAAGGCTCCCAGATGCGGACTCATCGTTAACACTCTCATCCAGAGGTGTTTTATCCTTCTCTCCTTTAACACTCTCATCCAGAGGTGTTTTATCTTTCTCCCCTTGAACACTCTCATCCAGAGGTGTCTTATCCTTCTCCCATTACCACTTTCACCGAGAGGTGTTTTATCCTTCTCCCCATTAACACTTTCACTAACCCCGGGAGAGGCTTCTTTAGGTAGAGAGGTAGTGTGTTGAGAGGATGTGCCTTTAGGTTGAGAGGTAGTGGGTTGAGAGGATGTCTCTTTCCCTTGTTTGGTGATACCAACCTTCTTCTCCACTGTTTCCACCCTTTCCGAGAGATGCTTGATCTCCTTAAGGCACGTCCTAAACCCTTCCCTCATGGCATCAAATATGTCCTTGAAATTTCTTTCAAGGTCCTCTTTGGTCATCCCAAGCACAGTCGTAGTAACCTCTGAACGAGCCTCTGTGCGAACCTCTTAACTAGCCTATGCAAACTTCCCTGCACTCTCCTCTGCAGGTGCCCTTTCAGTAGCCTCTGCAGGTTCCCTTTTTTTAGTCTCTTTACGAGCTTTCTTCAGAGGTCTTGGACTCTCTTCCTTCACCAAAACTATTGCTTTCTTCGATGGACTCACAGCCGCCGGCTTTGTATTGACCCAAGTACCGGTGACTTCCCAGCAATCCATGGTCCACTTCCACGGTCTCTGATTAAACATAACTTTAATTATGTTCTCCGCGGCAAGGTCCTCAGCATCAGAGTCCCATTTTGGAAACATTTCACCATAGTCCTTCTCAACAAAGTTCATCACCGTAGTCTGCAGTAAATATAAGATATGAACTTAGATATTTGACAGATTAACTTATAATTAAGTCGTCTGGAAAGTCTTCCAGTAGGAAGACTTTCCAGACGACTTTCCAAACGACTTTCCATACGACTTAATTATGGTAGTAAAGGATTGAAGTAAATACCTGTCTGCAGATAACATCTTTAAAGCATTTGCGTCCTTTGCCACCCATGTAAGCTAGTATCGGTGGAGACAGTCTGTTTGGTATGGGATTACCATAATTAGCAGCCAATTCCGGCAGAGCTGTGTAAACCCAGACCTGGAGAGCTTGTATAAACCCATCAACAGTGTAACAGCCCGAAATATCTTTGCCATTCACTGAGTCCATCAGCACCTTAAACGCGACTCTCCCCCATGGATAATTCTCAAATCGTTCTAAATCCATCACTAGACTTGCCAGACTAACCCTTGTGGCGGTTGAATACTTTCTCCCTTCAATGTATCCAGTGAAGATGGCATGGTCACTACAAGAAAACATGGCATATTCCGATGGAAATTCCGACGGAGTCATATTTCCTCGGAATATTCCGAAGGCATTCCGCCAGAATTCCGAGGAAACTAAAAAATCGCATTTCCTCAGAATTTCGTCAGAAATTTCCGACGAAATTCCGAGGAAGAAATATTTGTCGGCAAAAACTGAGAACATTCCGAGGAAAAGTGTTTCGTCGGTTTTATTCCGACGAAATTCCGAGGAATCTATCTGTTAAAAGAGCCGTTGTGGGTAGCCGTTGTGGGTGTTGAATAATTCCGACGAAATTCCGAGGAGTCGTCAGAATTTCGTCGGAAATGCCGGCAGTGTTTCTTCTATAAATACCAGCACCCCTCACCCTCTTCTTTCACTCATTTTTTCATCTTCTCACTCACTTTACACACGAAATATATTCTAAAAATCATGTCTTCTTCAAATTATTATCGCTCTTGGATGGATCGACCTCATATGGATCCTAACACGAGATTGCTTACGGATGAATATCAAGAAGGTATAGCCGAATTCATGGGGCTAATTCAACGACAACCGGAAGCGAAAACGGGTATGTTAAGATGTCCTTGCTCTATTTGTAAAAATAAGAAGGTTATAAAAAAGTGGGATGTTTGGACACATCTATATTTGAATGGGTTTACACGAAGTTACAAAATTTGGTATCATCATGGAGAAACTGATTATGAATATGGTAGTACTAGCGAACCTCAGACTGCGGATAGGTTAGAAGAACCAATTAGAACGGATGTAGATTATGGTGTAGGTACTGAGCAGATGGTACATGATCATTTTAGAGAGGAAGAATTACCCAATGCAGAAGCTAGGAGATTTTTTGATATGTTGGATGCAGGCAAACAACCTTTGTACAAAGGTTGCAGAGATGGTCATTCGCCTTTATCATCGGCAACAAGACTGATGGGCATTAAAACAGATTATAATTTGGCTGAAGATTGTGTGGATGCGATTGCTGATTTTGTAAAAGGTGTTCTACCAGAAGATAATTTAGCTCCGGGTTCATACTACGAGGTTCAGAAACTTGTTGCTGGTCTTGGTTTATCGTATCAGGTAATAGATGTATGCACCGATAACTGCATGATATATTGGAGGGCGGATGAGAACCGGCTTCAGTGCAAATTTTGTGGGAAGGCTCGTTATAGAGATACTAGTGGAAGAGTTCCAGTGCCATACAAAAAGATGTGGTATTTGCCGTTGACAGAAAGGTTGAAGAGATTGTATCAGTCTGAACGCACAGCCCAACCAATGAGATGGCATGCGGAGCATTCAACAGATGGTGAGATTAGACATCCTTCAGATGCAAAAGCTTGGAAGCATTTCCAATCAACATATCCAGAATTCGCATATGAGAGAAGAAATGTCTACCTTGGATTATGTACCGATGGTTTTAGCCCATTTGGCAAGCATGGAAGACAATATTCTCTATGGCCAGTCATTCTTACACCATACAACTTACCGCCAAACTTGTGCTTGCGCCGAGAGTTTTTGTTTCTCTCAATTCTTGTTCCCGGGCCAGAGCATCCAAGGAGATCACTTGATGTGTTTCTTCAGCCACTAATATATGAGTTGCAACAACTATGGGCTCAAGGTGCTGAAACATACGATGTTTCGTGTAAGGAAAACTTTCAAATGCGGGCAGTACTTATGTGGACAATAAGTGATTTTCCAGCATATGGTATGTTATCTGGATGGACAACGCATGGAAGGTTATCATGTCCATATTGTCAAGATAACACAGATGCTTTCCAACTAAAACACGGAAGGAAAACGTGTTGGTTTGACTGTCACAGGAGATTCCTACCACCTGATCATCCATATCGTAGGAGTAGGACTTTGTTTACGAAGAACAAGAAGGTGTTTGATAGTCCACCTCCAGAAATTTGTGGGGCAGATTTGTTGACACAGTTAAGAGATTTTGGTGCAGAAAGGACGCCAGATGTTGGTGGACATGTGCATTATCCAGTAGATGGTGTTGGAGAACTACATAATTGGCACAAGAAGAGTATTTTCTGGGATCTACCATACTGGAAGGATCATCTGCTGCGGCATAATTTAGATGTCATGCATATTGAGAAGAACTTTTTTGACAACATCATGAACACGATCCTTAACGTCCAAGGTAAAACAAAAGATAATTTGAAGTCAAGACTTGATTTAGTCGATATATGTGCTCGTTCCGAACTTCATGTTGATGAGAATGGTAGGGCTCCTGCTCCCATATACCGACTGGATGCAGCAGCAAAAGATGCGTTCTTTGATTGGATTTCAAACGATGTGGAATTTCCAGATGGTTACGCATCTAATTTGCGTAACTGTGTTGACAGAAGAGAAGGAAAGTTTATTGGCTTGAAGAGTCACGATTGCCATGTAATGATGCAGCGCCTCCTTCCGTTTGCCTTCTCGGGACTATTACCACGAAATGTTCATGAAGCAATTGCAGGGATAAGTGCTTTTTCCGTGATTTATGCACGAGATCAGTGACTCCAGAAGGTATCCAAAATTTGAAGTCTAACATCCCTGTGATCCAGTGTAACCTCGAGAAGATATTTCCTCCATCATTTTTTGATGTTATGGAACATCTTGTTATCCACTTGGCAAGAGAATTGGAACTTGGTGGTCCTGTGCAGTATAGATGGATGTATGTTTACGAGCGGTATATGTTTCATCTAAAGAAGAAGGTCAAGAATTTAAGCAAGGTGGAAGGATCTATTGTCGCACAGATGATCAATGAAGAAACTTCAAACTTTGCTGAGTACTACTTTCCAGCAGAAGTACAGACAAAAAACCGAAAACCTGCTCGGCATGATGATAGAGGCGAAAAGGCAACATATTATGTTACGGTTCCAAACATCTTCACAGATGTCGGACGACTCAGCGGAAAATCAAAGGATCGTCGACTTACTGAGCAGGAGCACAGTCATTTGCAAACATATCTGCTCACCAACTGCGAAGAAATTCTTCAATATGAGAGGTACATATATAAATATGTTTAACAATTATTATTTTTACAAGTTGTAATTTAAATCTTAATTAATTTTATTTATGTGTACAGGATTTTTATGGCTGAAAAGCGGTTCACTCATAGACACGCAACAGAAGAAGAACTTGAAGAACTGAAGCAGAGAGAATTTGCTGCTTGGATGCATGGTTATGTGAGTACTTTAACCCTTGTATATTAATCAGATGTTATAATAATCCTTAGAATATTGCTATAACATATTTTCTATTAATAGGTGTATGCTGCAATTGCCAGAGGTGAAACATTTGATGATTGGATACGCGAGATGGTATGTGGACCACAACATGTTGTGAAGTCATATCCGAGATTTTGTACTCGAGGATATGCATTCACAACTCAAAAGAGAAGACGTTCAAGTACAACTTATGATGCTGGTGTCTCGTCTGCATCTGGAGATGATGTGTACTACGGGAATATACGCGAAATTTTGGAGATCAAGTATCCGGGCATGGTTGGATTGCGGTGTACGGTTTTCTATTGTGATTGGTACGATAACACTGCAGATCGAGGCGTGAGAACAGATGCATTTGGTGTTACATCAGTACATTCGAGACGAAAGCTGCAATATTATGATCCTTTCATTCTTGCTTCGCAGGCCGATCAGGTAACTATATATATGTCAATTTATTCATAATGATTCTTTGTCTGTATATTATTATTATTACTAATTTACATATAAATTTGTAATATTTTACAGGTTTGCTATATCAAGTATCCTCGAGTTAGGAGCAGAGATGATCCATGGGTCACTGTTACATCACTCAACCCGAGAGGGCGAGTTCAGGGAAGTTCTGATCAAGATCCACTACAACCAAGCACATCCGGAAACTTAAATGCAACTGAAGATTTAGCAAACGCTGAGTTGGTAGTCGATTTAACCGACTTTGGAGAGGAAGCTGTAGTTCACGAAGAGGATGAACCTGTGATTGGAGAGTTTCACCAAGATTCAGATTCAGATTCATCCGGTGATGACTCGGAATCAGAATAGAAACCACGTCACGGTTTTCTTTTTTTTAGTTTTTCCGAGGAAATTCCGAGGAAATAAGGGTTAGTCCTCGGAATTTCCTCGGAAACTACCTTTGTACATTTCGGATTTGGGGTTTAGTTTTAGGGGCAAAAGTTTCCTCGGAATTCCCTCGGACTCTTCCGAGGAAATTCTGAGGAACCGGAGAGTTTCCTCGGAATTTCCTCGGAAATGTCCGAGGAATTCCGAGGAAAATGGATAATTTGAACCGAAAACATCGTTCTACGATTAGAAATGAAAAACATACAACCACAAAACCTTTCCTAAGTGTCTTAAATTGATTTTAAGTTCAAATGTTAGTTTATTTTCAAATAATAAACATTTTTCCGATTGTATGAACGAAACTCATACACTTCAAGAGAAACACTTATACAGTTTAATAAACGGGAAGGACAATATTTGTAATCGATTTCGACTTTTTGTAATTAATGGTTTATCCACATCTTTAGATAGGATTCTCAATGTTATGCATTGGACAACTTTGGAATTGTGTAAGAAATGAACTAGGGTTCACAAATTTGATGTTTCCAAACCCTAAAATATGTTTTCCTCGGAATTGCCTCGGAAATTTCTGAGGAAATTCCGAGGAAAATTAAATATTATTGTCCAATAAGGGAATATGCTCTACACAAACTACGATATTTTGTCCGATTTATGCTAATTCCGAGGAAATTCCGACGAAGGTTTTTTATTTCGTCGGAATTTCCTCGGAAAATCCATTACCGGGAAACAGAACCGCCAAAAATTTTCGCGAAAATCAAGTTTACTTATTCCGAGGAAATTCCGACGACATCCTTCCTCGGAATATTGCGTGTCTATTTTACCCGAGACCTTTCTTCTTCCCCATTTCTCTTATCTCTCTCTCGAATTCCGGCGAACCTCTTCTCATTTCCTCCATTATTTCCGGTCAAACTTCTCTATTTCTCCCTCAAACCTATCCCTAAACATGTAAGATCATTATCCCTTTCTCTTTGGTTGTTTTTGTTAAGTTTTTGGATGAAATTGATGATTTTAGGTTTGATAGATTGTTGTTTTTGGATTTAGATTTGTTAGGATTTAGGATTGTTAGGATTGTTAAGATTTAGGATTATATTGTTAGGATTGTTTGGATTGTGGATTGTTAGGTTTATAAATTTATTTTTAAGGTTTATAAAACGTTTTTTAATATTTATAAAACGTTTTTACTAGTTATAAAACGTTTTTTATATTTATAAAACGTTTTTTTATATTTATAAAACTTTTTTATTAAATATAAAACGTTTTTACTATTTATAAAACGTTTTCTATATTTTTACTAGTTATAAAACGTTTTTACTAGTTATAAAACGTTTTCTATATATTTTAAAATTATTTTTATATTTATAAAACGTTTTCTTATATTTATAAAACGTTTTTACTATATATAAAACGTTTTTACTATTTATAAAACGTTTTTACTATATATAAAACGTTTTTACAATATATAAAACGTTTTTAATATTTATAAAACGTTTTTACTATTTATAAAACGTTTTTTATATTTATAAAACGTTTTTACAATATATAAAACGTTTTTATATTTATAAAACGTTTTTACTATTTATAAAACGTTTTTTATATTTTAAAAATTATTTTTATATTTATAAAACGTTTTTTATATTTATAAAACGTTTTCTATATTTTTAAAATGTTTTTTATATATAGAACGATTTTTATATTTATACAAAGTTTTTTAGTTATAAAACGATTTTTATATTTATATTTATAAAAATCATTTGTATATTTATATTTGCCATTTTTAAAAACTATTTGTAAAACTTTGTTTTACAAATAGGTCTAGTGGCGAGAACCAAGCTAGACTTCGTCGTTCTGCACCACGAGGTCGTAGTGGTTCGTCCTCCCGCTCTCGAGCTTCTTCATCGTCTATGAACCAAGCTGCTGAGGAGTATGGTCACCCTCTCGTTCCTCCGGTTGTTCCGGGAGTTATGCCTGTTGAACAGTTGGTTCAGCAGCCGGGTCGGGAACATCTTCTCGTTCTCACTCCGTATCCACAAGGCCCTCACCAAACTTGGTAAAACTTTTTTTTCGTTTTTATTTTAAATTTTATTTCATTATATTTTTTATTCCTATTTTTCTTTTATCTTAGGTTTGACCGATCGGGGAACGGGATCAGCACCTTCATCAACCGAATGATGTACTCGACCCTCCAGAGGGGATATCCTACCTTCTCCAGTTTCCCTTCTGATGATCGGGAAATGTGGTTCCGTCAGTTTGCGGTAAATTTTAATTTTTTAACTTATTTTGTAATCTTTAACATAATTTTTTTTACTAATTGTGTATTTTTTCAGCAAGAATTCAACTGGAATTCTGATCAGACAGACTTCATCCGTCACCACTTCAACCACAAAGTCATGGATAATTATGGGAAGCAAATGTATGAGTGGAAGCAGAAGTGGCACAAAGGAAAGACACCGAAATCGATTAACGAGACGGTGTGGGCGGAGTTGATACAACACTGGGAGAAGGAGACGTCCCAAGACCGATCGGTGACCAACTCTAGCAACCGAAAGAGCGAGCGTCGCGGGAAGGGCATGTACAAGCACAACTTGGGTGCCCAGAGTATTCACACTCTCGGAGATCGAATGGTAAGTTAAATCTAATTTGTATTTCAAATCTTTAAACATTTTTATTTTAATTTTTAATGCATTTCTTACATTTTTTAGGCGGAAGAAAATGATGGTGTGCCGGTTGATGATCTCGCCCTAATGAGGATGGCGTATACCAACAAAAAGACCGGCGAGATTTCTGATGGTGTTGTGAGGGAGGTGATCGACCTGGTCCAAAGCCAGAAGGATGAAGAAGAGTTCCGCCTCTCTCAGCTTGTCTCTGATGAGGACGCCACTACTGCTGGTTCCAGCAACCTGTCTCGAGGTCAAATAAACGAGCTCGTTGAATCGGTAAGAACTTCATTTTTATTTTTACTATATTTTTATTTTTTTATCTTTACTGCTACTAAAATCATTATGTTTTCTTTTCAGGCGGTTCCAAAGAGAAAAGGGCGTTTGTTCGGTTTGGGTCGTCGATCTCCGTCGGTTGCTTCTTCTTCATCGGTGCCCTTTGCTGATCCGGCAATTATGGAGCAGCTACAGAACAAGGATGACCGGATCTCAGCATTGGAGACCCAGATGGCCGCCCAACAAGCTAAAGTGGACGCAGCAGAGAGGGCGAATGCACAAATGATGGAAATGATGAGACAGATGTTCCCCGACCGTTTTTAGTTTGTGTTTTTTTTAATAAACTTGTTTAATGTTTTTCTTTTAATTTGTAAAACTTTTAATATTATAATATATGTTTTCTATTATTTGGGCTTAAATTTTATTTTTAAAAATTAAATTAAAAATACAAAATATATAAATTATATTTTAAAAAAAAATTTACGATTATTCCGAGGAAACGTATCCTCGGACCTTTCCGACGAAAGGTTGTCCTAGGAAATTTCCGAGGAATATCTTTCCTCGGAAATTTCCGAGGAAACATATTCCTCGGAAATTTCGAGGACATCGTTTCGTCGGAAAGGTCCGAGGAAAGAGTTTCCTTGGAAATGAGTCCTCGGTAAGAGCATTTCCGAGGGTTTAGGTTCCTCGAAATATCCGAGGGGCAGATTTCCTCGGAATATTCCGAGGACACACTTCCTCGGAAATGTCCGAGGCAATTCCGAGGAAATCTCCTACGAAAATGTTCCTCGTAATTTCTTTGGAATGTCTGACGAAATTCCGACGAAATACATTTTTTCGACGAGATATTTCCGACGAACTTTTTTGTCGAAATACCGTCGGAATTGAAGTATTCCGACGAAATTCCTACGAATTTGGCCGTCAGAATAACGTTGTTTTCTTGTAGTGGGTACCCGAGCCGCTTGCGATCCTCCCGAGACCACCCTTCGCATATCTCAAGAGTTGCTATTATCTGCTCAGTAGATGGCCCTGCTTCGACATGAACTCCCAACATCCCCAAAAAGAAGCCATCTCCTTTGTAACAGCACACTTCGGTCTCTCAAGGTCATCGATGTACTCGCAGTTTAGACCAGTGAGGCTTTCAAACTCTAACAGTGAAAACCTCACAGGTTTTGGACCAACGAGACTCCACAGCTCGTACTTCTTCTTTATGTTCAACTGGAACCCGAGCATGTAGTGAACCAGCCTTGAAGCCCAAGCAAATCCCAACTCTTTAAACTTGATGAAAACTCCCAACTTTGACTCCTTTAGCTCTTCATATTCGTCACCATGAAGAGCTTTCTTTAAAGCAGTATGCAACTTCGAACAATCCGTATGATACGAAATAGCTTTCATTGCGGGGGGCTCTTCCCCTAATGTATGTAACCTACGGGGGAGTTTTGAAATATCCATTTTTTTTTTTCCAAAACAATGAAAGACAACCATCTCAAACACACAACCATCCAGTATAAAGTATAACATTTTAATTATGTCTGGAAGACTTTCCAGACGACTTATAATTAAGTCGTCTGGAAAGTATTCCAGTTGAAAGACTTGTAATAGAGTCGTCTGGAAGACTTTCTAGACGACTTAATTATAAGTCTTCCAAGACTTCCAGTAAACATTTTTAGAGCATACCTGAAAATTTGGAGAAGCCATAGTCGCCTTCGACACAGCGGTTATAAATCTGCCAAAATAGACAACCAAAAAGAAACGCGGTGAGAACGGTGGTGAGAACGGTGGACTTAAGAGACAACGTTTTAACTTACCTCGCTAGGGTTTACAGACACGCCTCTGACAGAAACGCCACTAGGGTTTACAGACAAACAGCGCTAGGGTTTCCTCTCGGATCTGAAATAGAGGAAGCGGCGGTGAGAAAGGTGGTGAGAATGACGGTGATAACGGCGGTGAGAAAGGTGGTGAGAATACGGTGGGTGAGAACGGTGGTGGATGGATTACAGAGAATCGTCGGAAATCGCCTTCGAAATCGCCTCTTTGAGAGAAATGACGTTAGGGTTTCTAAATTTTGCGAAACAGTAAGCAAAAAAAATCTTATATATGCCCAATAAAAAATCCGGTTAGGTTTAAAAGCATATTGGTAAAATGGTAAAACTAAAGGTTCGGTCCGGTTTGAACGTGCATCAGACGACTTACTAGTAAGTCGTCTACCGTAAATATTCACCAGACGACTTACTAGTAAGTCGGCCCAGACCCTAAACCCTAAACTAAATTGACTAAATTAACTAACTAACCACGTTATAAAATCAAATTATACTTAAATAGTGTTAACTATACACATAAATAAACACACCTATGTCAATTTTAAATTTTTCAAAAAAATATTTATGCTTTCCAAAATCTAACCCTAAGAACACATACAATACTACAACATATGTTGGCAAAACCTAAATCAAAGAATATCATGACTCACTACTTTCACTCATCTATGTTGAAAACAATTAACTTTTGTTATATCTTAATTTATATCTCTTTAAACATACGTTAATTACATGATTTCAATTTTTCACTTATCAAAAAAAAATTTACAAAATTTTTAAATTATTTTTAAGAAATACTATACTAGACGACTTACAAGTAAGTCGTCTACACAGAAGACTTGCGGGGGTTAGAAACGGAAACAAAAATCAATTTTTTTGTTTGTTCACAAGGGATTGGTTGTAATTTCAATAGCTTTTTAGGTTACTTTTGCATTTGATTCAAGTTTGAGTTTACTTTTTCAATTCAAATCAAGTTTTGAGTCAGTTTTGGCAAAAAACCCCATTTTTAATGCATTGTGTTGTTTCGGTTTTTTTATTTCATCTTCATTTTTAATCTTTTTATTTTTCCATGTTTTATATATTTATCTATGAATGGAAGAATAAAATTTACACAGATTGATTAGATTATTGATTTTTTTTACAATAAGTTGTCAAGGAGCTGTGTAATTTGTGAAGTTGGTATTAAAACTGTGATGTACGGATAGGTAGAAATACATATTATGTTGTTCGTGGGTTTTTTGGTACACCGTAGATCTCTTTTTCTGGTTAGAACTGCTTGCGCTGAAGTGAGTTTATGAGTTTGTTATCTCAAAGGTATGAATATATGTTTGTAGTTTCGCTAAATTTGTTTAAATTTTTTGTTGTTTCACTGAATTTAAAAGTTCATTGCAAAGTTAATAATTTAAAGTTGTATCTATTATAAATATTTAAAATAAAAATGGTTTAAATGTCTTTATTTTAAGTGTATTATTATTTTAAACTGTAATCTTTCCTTTTCAACTCAGAGAATAAAAATTCTTGTTTACAAAAATAATATTGATCTGTATTTTCTTAAATCAGAAAAAAGAATAGTTAACGTTTTACATACTGCCAATAAGATGTTTGACGGTGTTCGTAGAGACGGTGTAGGAGATGGGAATGGAATGTAGGGTTTATAGCCAGAGAGTATTTCCTCGTGCAAGCAATTCTTTGGTCTAGACTTCTTGATTGCTTCTTCTCCTCTCTCTTTGTAGATATCTTATATTTCATGTTTCCTTCCTCATGTGCTCTTTAGTTTAATAAAATATTTGGTTTAACAGAGTGGTCTTTCGGGTTTACTTACCTAAAAAAATGAACATTCTCATCAGATTTTGAGGTTTACTTACCTAAATCTTTCAGTCAAGATTCAGCGGTGGTAAATACCTTTTAACCTTCTTGCAAAATCTTTAAGAGGTTGAGTCTGATTCTGAAAAACATCAGCCTTGACATAGATATTTACCAACCAAGGAAAGAATAAAAAATTAAGATTCAATCTTAATCAGAAAATCATATAACTGAAATTACGAACCTATATAAACTGATATGACAAAATCTAACTTGAGAAAAACAACCAAGGCAGAGATCGTCGAAGGTGGCTTTCAAAACAACTGATTTGACATAGATAGCATTGGAGGCAGACATTCAATGGAGGATAGAAGCTTAGCTTGTAAAAAAAAACTGTAACAGAATATGAGATGTTCTATTCCTAGATATGGAATCAACTTTTATAGGGATATTGTTGTTATATGTTGTGAAACGGATGAGATATTGATGGTATTAATAAAGAGGGGAAGATCGAAAGATATGGGAGATCAAGAATTCATGGATATTTCTTAGAGAAGTTTAGAGAGCGATGGCGGAGAGGGGAGGTGAACATGATCGCATTCTAACTTAGTGGTGACTTGTGACAGTTAAGCGACGGAGTAGGAGAACCCTAGGTGTCAGCCGTAGACGAAAGATAAATAGGCATATAAATTTCTAGGGTAATTTATAACTTGTTGGTGTTTGTACATAAATCTATATTAGTTTTGGCCATCAATTTACAAATTAGCTTGTAGTTTAGTGGTATTAGTGTTGGTATTTGTGTTTCAATAACTCAGTTTCAAACGATGGAGGTTACATTTTTCACACTTTTAAAGTGGGACCCACACGCTGCTGATGTGGCGCGCTCTTGAAAGACTCAACTCTCTCATTATAATATAGATTCATGACCATTTAAAATACATATTCATATATGGGTACAAATAGTTGTCAATAATACGGATTAAGAAATATCCTAAGATAAATATAAAAAAAAGCAAATTAACATTCAAAAAAAAACAATCAAAATATAATTTATTAAAATATGTAAATATATATATTTAAATTTTTTTATTAATTAATCTAGATTTAGAATTTATAACTATGGACTAGAGTTCTTGTGATGTGATTTAAAATTAGAAAAATAAAATATATATATATATATATATAATTTTCAAAATAAAAAAGTTTATTTTGATTTTTTCTTAAGATTTATTTTTGTAACAAAACATCAAAAAAAAAATCTGTTTGAAAGATTTTTCCATACAAATTTAGGATATTCAGATTCCCAATATGCCATATACAAAATTTAATCATCTGAATCCATTATTTTCTTATATCCAAATTTGTAACATGATCCAAACATTAAAAGGTGTTATTCAGTCATATATTTTACTAATATTTAAATCTAGACACAATCTTCAGTTATTGGAGTGATGATTTTAAATTCTAATGTTATTCAATGAATGATTTAAATTCAGTTTTTTTTAATGAACATTATATATATGTTTTAAAATTTACCAAATGAAACTTTTAAATTTTTTTACAATTTGAGGGATTGGAGAACATTGATAATTGATATTAAATCCTTGATTGAATAACAACTTCTAAGATATTCACGGATAAGTTTTTCGTTAAATTATATCAAAAATAATTCTGGTTTGCATATACTAATAGTTTATGATTCATTAACATTTACTCAACTCGTTCAGTGTTACCAGTCTACCTATATGCATTACTTTTGACTTCACGCACGCCTCTTGAGTCTTGGCTTATATTATTAGAACTTACATACAGCAAAAGAAGAACAAAAGAGTTTTCTATATACAGATATATAAGTATCACAAACCCTTCTTCTATAAACATACTACTCTAGCTTTTCTTCTACACTATGAACTCTATCCAAAGACTGTTCAAGAACTTGCATCGCCACTTTATACCGATCCAAAGAAACCGCTCCTTCTTCAACTACCTCAAGAGCCCCTTTATACAAATGATCAAACCTTTGAACCCGGTCCGCGCCATCCACCAAACCGGTCAAGCCATTATCAGATGCACGGACACGTTTGTAGTCTTTTCTCCACCTTGGTAGAACATACCTCAAAGGGATCTCTTCAACGCCATTGAAGTTGAGAACACATAGAGCATGTTTGCATAAGTATCCATAGAAGTTGAAGCAGCTACAAATGCACCGTACTTCACCTACTGATCTATTGTACAGAACCTCGAATTCTCGGATGTCTCTTCTGTTGGATTCTCCTTGGACACGTTCTTTAACTAGGAAGATCACCAAAGGCCCGTCTACGTGGACCTGCGTCGTGCTGAAACATGAGTACATCTCTTCCACCTCGACTTGGAACTTCTTGAACATGTCTCTAGTGTAGATTCTAGAGAGCTGTGTCTCGAAAGAACACTTTGTTTTAAGCTCGGTGGTGCTCAATGTGAGAGACTCTAAGTGAGCTAGAGTCTCTTCCTTGTGCTTCCTATGAAGAGCTAACTCGTACTTATCAAGAAACTCTTTCAACGGTGTTTGTTTATGAACATACCTCTCGAAAAAGGGACTCAAGGTCTCTCCAGGACGACAAGTTGCAAGTCCAGCGAAGAAAGTGTCTATGAGATAAACAGGAGCCCATCTAGCTCGATCTTCGTACAAGGAACGTAGCCATTCATTGTCGATAACACCGAAACTGTGAACCATAAACCCCCAAGCTGTCTCAAAGTCACCGAACTTCAATGTTTCATACACTGCTTTCGTCAAAGCCTTCCTCACGCCATCGTAGTTAAGCAACCCTCCTAGCTTCTCAGGGACTTTCCTCATTATATGTGTCAGACTGAACCTGTGATGACATCTTGGGAACACTTGGGAGACCGCAGCCTCCAAAGGCTTGCATCTGTCTGTGACAATGGTTTGAGGAGAACACTTCATGAGACCGAACCACACTTTGAGCAACCAATGGTAAGACTCTACTGTCTCTCCAGCAAGAAGGCCACAGCCAAGCAATGTAGTTTGTCCATGGTGATTCACTCCCACTAATGTCACCAGAGGAATCTCAAACTTTCCAGATATATAAGCATTGTCTATGAAGATAACATCGTTGAAGTAACTACAAGGACACTCTAGAGAAAGCATCTGCCCAAAACACATTCCTTAGCTGACCTTCATCGTTTATATCCATCAGGTAAAAGAAGTTTGGGTTTGTCAACTGCATACGGCAAAAGTAGTTATAAATAGCTGATGAATCTCCTCTTCTAAGCTTGAGCACATCAGGTGACGCAGGAGAGTGCTGAAACTGTTTCTTCAGAGTCGAGTTTGGGTTCACACTGTTTCCAACATCCATCACACGAGCCCTGTACAGCTTAATCGTCTTAGCATCTGAGTCTGTGCCCTTTCTCTTGTTCCCAGTCCTTTTAACAGATCTATACATCTTGGAACCGAGCGTATGATTATGCTCAAGCGTAACTTCAACCACCCTCCACCTCTTGGAATCAACCTGCCTCATTCTCACCATTGCAGGACAACCAGTTCGTGTCTCTTTCCTTACACGGTTCATATCGTTAACCTTCTTGAAACCTTGGCTGCTGCAGCAAAGCACAGCACCATACTTCTCTTTGCTACGCCGCTTGAACCACGAGTTCTTGACTCTTACTCTAAACCCAACCTCGTTAGCGTAACAATTATAGTAGTTATAAGCATCGTCGTATGACTCAAACTCCATACCAAGTGCTGGAGCATCAAACTCTCTAGTCTCTTCTTCTTGGTCTTGTTCACTCTTTCTTTGTTCGTTTTGAGTAAATCCAACATCAATCTCATGGTCACTACTACAAACCAGAGCTTCTCCACCATCATCTCTTTCGGTTTGTAAATAAGCAGATGCCTGTACCTGTTAAGACAACATCAATGGTTTGGAAACACCCAAAACATGAAAAAGCTACAAACTTTATCACTAAAAACACGATCCAGGATGCATAATATTCACAACAAAGAAAGGGTTTTATGAGAACACACATACATCTACATCGCCAGAATCACTTCTCTCCATTGAAAGTTGTTGTCTTTAATTTGATTTCTCTGAGAGACAATCGTGGAAACTTGATCGGTTCGGGATGGATCCGGTCGGGTTTTGGCAGGGAAGATCCGACCCGGGAGTGAGTTTTGCGCGGGTATTGACCTTTTTTGTAAGGCGGTTGGGTAGTTAAGTCTTCTTCTTTGTGAGGGTGAAGGTGTGTTTGGGGCTCGACTGGTGACTCTAGCATCTCCATAGAACAAGACATCTTAGGGTTTGCTCACAGGTTGGAAAGCACGTGCGGTCAGAAAGAAACGATGTCGTTTCCTTACCACCGAAAGACCCTGTAGTTTTGTTAAATACCAGAAAAGACCCTGACATTTTCAATCAAATAATTTAACTGAAATGATGTCATTTCGAAGATAAAAGAGAATTAAAACCCTTCATTTCTCTAGAGTGTCAAATCAATTCTACAGTTTAGACTTTGAATAGTAAATTGAGTTCAAACGATGCAGATTAAATAGATCATAAAGATCAAATGAAATAATAAATACAAATCAAATAAATTAAATAGTTTATCACAGTTTTAAATGTTAAATCAATTTAAATAGAATATAGTATATATTTAAATAATAAAAATTAATTATTTGTATTAAAATCATTTATTTGTTAAGAAAAAAAGTAGATAAATTACAAAAGTTGTATAGTAGATGAAATCCCTATGCAATTCATTGTTTTTTCAAAAAAAAAAGTCAAAATATCGAAATACAGTCAGATTTCTTATTAAATATTTTTATAAACAGAAAAAGTTGTAGGGTAATTTTAGTATAAGAGAACTATATGTGCGGATGAATTACCTTTTCTCTACTAATATAGTTCTAGATTTTATCCTCATTTCGATTTATCTACTAATTTTACAATTACTTTTTGCTTCTTAGGCAGACGTATAAATAAAGGTTTTTCGTGTTACACAAATAAAGCAAACACACAAAGAAATCTGGCCACAAAAAAAGAAAAGAAGATCTCTCTAAAGTAAGCGGCATATCCATAGTGTGGTGGTAGATTTGGTAAATTTGCTTCTTCTTTTGTTGCAGGTGGTGTTGGATTGTGGGTGGTGCTGTTTTCTCAACCCGCTTTTCAGGTGAGATGTGTGGTTTGTTGCAACTGTCAGGTTGTGGTATGTATCATGTATGTAGTGTTGACACCCACATCCCCGGCAAGGTACAAAGCTGTCGTTCCTAGTCTCCTGGGTATCCCAACTGGCAGGCCCGGCTCAAAGAAATTTTGGGCCCATGGCGAAATGGTTAAAAAAAAATTTACATATGATAAGTTAAAAAAAATTGGACCCAGTCGAAAAATAATTGGCCCATTTGTTTACAAAAATGAAACTATTTTCAATATTATTTATGCAAAAAATAATTGGGCCCTAGGCCCACGCCCCCTTGGCCACCCTCCTAAGCCGGGCCTGCCAACCGGAAGAATGCACCATCTTGGTGTCAAGGCGTCATGGGTATCCCAATTGGAAGAATGCACCATCTTGGTGTCGAGGCAGTTGGTCATGCACTGAACTTCAATCATTTGGGAATAGCTTTGCATCCTTGGTTTTAGAGGTAGAATATAGTGGTTTAAGAGACGGTTCATCTCGAGTCGTGGGGTGAACTCGCTCTCATAGTGGTAAACATACAATGCCGGTTAGATTAGGTAGCGTAAATCCTTCTAAGTGTTCCTAAATATTACTAGATTCCGGTGCTGTATGTGGGGTTTAATTCTCTCTAGGTTAAAACCTTTGTAATCACATTTCGGATAATGAAAGTTGTTGTTGAGCCAAAAAATTATAATAAAGGTTTTTCTTTGACAAAAGAAAAAGGGTTTCTCACAGTCACTGGTTGAAATTTGAAAAGCACCACGTGTCATCGAAAAGGATGTCGTTTTCTCACACCGAAGAAATCAAACCCCTCTAGTTTTTTCATATAGCACTATGGATCCAAACGTTTTCAAATTGAATAGTTAACCCTCCCTATGAAAACGATGTCGTTCAGAGATAACAGACATATAAATAGAGCAAACAAGCTTTTAACTCTCGACAAATAACAAAAAGGAAAAAATGCCTTTGGCTCTGCTCTCTCCTCTTCCTCTGCTCCACTCATTCTCTCCGACAAAATCCACCGCCTCTCGAATCACATCCACGCCGTCTAGACTCCGCTTTTCCGTCGTCAAAGCCACTTCTGAGAAGGGGAGCAGCGGAAATGTTCCCGAGGACGATCCATCGTTCAACCCATTTGGCTTCGTCACGGACAATCCATCCAGCCGGAGCGCAATTCAGTTGCCGGAGTCTCCGGCTGAAGACGGTAACGTCGGTCAGATACTCTACGTGAGTTCCACCTATCCAAAGTTGATTACTTGAAAATTGCTTTTAAACTATATATGAGATCAAGAAACCGAAGCAATGTAAATAGTCCCCTCCCAGTGAGAATTGAACCCGAGTGGCGGTAGACGCTAATTTTCCACTAGGCCAACAACATTCCTTGGTTCAAGAAACCAGTTTTACTTTAAGTTGTGTTTTGTGCATTGTTTTGTTTTAGAGGACTGAAGATAAGGGAAGAGAGTTTGGTTCAACCATCAAATCAGGGAAGCTTAGATGGTTTGTGAGAGAAACTGGTATAGAAAAAAAAGCTTACCGTACAGTCATGTCTTGCTTCAAGAAGAGTTTGATGATCACTGATTATCATACTTGTTTTTCTTTCCGACAGGATCAAAAGAGAGTCGTCGAGGAACAGTTGTGTTTCTTCATGGAGCTCCAACTCAGTCTTTTAGTTACCGTACTGTCATGTCTGAGGTGCTACACTGAATCTTGACTTCTTGAAATATAAACTATATTACGAACTGAATACTTGTCTGAATCTTTTGGTGCGTTTCTCAACAATGTAATGACAGATGTCAGAAGCTGGGTTTCATTGCTATGCACCTGATTGGATAGGGTTCGGATTCAGTGACAAGCCTCAGCCAGGATATGGTTTTAATTACACAGGTTTGTTGATATTACCACTAATCAGTATTCATGGTTCATTGTTTTCTAATAAGTATAAGAATCAAAATCTTGTCAGAGAAAGAGTACCATGAGGCCTTTGATAACTGAGGAGATGTGTCGTTATGTAGATGAGTATCAAAAGTATATTGATCTCTACTGATTCCAGTATTCATCACTCGTTGTTACACGAGAGGTTAGGTGTTATAGTATTGTGTTGTACTTGGATAAACTTCACTTATAATCAAAGTGATAGATAACTTTATTATAAAGATTATAGTTGCATTGGTAATGTGGGTCGCTCTCCAGCATGGAGATCCTAGACTTGTAACATGAGTTCGTTTTCGGTTTCATATAAACGCATGGGCAGTATAGTGAGAAATGACGCGACTTATCGCAGTGTCTAGATAAGGAATGTATTTAGAGAGAAAATCAGCAATGTGATCGTATTAAATAACTAGTTATAGAATGAAGCTCATTTGAAGTTCTGAGTTATGATTGCCCATCCCCACAAGATTTCTTATCCTATGGTGTTATTGTTTATGTTTAGTTTCAGTTATTATGAAGTGTTCGAACTGCACTCATCATGTTATGTAGCTTTTGTCTGGTGCAGACATGCCTCGGCGCTTGAATCATGTTTCTTATGGTCCATTACTGCTTCTATTGCTTACTGTTGTGTCATCTGAATTGCAGGTTTCATCCCTCTGCTCATAATTGGGTAGAATTCAACTTTGTGCTACAAAATTATTGTATCACTCTGTATTTATCCTACTGGCGATGAGGCGTATACATTAGAAGGAGGTAAGACACACACAGTTATAGAATGACTCACTTATCAAAACAAGAACCATTCTATTTGATAATGTGGATGCTAGTAATCTCGCCTTAAACTATTGTTAAGCGTGACATTCATAATTGAGTATATTTTTGTGACGCATTGTAATATATGTGAGAATGGTAGATGCTATGTCGTATTTTGAAGAATGAGAAAAGGCATGATGTGTCCATCTGTGCGCTCAATCTACATAACATTGTGCAAGATTGAGGAGAACCAAACTGGCTTGTGTACGACACTTTCTTCTTAGGATGGTTCAGTAAGATGTGATATTTTTAAGCTAAGAGACACGAAAGACTGGACTATGTGATGTTTTTCTTTTTTTACTGAGAACTGTTATACCAGAATACCTAGTGTCGCTGTAACGCACACTGAGCATAATTGAATGAGCAGTTCTGAAAGATGTTCGGTGAACTCACTTTCTTTCGTGCGGCTCAGAGAACTTTGACCAATCGCGGGTTTCATGCGCGTGTTGGTGTTCTTCAAGAGACTGGGGACCTTTAAAAGGCGCCTCTACGTTACTTTGCTGCGGCTTGGGGAATAGCTGATAAGTACGATTGTCAGTTCGTTCCACGATACTATTAGCAGGAGGAGTTCGAGATAAAACAGAACGCCTCAGAATGTCAAGCTTAGACCATCATTGACAGCAGTGTGCGTGGCCCAGGTATAGGCTTTGACGTCTCAGGAAAGACTAGGTTTGTCTATTGGAATTTGTTTGATATTCACACACCGATGAAAAACTATATTTGCGATCTTACTGAGTCAAGCTTTAGATGTTTTATTATTTACCAAAATGAAGTTCAGCTTAAATTGTAGTGCCGTTTCCGGATACAGGCCTAGTAATGAAAAAGTAGTATTTGCTGCCTCCTTTTTATCGAGTTCATTTTTACTGAGTGTCTTACTCAAAGTTAACCAAGAGGTCAGGTGGTTATAATCAGGAGCAAACACCCATAGACTCCCTAATCGATACAGATTTCGGTATTGTGGCTGATTCGAGATGAGTTATGTTTCTCCACTCAAAGTACCACTCATTTAATGCAAGTAAGTAACCAGGAGCTAAGTCTCGAAGACACATGGGAAGCAGACAAGTTAATATATAGATACCTTACAAACAACATCTTCGAGTCCAGTGGGAGTCTTCTTAACTTTTGCCTTGCCCTTTGCGCGATCTTTGTTGAATCAGCTGAGGTCTCTTTACAGGTTTCTCTCTAATCGCGGATCTTATGTACCACACGGCCATTGTGGGACTTTTCTGTAAGCTTTCTCTATCAAGCGCGCGGGCTATACACTCTTAAGAATGCCAAGCACATCAGGAGGTCGGATCCCTGTCTTCATCCTCGTCAGACTTAGATCCTTTTTGTTTTTTTCTCGTTCAGTTGTGTTCAGGCTTCTTTTGACAACGTTTGTAGACTGAGTTATATACGGTTTTTTGAATTCTCGGGTTTACAGCACTGTCATGCTTTCTTTACTTCAACACATTTCTATCGTCTCTTGCCATATCTTCTCTTTTTGCTGTTGCTTTTCACATTGTCTTTCGTTGTGGATTTGCCAAGACACCTAGGGCACGTTATTTAATATGTCTGGTGTGTGTTGTCCTGATTGAGGCTTGGACGTTTCAGTCTCTGCGATTCGCTTATCCTGGTCCAAGAAAGAAAGATTCTCTGCAGCTCTGGGACAGAGCTGTTTATGTCTTATCAGTAGAGAATAACACAACAACAGATTAGAGAGTCTGTCAGTTGTCAGTTCAAGACGAGGCGGCACATGAATGACCACAACACCTGTCGCTCATATAAGTGTGCGGTCTATATCACAATTAGACACGTAGTAGATTTACACACTGTAAACCACAGACTCGCAAAGCTCACAACAGACATTTTCGGTTTTGTTTGATTCCTCTCAAGATAGTGTATGAGTATCAGAATCTCGTCCTGACATGTAATCTTACAATACAGAGTACCTTCATTATTTCTCTTCAGAAGTGTTTTTCAGCTTATGACAAACTTGCTGTCAGAACAAATCACTGTGATGAACATTTAAGCCAATTTTATGGGGATTGTACTCAAATCTAAGAGAGAGGATTAAACAGATGCATAGAAAAACAACATAGAAAGAGAGTGAAGCTGCACACGGCTTTGTATATACTCACTAGTTCTTCTCATTTGATCTGAGTAGTTAGAAGTCCTGTGGTTCTCTAGACCTACCAAAAATGTCCTCTTTACATGGCCTGCTCCTTTTCTCTAACGCATGGCGAAACACTTCTCTCAGTTTTACTAGGTATATCTGACTGAGTCTGTCCTTTGCCTTCAACCTCTCCATCAGTGCTGATTTTGTCTTAACTCAACGCTTATGTTTTGCAATAAACGCAGTATTTTGCGCTCTTACTATTTCAGAAGACATAGATGTGTAGAGGAAAAAAGCTTACTCTCCAATGCTTAAAAATACATGTTCCGGCAGGATTTAGATATTCCCCGACTCCGACAATCGCAAATAAACCATTCAACAGGAAAACTCTTTTGCTACAGCAAGCAAACTGTGGACATTGATAGCTAGCAATGTCTGACACTAGAACCGTTACCAAATTGATGTTTTTTTATAATTGTGCTGATCTTGGTACTTTCTCTTCTAAATTGCACCTAATGTTAATTATAAATGCATCAAGATAGTAGCAAGTTTTATCAAAAGTATCCCGACTTAGAATCACCCTTTAATGAAATAGTTTGAAGATAGAAATTAATCGAGGTACAAGTGACTGTTACAACTCCTTGTGAGTATGGTGTGTAATAGACAAAGGCTTCACATTGCATTTCTTGCAGAAGAGGCTAAGTACTAGTAGATACGGGCAAGGGTGGATTTATTCCTTGCCTGCGAAAAGAGATAAGACAAGTCGGGGATTATTCTCTACACTCAACGTCATGTAAAATTTTTAATACCTGACCGTACAAGAAATGACAAAATTTCAGAAAGGTGAATAGCATTGTGAATCAGATAAGCGAGGTATTTGCATAGATGAGCCAAACACTGGCTGGTCTCGAGTAGTATCGGTTTTAATAGCTTGAGGCTCAACTTACTTGGTACAACACTGTCATGTCGAGACTGATTCCACGTTCCCAATATCACACGCGTTATGAGTATACTCTTTTCTGAGAGTGAAAGATGAAAAACTCTCAAATCAGAACGCGCTCGCCAACTGGGAAAGAATCACTTTGTGTATAAAGATGTTTTCTTTAGATTATGTTGTCAGGCTATCAGAGAATTACTGTGAGTGTGTTGTTTGTTTTGTGATTATGAATATCAAATAGGTTGACAAATTAAGAGCTTGTAAATACATAGTAAGTCCAGAGGCCAAGTGACGACGAAACTAAGATGAAACAAACATGACTGAACCTGATCAAGCAGGAGAGGTTTTGTATGGTATAATTTGTCTATTGTATAGTAGCCTAAAGCTCTTGCAAATTCAATTGAAACTTCATAGGCAACAACAATGCATCTAGGGACTCTAAAGCACTCTAGATATTGGACCGTCACAGTAAACCGCATTGTCATAAAACGCAACACAAAAGACATCAATGTAATAAAATAAACTAAGTCACACACTAAAGCAAACATGCAAGATCGAAAGCTTAGGTTAATATGGATCTTACGTAGGTAACAGCAAGATGAGAGTTTACATACATCTCTCACAGGTACAATAGCTTTAGCAAAATTCGTCCTTTGTCAGTGAAATATTGAAAGACTCCACAACCAATCGATCATGAGCTGTAACACAAGAACATTAAAATCATGAATTTAAGATCGCATTGCAAGACGATAAGCGCAGAAGTTAGTTGATAACACAACATCTATTAGCAGATAGGCTTTCTCAGGTATCATATTTCTTCAAAAGTGCTCCTTCTTCTGTGAAAGAATCTTTGAGTACTATAGAGATGTTGGACTTCACTATAGCCCTTCTGATTCTTTTTAATATACACATAGCAGGAGCTGTTCGTTTGTCTAAATAACACACACTCAACTGTAAATAATAAACATATTACAATCTATATTCAGTGAATCCAGGGATGGAAGACAATATATACACTATACTCAGCAAAGCTTCACCTATATATTTAGGTTAATCAGAACAAGCGCCTGTAGAAGTATACGACTCTGAGTGTCTGAAACCGATACCAGCCATACCTGAAGAAGACACCACTCAATCTGCTAACCTAATAAAGCCTAAGCCACTTGTTCACTCATTTTGCTTTATGCATCAAATCTGAACCGAAAAAAGAGTGAGAAAAAGGGGTCGAGTACATTTCTTAGAGCTAATGAAAGTGAAACGCGCTAAAGTAATAGATTGATATTAAAACTTACCGACGAATTGGGTGTTAAAGGAAGGGAAACGGAAAAATGGGAAATATAATAATTGCGAGAGAAACTCTAAGCGGTCGAGCACAAGAGAGTGAGATATTTCCTCCTTGTATATCATTTTTAGGTCCTAACGAAGCAGAGACGATGATGAGAGAGATTTAAGGCACGCGGCATTGAAGTTCAACTTCGGAAAGACAGAGAGGTCGGAGATGATTTTCCCGGTCGATCATCTTTGGTGTCGTCGGCGATGTATGTCGACTCGGCTGATCTTATCTTGTGTCCTCAAGACAATGTATGGTATCATCTTATGCGCTCTACTTTGAAAACGCTCGCCGCCTCAAGCCTCAGGGAAGCCTCGCGGCATGCTCTCTCACACTATAACGCCTTCGGCGAGATTATGAAGCGTTTTGTGTCCTCATCGAGGTTGGGAGTACAGTCACCTTGGCGCTGTAGCTTTAGCTTTGGTTCATATATTAGATGTGCTCACCTTCTTCACTTATTTCCTCGAGAGATCATCTATTCAGTTGAGCTCACAAGAAATTGAGTAAGTTTGAATAGATTTGCACTGGCTTGTGGTGAAGCATTGATCTTCGTATTCACGAGGTGTATTACACATAGAAAAGTGAGGTGTATACACATGGCACAGTCGGAGATATAAAAAGAGTGATATCATAAAGACGTATGTCTATGATGTAGAGAATCTATTTTACAGTCATGTTTGTGCTGAGCGTAAATATGCTCTTAAAATACACGCATCTATTTAGATCAATACCAATCTACTTAAGCAGATTTGGTGACTGCTAAAATATAGGAATGATAATATATTTCAAAATGAGCAATTCTTCGATAGAAAAAGAATTCTATTCTGATAGTACACCATTGCCTTCTCCGCTAGTGTATTAGGTTTTTGAGCGATTTTGATGCTTGTCACACTCTCTCGACAGAGCGACTACAAAGGAGGATTTGGGGGTTTCCAGAGAGTGAGTGATTTGTAGACGTGATCAACAGGGGTTGATTCACGCAAGTTGGGGTGAGTTAGAAATCGATCCGTGTCGAGTTGTGTTAATTCGGATCAAGCAAGTCTGCAGAAATTGTGTAAAGGATTTTCTAATAAAAGGATACATATTCTTGGAAGTTACTTTGTGCCTTTTGTTACTGCTGAATCTCGATTCTACAATTGGTAATCAGAGCGGGACACCTAAACCGAAGGAGGATCTTCGCACCAAGGTGAGATCCTGAGAAGAGATTATGGCGATTTTGGCACATAACATGTTGATGCTGAATGATATGAATTATGGGTATTGGAAAGTGAGAATGAGAGCAAACTTACGTGGAGCTGATGAAGAATATCTGGACAGTGGTTCAAACTGGATGGGAAGAACCATGTGTGATGCTAGAAGATGGTTTGAAGACACTTAAACCAAAGACAAAGTGGACTGCAACTGAGAAAAGCTTTCAAAGTTTAATGCGAAAGCATTGGATACTATCTTCAATTCTGTAGATGCTAAGCAATTTTAAGCTAATACAAGAGATGTAAATCAGCTAAAAAGGCTTGGGATATACTACAAAACGCTTTTGAGGGTATGTGAATGTTAGGAGGATAAGATTGAACTTGCTTGCATCACAATTTGAAAACATAAGGATGGCTGATGATGAGAAGATAGGAGACTTCAGTGCCAAGCTCAGCTCCATAGCTAATGAAGCACAAGTTTTAGGTAAAAATATGAAGATGCAAAATTGGTGAAGAAACTTTTGCGATGTTTACCTACTAAGTTTGGCAGCACATAAAGTGGGCGATAACCTTGACGATGAACACTGATGAATTGAAGTTCGCTGAGGTAGTAGAAATTTTAAAGGCTGAGGAGATGGAACTAGAATCTAGGTTGTCAAAGCCTGTTCAAAACTCAAGAGTTACTGTTGAAGAAGACATCCAAAGAGCTCCAAACTTGAAGAATCTATTCACCTAATGATTCAGAAACTTGAAGAAACCATGGATCTTTTGCATAAGATGTCCAACAAAACACTGCCTAGAGAAGAAGAAAGACATAAAAGTCATGAAGTGGTGTGTTTTAATTGTCATGGTATTGGACATGTCAAAACAGCTAGTCCATCATTCAAGAGAAAAGAAATCAAGTGTAATGGATGTAATGGTTATGGGCACATAAAGTCAGATTGTGTGAATACAAAGAAGAAGAAGCGAAGCTGCAGTGTTAGAAAGTCAGAAAGAGAAGCAGATGCTCTCGATTTCGTGGCTCTTCATGGAGTTGGTGGGATCTGAAAAAGACATCACTAAAGTTGAATCTCGTACATGGGTGTCACACCCCAATTCTGATGCATCACACAGTGATACAGAAAGTGATTTAAATGCTGAGTATCAGGTTCTCTTTGGTCAATTTACTAAACTCAGTGAAGAAAATATACAGTTGATCAAAGATAAAGCAACCCTGAAAGCACAAGTGGACATTCTAGAGTCTGAAAACAACAATAAATCAGAGGCTGAGGTGTCAAAAGAAGAGAAGGAGTTTGATCTACATAGTCTGCAAAAGACAATCTCTGAGCAGGCCTACAATCTAAAGAGCGTGGAGACTAAATATGAGCAGACGAAACAACTACTGAATGAGGAACTCGAGGAAAAGTCAGCTGCTACAAAGAGAACTTAGTGAAAACTACAAAAAAGTAAGAATGTTGAACACTGGATCAGCTACTCTGGATCATATCTTATCGGTTGGGCAGCCTCCAAAAACCAGTTGGGGTTTGGGTTATAAAGGTACTACTTCACAAGATCAAGATCATGACAAGATTGATGGGATAAAGTTCATAAAAGCTGCAGTAAAATCAGATGATCAACCCAAAGGTATAGCTCAACAAACTAGCATGTCAGTAGCTGGAAAATCATCAAAAATCAGTGTCAAAAGTACAAGACATAAAAGTTGTTGCTAAGCAAAGGAATGACTGTTTTTTTGGTAAGATCAGACATAATGTTGCCTACTGTTATGCTCGTAGAAATCAAATTGAGCGAGCTTGGAGGATGAACCTTTGTTATGTGGAACCCAGAAGGTATGGACAGATATGGATAGCTAAGAAGAATATGTATCCTAAGTTTACGAAAGGTCAGTCACACAAGCATACCAACGTGTCACACACTCGGGTTGGAAATCAATATGCTGAAGTTGAAGAACCAGTTCGATGGACTTCTACTAGAAGGCATTGAGAGTTTTGATGGTCTAACAAGTATCATGAAGTTTTTCACAGAGTTTTCACACAAGCAGGGGGAGATGATACTTGATTCAGGGGGAGTTCAAGATAAGCATATTGTGCTTAGATGTTAATGAGCTTGAGTTGTAAAACTCAGTGAAAAAGGGGGAGAATGTAAGCTCAAGAATTTGGAGCTTGATAGGTTGCTGCAGTGGTGAAGCATTGATTCGTATTCCGGTGTTACACATGGAAAATGAGGTGTTACACATGTGTCGGAGAATAAAAAGGAGATATCAAAGATGTGATGATGTGGAATATTTCCATATGTTTGGCTGACGAAATATGCCTTAAATAAGCATATTTAGATCACAAATTGGAAGATTTGGTGATGCTAAAATATATGAAATAATATATTAAATAATAGGAAAGATTATTTGATATACACTTGCCTTCTCCTAGAATTAGGTTAGGGATTTTGATGTTGTAATTCTCACAGAGACACAAAGGGGATTTGGGGTTTCAGAGAGTGAGTGATTTGTAGACGTGATCAACAGGGGTGATTCACGCAAGTTGGGTGTTTAGAAATCGATCCGTGTCGAGTTGTGTAATTCGGATCAAGCAAGTCTGCATAGATTGTTGTAAAGAATTTCTAATAAAAGAGATACATATTCTTGGAGTTACTTTGTGTCTTTTGTTATTGCTGAATCTCGATTCTACAACTATAACCAACTTAATTGTACTTTCATCTTTTTTTGTCAACATTTTCCGTTAATTGGAAAGTGAAATAATTACACTACAAAACAGTTTTAAGTTTTGATAATATAATATGGCAGAATTTTTTACACAAACACTTTTTATTAAATTGATTATGTTTCATTTAGCCTTTAAAATTAAAACAGAGTATTTGTAAGTAGTAAAATTCACTATCATCTCTTTTTTATCTTTTTCCTTATGTAATTTTTTTTCTTTGATATCTTCCTCTGAAATTCAATATTTTTTTTATAAAATTAATATATTTCTTCAGATTTTTTTCCAATAAATCTTATATTTAATTATTGTCTCTATTGTTTGGTTTATCTTTCAAAATATGTCAATCTTCATTTCTGTTGGTGGTGTAATGGTGATTATATGACGACAACGGCGGAGATCGTTTCAAGCCTCAACCATGATGTTTCTATCTTCTCGGGTCGCCATGCTCTGTTGTTTCTCTGTAACTGCTGGTGAAACTTAGCTAGCTCAATCTCCAAATCACCGCGTTTGTCAACCTTGTGGTGTCACACAGTGATGAATCTGGTTCGTCGTGTTCTCACATCGACTCAATCCTCTACGTCATGTCTTAGTTCTTGCTTCCTAGTCGTAATTCATCATCTCCGTTTCCCTACGGCGTGCTCTTCAACTCTCATGAAAAGCTTCATAGCAACAATGGTTAATTTTGATGTTTTTGCACCTTCGGTCCCTTAACTTCTGTATCCTTTGATTTTAACCCCAATATTGTTTAAACGTGTAAATTGCTTCTTAATTTTGTCAACAAATTTCTGAATTTGTATTTTAGCCTCTATCATATAAAAATGAATACACAATTAGAATATATACACAAAATACAGCATAAATAATATAAATGAAATAAAACAAGATACTCAAAATCATTAAAATCTTAAGATATTATAATGTCTTGAAACACTTAACTTTTACATGAATTAATCGTGTTTATGCTAGATGATTGTAGTTGATATTAGACGATGTTGTTCGTTCAAATATTCAAACTTGCAAATTAATGATAAAACCTATTCGGTGTAAAATGAACAGGTGGACATAGGAGATTTTATGAAACATTGTACATGTAGACAATAAAACATATGTGTACACATTGACGATATAACATCATAAAATATCATAGAGTTTTGAATCACTTACGTTTCACATGAATCCTAAATGAATCACTCGTGTTTATGCTAAACGATTTGAGTTTCTATTAGACAATATTGGCCGTTATAATATTCAAACCATTAAATATATGTTAAAACCTATTTGGTGTACAAATAGTCGGTGTACATGTGAATTTTTGTAAAACAGTGTATATGTGGACAATGGAATATATGTGTACACATTGATGATATGACCGTATAAATATTTAAACTTGCAAATGTACGTAAAATATTTATTCAATATACATGTGATTCATTGTACAAGTGAACTCGTGTATGTGAATTATTTGTACATGTCAAGAGATTTTCTTTAAAAGAAATAGATTGAGCCACAAATTCATCTCACAATTACTGATTCACTATTAAATAGTGTAATGTGAATTGCTGCATAAGTTAAATGGTGTACATGTAAATTGTTAAGACAAAATGTAAATTTTTTTTTATATTCTATATACAGCACCTTTAGATGTTTTAATAGGTTATTAGTCATGCATTCATGATGCTCTTTGTACATAGAATGAAAATAAGGTTTTCTTGAATTTTAGCCATCTAAGTCAAACTTTCCAAATTTTAGTTTTCACTGCATAACCATATGCGCTTATAAAATCTTTTTCCACATACCTCATCACATCGAGTTGTTTCATTATGAGAGCATGTCTCAATGTAAAAAGATTGTTATTTGTGTACAATATGATGGTGTACACCTTGTGACGTGTACGCGTGTACATCAAAAATGTATTAATATATGTGAAGGAATTGTACATATATAGCTGGATTACTGGTTGTATACTAAAAAAATATCAAATTACATAACAAAATAGATCAAATCAAATTGAAAATAATGTACATGACAATAGGTGTACACACATTTTGTGTGTTATTCATATTTAATAATTTTTAAATTTTGATTTTAGTTTATTTAATTGATTTTACGATGCATCTAATAATGTAAATATATGTGTTCAATCAGAATGTTGTTGTACATAGTTGGTTAATTTTTGGCTAACTCAATAGACAATTGTTAATTTTTTGAAAGTTTGGAGGTAAAAATAAAAGCAATTAAAAGACTAAACATCATTCGTGCATTTATAAAGATGTACTAGAATTATCGATCAATAAGTTTGTGGATTAATTTAAGTAGAAATATGCACAATTAAAATTTTTTGGGTTAAAAACAAATTTATACATAATGTAGAGGACCAAATGTGAAAAATACTCAAAATTGCCATTGATGTCTTCGAGCTTCTCGTGATGGCGAGAGACGAGTTCACAACTTCTGGAAAGTTGTTAAAATACAATACATAAGCTGAAGAGATGTAGCAACACATCATAAGAGATGACGAAGAAGAGCACAACAAATTGGGGCCTTCAACGAAATAGGAGAGTACGCGAAGCATTTGCGGCATGAGCTTTGTTCATATCAATAGCGTTAGAAACATGTTGCAGAACAAAGTTGAGGCGGAGATGAGCTTGAATCTGGGTGGCTATGTTCAGGTGACGACATGGCAACGAGAATCTGACAAAGTGACCTTAGAGAGACCACGATGCCGCTCAGCTTCTTCATCTTCTTTGCCATTAAGCTATCGTTTTCTAGTATTTTTTTTTTAATTTTTGTATCTTTAAATTGTTTCTCTGTTACAAAGAAAGAGAGAAAGAAAAGAAAATAAGATTAAGAATTGTGGGACCCATTTAGTTATAAGAATGGACTTAGTCAGTTTGTAATCACAAAAAACTACCCTAAAGGCAATAACTGCTGTATAATGTAATAAAAAGTCATAAACTGCCTCTGAGTATAAATCACTTATTCATAAATATCTCAATCCGTTTGCATTTTGACAGCACAATAACCGACCCAATTAGAGAGGATCGATTAGTCACCTACGCTATTCACCATTTTCTTCCATGATGACATACGTCAAATTGATTGATTCACAGGATAGGGGATTCTGACACGACGTTGTCTGCATTTCTTCGCTTGAAATGATGGACGTCGTCGGAAAATTGAAGCTTCACCAGAATTTTCTTTTATCCTTAACCGATGCTTTCATTGAAGTATCTTAGATCTCCGGATTATAGAATTGAGATTACTCGAGTTGATTCACAAAAGAGTCTTTGTCGGGCCGTTAAACTAAATGCCGACTCTGTTGAGTCCCTTATGAACAAGTTAAATTTAACCCTTCATCAACATCACTCTTACCATCTGGAAAGCTTCACCACATGCCAAATCACATGAACTTGAAACAGTTAGGCAAAGACTGATTTCCTAAGGAAGGAGACGAAGCATGTCCTACGATAAAATTTTTAATCAAAACTAATCCGGATGTTATAGAATCTGACAAAAGAGAATCCAAAGATAAGACCTCCACTACAAAGAGCTTTAAACTTTATTATTCAATTGATCCCAGGAAATAAATAAGAAGATGAAAGCTTTGCCCAGAAGATCAATTGAAAAAAACATCAAAATAATCGCCTGAGCGAAAGGGAAATCGCCATACGCAAAGTCAAAATCTATCTATGATCGAAAATATAAACAACAAAAACCAAAACCTCTCTCCTTCTCTCTGTTTTCTTCTGAAAATATGATTTTGTTAAGAAGAAAATAGAGAGGATTTCCTCTCTATTGTTTTTTATCAAGATGAGTTATGGATTTTTTTTTTGTTTTTGGTTACTATTAAATTGTTATTAGGGATTGAAAATCAGAATTATCAAAATAATAATCGTAGATGAATTAAAAAGTACTCGAAACTACTTTTTAAATGATTTAAAACATATTTATTTATTAAAAATTGGAAAATATTTATTAGAAATTAAGGAATATATGTAGTTAGCTGATACATAAATTTATATTTCTTTCGATATAAATAGAATCACAAATACAAAACAAAAAAAAACAAAAAGAAAACCCTTCCATTGGATAGCAAATGTGACAATATTAATTCATGCAGTTCTATTAATAGGAAGAATTTCATGGAACACAACATAGGAAACTATCATAAGCTGTAGAGTCTGTTCATGCAATTTTAATATTATTTTAATTTTGAAAATATCAACAACAACAACAAATAGTTCACTAAATAGCGCAACGATAATACTGAAATTAAGATAAAAGTTGTTCGAAGATATTAGTTTGGATCGAGTGGAAGCTTCTCACTCAACCAGAGTTTGACCTTAGTCAATACGCTCACAGTGATTTCAAGACCAAGCCTGCACAATGACATAACCTAATTAGACAAAAAAGATGTTCAAACAAAAATGGTAGAACAAAACAAAGTAAAATCATTAATGTTTGTTTTATACGTTCGGAATTGTACAAACGAAACTTCTCCAAATTCATCATCTATAAGGGAGGCAGCAGTTTCTTTTGCATAGCATGAAGGAATCATAGTATCGACTGCAAAACAAAATAATCACAAAGAGTTCTTATATGTATAATTATCATTATACATAAATTAACATTATACACATACGGTTTCCACGTATAAGTAGGATTGACTGATATGAAGCACGAACTGCAGCCCCAGCAGTATTTATCATTTTGTTAGGTATTCTCCTGCATGGCATAAGTCTACATGTTATATATGTAACTTAATTAAGTTATAAAAACTAATTAATGAGTACTAGAAGAGTATATGTACATACCAAGGGTGTATCCCTATTACAACTCGCATATTTCTCGTATGATCTCCAAGGGCGTTCCACTTTGCAAAGTGGAGAGCTACTTGTGCACCTTGCCCGACACCTCCTACTCCTTTTATGACTAGAACACAAAAACGCCTAACGATTAATATGCTTGATATATATAAAGTAGATAGATCTCTTACCATCTGCTGGTTCTGTCGATAAAATGTTAGCAACACGTTCAGCTGCTGAATCAAACTCATCCTGACTAGTTTGCGTAGTCACATCAGTCATACCCACGTTGCACCCTGATTCAACAAAGAGGGTTTTATTTTACCAACTATTTAAATTGTTTGCCCTCATAAATATTGGGTTTTTTCTATATAAAAAAAATATTTGTAGAAGTTTTAGAGCAAGGAAAGTTAAATATAACCCAAGTCATCTTACAGGAATTTGTGGGCGCTCCACCTCCAGGTGAATGTGCATTAATACTTTGACCAGAATCCAGACAAATCCATTTGATCTATGCATAAAATATTTTTGTTGTACGATGTTAATAAAGCAAACATTAATTGGTTTATTATTAGCACTATACTTACATTTCTAAGATTTAGTCTTCTCACAATCTCAACTGAACTGAAAACAGAACAGAAACATAATGAAAAAGCACAATTTGAATACAATAAGTTAAGAGTTAAGAGAGACAAGATGGAGTTTAAATATGGTTAATACATAAAACATATAAATTAGATAAGAAGAATTTTTCTTTGATCCTTTAGAGACAAAGGAGCATATACCACGATATGAGACAAGGCATGTGATATATAGTGTTACCTATAGCTATTTTTATGCACATCATGCAGCCAAACTATAGTGGCTCTATGCTCTCCTTGAGGCCCCACAACACATCTATTTCCAGTTCTAAGTCCATTAGTTCTACTACCTGAGAAAATTTTAGCAAAATAAATGTTTGGGAGTAATATATATTCCACATTTTAACAAAAATCACAAAAAGCAACCTTCACAGTAACATTTTGAGATAAACGTATGATACAAGGTATGGAGGCGCCAAAGAAAATTGAGAAGATTTGTTTATGGTCATCTAAAGTAGACTTTACAATGTTATATACCAAAGAAATTGAGAAGATTTGTTTATGGTTATCTGGAGTGCGTATAGAAGAAAAAACAAACCAGGGGCCATGAGTTTTATCAGAATAAATTATATAATCTGCATGTATACTTAATCCATTCTATGGTGATACGAAACAGAAGAAAATTGAAGGAAGAGATTATGCAAATGTACACAAAAGAGGTGACGTAAATCTCTGCGAAACCAAAAAAGATAAGCTTCACAACTTGATATCATTTTCTTTTGTCAAAGATATAACAGAAGAACAAGAAATAAACAAACAAAACATGCAAAATGAAGGGAAAATACATACTAGAAGCCGCCATGTTATGATGACCGACTAACTTTTTTTTTTAATAAACTCAGGATTGTAAGTTTATCTTTTGAGAGAGGACTTTAAAAAAATCAGTGATATAGATGGTGATTTTGTGAGGAGAACTTAATTTGTATTTATACACCAGAAGTGGCAAAATGATAATGTGAGACTGTGAGAGAGAAAGGCTTTTCTGTCTATATAAATCAAAATGTCAATTGTTACTTGGCCACTAACTAATGAAAGAAATCCTTTTTAAAAGAATGCTCGGAATCCAATAGTATGTTTATCATCGGTAAATTCATTCTAGTTCTACAAAATAAATAATGTGAATGTTCTGTAGGAAAAATAATAAAAGAACAGCATATATATACACATATATATATATATAATGAAACTAAATCTAAATTACATATGCTATATATTTGTATTTACTATTACTAACAAAATGAAACTTATGAGGTAGACTTTATGTAGTAGACTTACCGCTTGATCTAGAGAACCAATAAAACAATCATTTTCTAATAGCTATACTTTATGGCATGCACACCTACGTACATTTCGATATTATATCTTAGTAGTTTTGTTTGGTTGTTCCACTTGCTAATTTTAAAAAAAATGGTATATACATTATGCACATTTAGAAAATCACGACAGCTATACAATTCAATTTATCATTTTTATATTTTGTCAGCAGCATAGATTATCGATCTCTATCAACAATTAGCATAATATGTATTGATTATGCGTACACCTATAATATACTAAGAAGTGAGTCGTTTCAAATGACCAAGTGAGTCACGAGTGTGGTCCAAAATCAAAGTATACGCATTTGGCAAATCACTAACAGATATTAATCCTGTAATTAGTATAAAATTAAATCAAAGAACCAAAAAAGAAATGAAAATGTTGACTAATGGTTACAACTACAAGGAAATGAGTAAATTTCAAATGACTAAGTGAGTCATGAGTGGTCCAAATTCATTGTTCATTCGAAGAAACAAGTAAGTAAAACGTCCAATATGAATTATACTTGGCCACTAATTAATCAAAATAAGAATTATTACTTAGACTTTTATGTAGTAGACTTACCGCTTGATCTAGAGAACAATAAAACAGTTCATTTTCAAATATTATATCTTAGTAGTTTTATTTGGTTGATCCAATTGATAATTAAAAGAAAAACGGTAGATACATTATACACACTTAGAAACTCGCAACAACTATATAAATTCAATTTAGCATTTTTATATTTTTTGTTAGCAGTATAGATTATCGATCTCTATCAACAATTAGCATAATATGTATTGATTATGCGTACACCTATAATATACTAAGAAGTGAGTCGTTTCAAATGATCAAGTGAGTCAGGAGTGTGATCCAAAGTCAAAGTATACACATTTGGCAAATTGCTAACAGATATTAATCCTATAATTAGTATAAAATTAAATAAAAGAAATGAAAATGTTGACTAATGGTTACAACTACTAAGAAATGAGTAAACTTCAAATGACTAAGTGAGTCATGAGTGGTCCAAACTCAAATAAATTCATTGTTCATTTGAAGAAACAAGTAAGTAAAACGTCCAATATTGACAGTTTTCTTTTGTTTCTTTTGCTATTTTATAAAAAAGTCACACAATTGTCTTAATGTTGCTGGAGAAAAGCTATTAGATAGATGTAAAGGAGATCAGCAAAAATAATAAAGTTTTGTTATACATAAAATATCACAAAGAAAGCAATTTGTCACCATTAGCTCAATTCCTTGTTACATACAACTCTGCGTTACTTTGTACATGCCTAAAATCCTCAATATTTCTCATGCCGCCAACTATAAGAGACACAAATGTTATGTTTAGATAAATAAGAATGAATCAATAATCTCCGGATTCAGATGAGTTACCTCACACATTTTTTAAAGCTGCTTGGCCAATTTTTTTCACTGAGGTCAAATAAGAACAATCCATTTATTTGTTTCTTCGTTCAACATATTATGATTTTGTTACTAAGACACCATTCGGGTGGACACTTATTATTGGAACAAATAATAGTTAAAAAAAATTATTTGAGCAAATAAATAGATCACTGCAAACAAACAAACTAAAATATTAATATTATTATTTTTTCTTTTTGAAATAGTAAAATGATCTATGCAAAATTCGTAGATGACAAAGAAAATGTAGAAAAGTGCTAAATTGTATATGGAATATTCCTATATTATACATGAAAAAAACATGTTTCCATTACCAAATTGGTGCATACTAGGTTTACGTAGCATATTTGATCTCCTATATTGCTCTTATGTTTGACATAGATACGTTGGATGACAATCAAAACTTTATCTACACTTTTTCTTTTTGATCACTTTGTTGTCATCGTGCAGAAACAGTTATCCTTTGTTGTCATAGGGTTTTGGTCTTGGGGCGCTTTTGGTTCCTATTAGTGTGCTCTCTTTTTTTCTCGTGAATATTTGTAACTTTTTTTTTGTGTGCACATAAGCAACTTTATTGTACTTTCATCTAAAAAATTCTCAAATTGATATTTCTTTTTCCGTCAAGATGAGTTTTGGAGGATCAAGAATTCTTAGTAAAAAAACTTGATTTTTGGTTACTATTATTAAATGTGCTGCTAGGGATGAAAATTCAGACTTATCAAGTTACAAAAATAATAATCGTAGATATATTAAAATTACTCGAAACTGCTTTTTAAATAGTTTAGTGTATTTAAAATCTATTTATTTATCAAAAAGTTGAACAAAGATTGATAAGAAATTCAGGAATAAATCATGTTAGATGATACATAAACTGATATGTCTTCTGATATAAATAGAGTCTCAAATTCAAAAAGAAAAAGAAAAAAAGAGTCCGTTGGATACCAAAAGTGACAATCTCATGCAATTCAATTAATAGGAACAATCTCATGCAATTCAATTAACAGGAACAATCTTATGGAATTTTAATTAATAGGAACAATCTCATGGGAACAACATAGGAAATATCATAAGTTTAGAGTCTGTTTCATGCAGTTTTAATATTGTTTTAATTTTGAAAATATCAACAACGACAATAGTTCACTAAATAGCGCAACGAAAATACTGAAAATTAAAATAAAAGTTCATCGAAGATATTAGTTTGGATCGAGTGTAAGCTTCCCATTCAACCAGACTTTGACCTTATTCAATACGTCCAAAGTGATCTCATGACCAAGCCTGCAGAATGACATAACCTAATTAGACAAAAAAAGATGTTCAAACAAAAATGGTAGAACGAAGCAAAGGAAAATATGTTTATACGTTGGGAACTGTACAAACAAAACTTCTCCAAATCCATCTTCTACAAGGGAGCCAGCAATTTCTTTTGCATGGTCTAAAGTAACCATAGGATCGACTGCAACACAAAACAATCACAAAGAGTTATTATATTTATTTATATATATCTCATGATCCTATCTATCTATTGCGAAAAACAAATACATAAATTAACATTATCCACATACGATTTCCACGTATAAGTAGGATTGACTGATTCCAAGGACGAGTTGCAGCCCAAGGTGCAGGATTTAACCTGTTGTCAGGTATTCTCCTGCGTGGCATAAGTCAACATGTTATATATAACTTAATTAAGTTATAAGAACTACTTAATATTAACATGAGTACTAGAAGAGTATACACACACCCAGGGTGTATCCCTATTACAAGTCGCATAGATATCCCATAATTTCCAAAAGCATTCCACTTTGCAAAGTGGAGAGCTACTTGTGCACCTTGGCCGACACCTCCTACTCCTCTTACCACTATAACACAAAAACGTCTAGTGGTAATAAGCTTTATATATAGTGTATAGCAATGTTAGGTTCTATCGATATTATATACCATTTTCTGGTTCTATCGATAAATGGTAAGCAACACGTTCGGCTTCAGAATCTAACGGCTCCTGCATAGTATTAGTAGTAGTACTGCACCCTGATTCAACAAAGAGGATTTTACCAACTGTTTTCTCAAAAAAACTAAAAGAAAAAAATGTTTTTAGAAGTTAGAGCAAGGAAAGTTAAATATAAACCAAGTATTCTTACAGGATTTTGTGGACACTCGACCTCCAGATGTATATTCAACAGTACCAGAATCAAGACAAATCCATTTGATCTACGCATAAATTTTTTTTTTTGTACGATGTTAACAAAACAACCATTAATTGTTTTATTATTAGCATTCTATGTTCACTGATACTTACATGTCTAAGATTTAGCCTTGTCACAATCTCAACTGAACTGAAAACAGAGCAGAAACACAATGCGAAAAGCACAATTTGAGTACAAATAAGTTAAGAGAGACAAGATGGAGTTTAAATGGTTATTACATAAAACAAATAAATTAGATTAGAAGAAATTTTTTTTGATCCTTAAAGACAAAGAAGCATATACAACTATATGAGACAAGGCATGTGATATATAGTTTTACCTGTAGGCATCTTTCTGCAAATCATGCAGCCAAACAATAGTGGCTCTATGCTCTCCTAGAGGCTCCACAACACATCCATCTTCAGTTCTAATTACATTACCTGCGAAGATTTTAGCAAAAGAAATGTTAGTACCCCAAAAATCACAAACAGCAACATTCACAGTAATATTTTGAGATAAACATATGATAAAAGGTATAGAGGCGCCAAAGAAAATTGTGAAGATTTGTTTATGGTCATCTGGAGTGCGTATAGAAGAAAAACCAAACCAGGGGCCATGAATTTTATCAGAATAACTTATATAATCTGCATGTATACTTAATCCCTTCTATGGTGATGTCAAACAGAAGAAAATTGAAGGAAGAGGTGATACAATTTTCTTTTGTTAAAGATATAACAGAAGAACAAGCAATAAACAAACAGAACATGCAAAATGAAGGGAAAATACATACTAGAAGCCGCCATGTTATGATGATCGACTAACTTTTTTTTTTTAAAGTTTATCTTTTGAGAGAAGTTTTAGAAAATCAGTGATAAAGATAGTGATTTTGTGAGGAGAACTTAATGTGTATTTATACACCAGAAGTGGTGAAAACATAAATGCGACACTGTGAGAGAGAAAGGCTTTTCTGTCTATATAAATCAAAATGTGAATTATTACTTAACCACTAATTAATGGATGTAATCCTTTTAAAGAATGGAAGAAATCTAATTGTATGTTTATCATCGATCGTGCATACCTAAGGACTAAAAATAAATTATTTCTATTTCTACAAAATAATAATGTAAACGCTTTGTAGGAACAATATAATGAAATTAATCTAACTTATATATGCTATATATTTGTATTTACTATTATGAAATTAATCTAACTTATATATGCTATATATATTTGTATTTACTATTATGAAATTAATCTAACTTATACATGCTATATATATTTGTATTTACTATTACTATCAAAATGGAAATTATGAGCTAGTTAGACTTTCATGTAGTAGACCTACCGCTTGATCTAGAAACCAATAAAACAATTCATTTTCTAAAAGCTATACTTTATGGCATGCACACCTACGTACATTTCGAATATTATATCTTAGTAGTTTTGTTTGGTTGATCCACTTGCTAATTAAAAAAAAATGGTATATACATTATGCACATTTAGAAAATCACAGCAGCTATACAAATTCAATTTAGCATTTTTATATTTTTGTCAGCAGCATAGATTATCGATCTCTATCAACAATTAGTATAATATGTATTGATTATGCGTACACCTATAATATACTAAGAAGTGAGTCGTTTCAAATGATCAGGTGAGTCAGGAGTGGGGTCGAAAATCAAAGTATACGCATTTGGCAAATTGCTAACATATATTAATCCTATAATTATTATAAAATTAAATAAAAGAACCACAAAAGAAATGAAAATGTTGACTAATGGATACAACTACAAGGAAATCAAATGACTAAGTGAGTCATGAGTGGTCCAAATTCATTGTTCATTCGAAGAAACAAGTAAGTAAAACGTCCAATATGAATTATACTTGGCCACTAATTAATCAAAATAAGAATTATTACTTAGACTTTTATGTAGTAGACTTACCGCTTGATCTAGAGAACAATAAAACAGTTCATTTTCAAATATTATATCTTAGTAGTTTTATTTGGTTGATCCAATTGATAATTAAAAGAAAAACGGTAGATACATTAAACACACTTAGAAACTCGCAACAGCTATATAAATTCAATTTAGCATTTTTATATTTTTTGTTAGCAGTATAGATTATCGATCTCTATCAACAATTAGCATAATATGTATTGATTATGCGTACACCTATAATATACTAAGATGTGAGTCGTTTCAAATGATCAAGTGAGTCAGGAGTGTGATCCAAAATCAAAGTATACACATTTGGCAAATTGCTAACAGATATTAATCCTATAATTAGTATAAAATTAAAAAAAGAAATGAAAATGTTGACTAATGGTTACAACTACTAAGAAATGAGTAAACTTCAAATGACTAAGTGAGTCATGAGTGGTTCAAACTCAAATAAATTCATTGTTCATTTGAAGAAACAAGTAAGTAAAACGTCCAATATTGACAGTTTTCTTTTGTTTCTTTTGCTATTTTATAAAAAAGTCACACAATTGTCTTAATGTTGCTGGAGAAAAGCTATTAGATAGATGTAAAGGAGATCAGCAAAAATAATAAAGTTTTGTTATACATAAAATATCACAAAGAAAGCAATTTGCCAGCATTAGCTCAATTCCTTGTTACATACAACTCTGCGTTACTTTGTACGTGCCTAAAATCCTCAATATTTCTCATGCCGCCAACTATCAGAGACACAAATGTTATGTTTAGATAAATAAGAATGAATCAATAATCTCCGGATTCAGATGAGTTACCTCACACATTTTTTAAAGCTGCTTGGCCAATTCGTGGCACTGAGGTCAAATAAGAACAATCCATTTATCTGTTTCTTCGTTCAACATGTTATGGTCGTGTTACGAAGACACCATTGGGCTGGACACTTATTATTGGAGCAAATAATAGTTAAAAAAGAATTTTTGGAGCAAATAAATGGATCGTTGCAAACAACAAACAAACTAATATATTAATAGTAGTTTCTTTTTCTTGAAATAGTAAAATGATCGGTCTAAAATTTGTAGATGACAAAAAAATGTAGAAAATGCTAAACTGTATATGTAATATTCCTTTTTTTGTAACATTATATATATATATATATATATATATATATTTATATATATATTATAAGATAAAGAATGGGTATGGGCCTTAAGTTTAGCTTACAAGGGAGGTCAGATACAAAAAAAAGCTAGAGCGACCTTTGTTAATTTATCGGTTTTATCATTACGAGATCTAGAAAGATGAACAAAACTTGATTTCGACGGAACATAAGAAATTTGATGGATGTCTCTCACGATTTCACCTGCATGTTGAAGTTGATTGCTCGGATGAAAGTTGCATTGTTAGAGAAAACTTTGAGTCTTGTTATCTCGTGGTTCCCTGCGGAGATAAGGGCCAATTTGAGAACGAGAGCCTCTGCCATAAGAGGTGAGTTGACTGGTTTCTGAGTCCTTGATCCTTCTTTGGTTGATGTTTCAGTAGGGTCCAAGATGATCCAGAAAATTCCGGCCCTCTTAGAGTGTTTGTCCCAAGATCCGTCCGTATGGCATGAAGTCGTTTGATGGGCCGTCGAGGCTTGTGGAGGGACTGCTCCTACTTGACGTATTAGGTCGTTGATGATGTGTTGATTTCCTTGGGCAAACTTCCATTCACTCACTAATCGTATACCTTTTGATGTTGTTTCTTCTGCTGATAAGACTCTTCCTTCAAACAAGAGTGTATTATTTGCTGTCCATATGGCCCAAGCGATCCAAGGGGTTACGTTATTGGAGATTCCAGAAGGTGGAAGGCATGTTGCGTTTCTGAGTTTTCTTGAAGAGTTTATGATATCCTCTTTCGTGGCTATGTGAACCACTTGTTGTAGAGGGATTTTTCCCACACTTCTTTGGGAAACATGTAAGAGAAGAAGGTATGACTTGCAGTTTCTCTCTCTTGGCATCTTGGACATGATATATTAGTTTGTATGCCTCTTCTGTTGAGGGTTTCTCCTAACGGTAAGGCTTTCTATATGATTGACCAAAAGAACAACTGCATTTTTGGCGAGAAGTTCCCTCCCCACACATATTTAAACCAATTATACTCAAGGGGGTTCAGAGGTGGACACATGCTAGGCTCCAATGTTGCATAGAAATAACCCGATTTAGTGGAATATGCTCCTGAGAGGAGTGGTTGCCATACGTATATATCTTATGCTCCCATTTGGCTTGGATTTATACACTATATCTGAGCTGCCAGATGGGGTAAGAGCCTATCAATTCTCTCTTTGTTCCATTTCATGTATGTAGTGAGAAGATCAACACAGTGAGGTCTAGTGCTTCCTCTGGAATAGGGCCAAATGGTTTAATATTTTAGGCGAGTGATATCCATGAGTCATTCCAGACTCTTGTCGTTTGACCATTCCCAATTGCTCTTCCTAGGTTGCTCTTTAGGAGATCTCTACCATGGAATATGCTTCTCCATCCATGGGAGCAGGACAAGGGTGCTTGAACCTCTAGGAACGGTTTATTATGGCAGTACTTTCCTAAGAGGACCCGGGCCAGAAGGCATCCTGGTTCTGTAATGATCCTCCAGGCTTGTTTGGCTAGGAGAGCCTGGTTAAAGGTTTGGATATCTCTGAAGCCCAACCCTCCTAGAGCTTTAGGTTTAGATAGATCTTTCCACAAGACCCAACAAAGTTTCTTCTTTCTTTCTGTATTGTTCCACAAAAACCTTGTTAGGATTGACTGTATTCTTTTGCAGAGGCTCACCGGGAGTTCAAAACATGACATAGAGTACGAGGGGATAGCTATGAGGATTGATTTCAAATTGGTGAGTTTTTCTGCTTTAGAGAGGAGTTTTGTGTTCCAGCTCACTGTTCGTTGTCTGATTCTATCTACAATTGCAGTAAAAAGTCTTTTTCCTCCTACCAAAATGCTCTGGCTGTCCTAGGTACTTTGCGAAACCTCCCTCTTTTGATATATCAAGGATTTGCTTCGTTGATTCTTTTATATCTGCTGGTGTTTTGCTTGAGAATATCTTTTCAATGTTTATCTTCTGGCTAGATGCTTTTTCATACTCTTCGAAGATGTTTTTAGTTTCTGGCAGCTAGTAGTGGAGGCATAGTGAAAAAAACATAGTATCATCTGCAAATAGCAGATGATTGACCCGCTTGCTTCATGTAACTACTCTTATGGCTTGTACGGATCCCTCTTTCTCAGTTTTTTTTGCATAGACCTAATAGGACTTCTCCGCATAGTATAAACAAATTTGGGGGGTCTCCCTATATTATTCCACTGCTTGGCTTAACTGAACCCTGAACTGAATCATTAATCAGGTAGGAATATGTAACCGTTGAGATACATTGCATTACCCAGTTGGTCCATTTAGCATGGAAACTTAGCCTTTGAAACACTTGTTCTATGAAACGCCATCCAATTCTGTGGTAGGCTTTGGGCATATCTGTTTGACTGCCATTGTACATCTTTTTTGAGCGGTAAAAGGTCTTTAAGTATCGAAGCATTTCATGAGTTATCAGAGCATTGTCAGTGATTTCTTTCCCTAGTATGAAAGCATATCAATTCTCTGAAACTATGGCTTTTAGCAGTGGCTTCAGACGTAGGGAAAACATCTTTGAAATGATCTTATATAGACACTTCATAATGCTATAGGAAGTAGTCAGTTACTTTCTTTGTTCCAGTAGTCTTCGAGATGAGTTTTACATGTGTTGCATTTATATTTTGCGAGATGTGACCTGAGATGAAGAAAAGTTGGATTTCCTTGATGACTGCTGGCCCTACAACCTCCCAATTAAATTGAAAAAAGCTAGCTGAGAAGCCATCGGTTCCTGGTGCCTTATAAGGATGTATAGCAAAGGTAGCATCCTTGATCTTTTTTGGTGTAGGATCCTTAGTTAATTCCTCATTTTGTTGTTGTGAAATGCAGGCCCTGAGTGCCTTTGTGACTGTTTTTGTTACATCAACATATGCAGATAGAAAAAGCTGTTCATAGAAGTTGGAGATTACTCCAGCGATTTGTTCTTTTTAAGCCAAAGTACACCATTCTCGTCTTCTGTGATCGACATTCTATTCTTTGCCTTTCTTCCTTTGGTGACTACGTGGAAGAAGCCAGAATTGGCATCTCCTAAGGTTAACCTGAGTTGTCTACTTCTCTGTTGCCAATATTGTTCCTCTTTCTTATAGGTTTGGAGCAAATTGAAATTAATTTATTGTATTAATTGTTCATTTGGAGTTTCGCTAGACATGGCCAATTCTAGTTGTGATCGGAGTGTTCCCAAAGTTTTGCTACTATTTTCCTGGAATTCCTTGCTCTATTTGCAGATACCACTCCGACATAGAGATAGTCGATTCTCCACTTGTAGGTGAGATTATTTTTTCCCGACCTCTTTGATAAGATGTTTAACTTTCGGGTTATCTTTGAGGCATCTACCATACCTGAATATTCTCATTCCTTTTTTCCGTGTTGTGTCTAGGAATGTTAGGAGAGGCCTATGATCTGAGCCTTCACACTTGAGGTATTGGCATCGCCCAGACGGATACATATATGTCCAGGCGCTTTTGCTAATAGCTTTTCCGATGACCTCCTCATAATAGGAAATTTCCATGATGCTTAATATCAAATAAATCGTTTTGAGATAAGAAAGTCCTAAATGCACAGAAAGTCCCTTTTGCTCTATCTCTACCTCCCCATTTCTCATTGTTGTTTACAATTTCATTGAAGTCTCCTATTAGATACCAGGGTTCTCCTGCCAGGGGTTGTAGTGTGGTAAGTTCATTCCAAATCCCCTACATTTTGGCGTGGTCTGGTTCACCATATACGAAGGTATCTGAGAATTAGATGCCTTTATAAGAGATCTGTGTGTTAATGTAGTTTTGTGTTGATGAATTCACTGTAAGATCTACGTCTGCTTTCCAGGTGAGGAAGAGACTACCTCCTCCTGGACTATGAGGGGGAACAACATGGTACCTTTCTGGATGGAGCCATCTAAGCTATGTGGTGACCATTTCCGTATTGTTTTTTGTTTCCATGAGGAAGAAGATGTCACGAGAGTTCCTTCGGTGGATCTCCTTTAGGCGCTGAACTGTGATAGGGTTCCCCAACCCACAACAATTTCAGCTTACTATGACTAAGGAGCCAGGTTTAGAGGAGCCCAAAAATCGGTGTCCTTCTTATCACTGCTGGAATCAACTGAATTGGTGGGTTAGTTGTGATACAACCCAGAATGGGGATCACACAAATGGTTGTTGGAAGCTTCAATCGGATCGACCTGATAAGTGATAGATTGGTCGATATGGCCGATATCCAAATAATAACGTGAAACAAATGTAAATGTAATGAGATGTGGTTTATACTAAGAAAAAAATAAGATAAATAAGCAAAGGATAGGATGGAATTAGGCTACTGGACGTGTGTCACTCTCAGCCTGATCAAGAGATGACCAAAGTGGATGGGATGGAGAAAAAGCTTGTTGGATATGTATCACTCTCAAACTTAGTCAATGGATGGGATGGAGGAGATGGATTGATAGACAACACAAAGCTCTGTAAAAGGAGAATTTAATAAACCTGGTTGCTCAAGAGCTGCTTCTTACTCTAAAGACTTAGACAATAGTTTTGATAAAACTAGAAAACTGCATATGCTTTCATAAAATTCAAAGTAGGGTTAATTACAATGAACAAACGACTTGAGCTTTATAGGCTCGAATAAGGGGACTCTATACAATACCTAACGGTCATAGACATGAGAAGGAAACAAAATAAGTTGCAAATAAAGTAGAGTCTTCAAAGGAGTGATCTTGGCAGATTTTATGGCTGTTAGAGGTGATTTGCTTGGCCATAAATTGGGAACTTGATTCTCTTTGAATCTGGACGGTTTGGTAGGATATGAGAGCTTCCTGGGAACCTTCTTGATGGATTGGAGGGACCTGAAGTCGTGCATAAACTCAAGAGTAACTGTTGGACCTTTAATTGCCAATATTCCAAATTAGGCAAGTTGAGGTTAATGAGGATTCTCCTAATCTGCTGGATGGTGGAGCACGGTAGGACGCCTAGGATTTATTTTATACCTTATGTATGGTCTAGAGTATCTCCTAACTTCCAAATAAAAGTTTGGTTTGAGCCAAATTGAATTGGTTGGCAACTTTCCCCAATTGATGTCGGTTTGGCTTGTTTTGAGAAATTAATTGTATCTTGGGTTTACGATGTTCAATTCTTCTGATTTTGGCCATTATAGAAATATAATAATCCCTTATTTAAGCCCTTGATTAATTATAGAGAAGCCACTTCATGGTTAAGCTGAAATCCACTTCTAAGGGTTGAGACTCGCAACTGGATGGGCTGGAAAACCTTATTTTTGCAAAATCCATAACTTCTTGCTCCGTGAAGATTTTATTGAAATTACAAGCCTCAGTGATTACTTGACGAATAATCCTCCTTGTAAAATTGGTTTCTTGCCAAAATACATTTTGCTTTCCGAGATATTCACCTTGGACTGAACCTCTAGCACTGGAACATCTACATTGGTTGGTATGGACAATTTGGTGAGACTCTAGCCGAGCTGCTGGTTTGATGGCCGCATCATTTCCTCCTCTTGTAAAGGTTTTTACCTCAAAACAGGATAAACTTCATCAAGATAGAGCAAGTTAGCTTTTATTCTATTTTGAAAAAGTCTAACCTTAGTATTGTTTCGGTTTGGGGATGGATTGAGCATTTGGTGGCTCTTCTTTGTAAAGATGGGAAATGATCAAACCTTTGTCCTGGAAATGGCCATTGCATCTCTTCTGGAGTTGATGGTCCTTAAAACTCTTGGTAGTCTTGTTTTTTACCATCATTGGAGTTGATCCTCCTAGCAACAAAAGATGATCCGGTGGGATCTCTTTGAAGCTTTCTTCTTTGCAACCTGAAAAATTTACAAAATCCTGGACAAAGACCTAGTGAATTATCTGATACAGGAGTTTCAAGAACAGAATGTGTTATGGTCGAATTTACCTTAGTTGCATCAGCATGTTGAAGAATGATATTCTCCTTTGGACAAATTTGGTTAGATGGTTGCCTTTCTTGCAACTTTTTACCTTGGTTGGTATGATCACCTTCTTGTGATAAATCAGTTCGGTTTTTATGTTCTTATTGAATTATACCTGGATCAAAACATCTTGGAAAACACAAGTGTATTATACCAAAATTAAAGAATTTATAAACTGTTAAAAACATAGAACAATTAACCTTTGTGGCAGTAAGAACATCTAGTTCTTTGTTTGCCTTGTGCTCACTTTGGTTTCCTGTACCAATCTCATTTTTTCTTGGACAAGACAAGTTTACTAATCTTGTCATGGAATTAATAACATTATGATGATCTAAAGTGAAAGTTACCTCAGGTTTTGGCACTTGAACAATACTTTGTTCATATTTTGGTTTCCACCCGTGGTGTGGATTTTGATTGAGTTCATTGGTTTGGTCCTTGGAACTTCAGTAAGCATATGGATCTCATCTGGTATCCATGTACCAAGAATATACACGTTTAAACCAGTATCTAAAGGTGATGTTAAACACTTACCTTAGTTTGATACTTTGATTACTGATTTTGCTTCTTTAAGCAACTTGAGTGGCATTATGTCTTGAGACTTCTTCTGGTCTATCACAAGGACTACGTTTGGTGGTTCCTCTTCCTTGAGTTTCTGTTCCTCAGTGCTATTACAAGATCTTTTGACAAAGACAAATGCATGACACTAGAATTGGGAACCAATAACCAGTTTGAAATAAACTATCACTCATTTAGATAATTCAGTTTTATCTTCTTGTGAAGTTTCTTTCAATACTTTCTCATCTGGACAAGTTACAACAAGGTGTTCTTTTCTATTAAATTTATAACTAGCCTGTTCCTCAAAATTAGAGTAAGAAGACTTACATTGGACTGTGCTGGTCGGATTGGACATCATGTATATCTCAGAATTGTTCTCTTGAAGCAACTTGGTTTGCTTTGTGCATTGAATTTCTTTCTGGTCCATTGAAAAGTTTGTACCTGGTGACTTGTCTCCGTGGGTTCTAGGATCCTTATAACCTGTACTAACAACTCTTGGACTTACCTTAGCCTTTACTTGCATAGTACTTTCTTCTAGTTTTTCTTTGGTCCTGATCAAAGTGTTTTGGCCGACACTTATAATCCTCTCTCTGGCCTTTGGGATGTCACCTTTCTGGTCTAAACAATGGACAATGGCGTGCCCCTGGTTTGGCTTAAATTTTGTCTTGTTGAGGCAAGACTCTTTGACCTTCTTGTACCACAACTTTCCTTGCTTCTTTGTAACTTTGAGTTGGATACCTCCATGGGTATAGTTCCTGGGTTTCAGAACTTGTAAAATCTGGTGCAAACTCATCCTTCATGACTTTTTAAGGGCTCTCCACGTTTTGATAGTTGGCTCCTTTTAAAACCATCTATCATCTTCTTCTTGTACCCACCATCTAAAGGTATCTCCTCTAAGTTGATCAATGGCATAAGACAGCCTCTCCTTTTTCTGGATGTTGTTGTAGTAAAAACATTCATCAAGGTTCTTCTCCCATCTTAGATAGCCTCTTTTCCTTGAAAAAGCAAAGAGTTGAACATTATCAGCAACATCATTATAATCAAAACGATAATTAAGAACATGATGGTTGTGGGCTTTAGGAGTTGGAGGTTGGTTGATCCTTGAAGGATCTAGTGGCTTGGGCTCGACATAGACATCCTTTGGTGAATCTCCAAATATTCTTTCTCCTTTCTGGGTTTGTTGGCCTTGCGCCTTAGTTCTTTTCTCCAGCTGAGCAATCTGGTTTCTGAGTTCTTGTAGAGCTGCAAATTGCTGGTTCAGTATGTCCATCTGAGTTTGGCCGTTTGATCCTCCCACCATTTCTTTTTGAAAACAATCTCAAAGAGTAAGTGAAGGTATAAGAAGTTTTAGTTGTGCAAAAGAACTAGAAATAATGCAACTTAGACTAAACAGAAAATTATGCAATGCTGAGACCGATATGATATAAACTATGCAACAAATGATATAAACTATGATGACTAATGATTTTATTTTATTTTCAGGATGCAAGCAACAAAAATGATGAAAAAATATGGAATACATATTTTCTTAACTTTCTAAATGGAAACAAATTAATGCAAACAACTATGCCTATATTTTTGTTTTTGGAATTTTCGTGGATCAAAAAAGCTAAAAACTTCTAATTTATTTTTCTTTTCTGGTTTTAAGAATAATGAACAGCAAGAACACAAAACATATGCATGAACAAAACTTGAAACAAAAAGACAGTTTTATGGCTTTTTCGATTTATGAATATAAAATAAAAGCAAAATTAAACATGATGCAAGGATAGAGTGGACCTGATTCAGGAGCTTTGAGCTCTGATACCAAAGGATACAAGCCAGAAAGGGGATCACACAAATGGTTGTTCGAAGATTCAATCAGATCGACCCGATAAGTGATAAATTGGTCGATATGGCCGATATCCAACTTAATAACCTGAAACAAATGTAAATGTAATGAGATGCGGTTTATAATAAGGAAAAATAAAGATAAATAAGAAAAGTATAGGATGGAATCATGCTGCTGGACGTGCGTCACTCTCAGCCTGATCAAGAGATGATCGAAGTGGATGGGATGGAGCAAAAGCTTGTTGGATGTGTATCACTCTCAAGCTTAGCCAATGGTTGGGATGAATGAGATGAATTGATAGACATCACAAATCTCTGTGAAAGGAGACTTTGATAAGCATGGTTGCTCAAGAGCTGCTTCTCACAATCACTATAAATACTTAGACAATAGTTTTGATAAAACTAGAAAAACTGCATATGTTTTCATAAAATTCAAAGTAGGGTTAATTACAATGGACAAACGACTTGAGCTTTATAGGATTGACTAAGGGGAATCTATAAAATACCTAACGGTCATAAACATGAGAAGGAAAAGAAACAACTTGCAAATAAAGTAGAGTCTTCAAAGGAGTGATCTTGAAAGATTTTATGGCTGCTGGAGGTGATTTTCTTGGCCATAAATGGGGAAGGACGGTTTGGGAAGATATGAGAGCTTTCTGGGAACCTTTTTATGGGTTGGAGGGTTCTGAAGTCGTGCACATACTCAAGAAGTAGCTGTTGGACCTTTAATTGCCAATATTCCAAATTAGGCAAGTTGAGGTTAATGAGGATTCTTCTAATCCTCTGGATGGTGAGCATGGTAGGACGTCTAGGACTTATTTTATACCTTATGTATGGTCTAGAGTATCTCATGGCTTCCAAATAAAGGTTTGATTCGAGCCAAATTAAATTGGTTGGCAACTTTCCCCAACTGATGTTGGTTTAGCCGATTTTGGGAAATTTGATTGCATCTTAGGTTTCCCATGTCCAATTCTTCTGATTTCTGCCACTAGGTATAATAATACCTTATTGAATCCCATGATTAATTATGGAGAAAGCCGCTTCATGGTTAAGCTGAATCCACTTCTAAGGGCTGAGACTTGCAAATGGATGGGCTAGGAAACTTCAATTTTGTAAAATCCATACCTTTTTGGTCCGTGAAGTTTTTCTTGAAATTCTAAGCCTCAGTGATTCTTTGATGAATAATCCTGCTTCTAAAATTGGTTTCATGCCAAAAGTTCTTATGGTTGCTGAGATATTTTCCTTGGACTGAATCTCTATCACTGGAACCTCTACATTGGTTGGTATGACAGTTTGGTGAGACTCTGGCCGAACTGCTGGTTTGATGGCCGTATCATGTTGCAGTGTCAGTTTCAGAGTTTGAAGGTCATGTTCCATCCCTAGTTAGAGTTCATGAGTGTCTCTTAGTTCCACTTCTTCCAGGTGAAGCCCGAGTGCCCGGTGAGTTTTGGATTGGTGATATCTTTCTTTTTATTGAGCTTGTTCCCGTAAGAATATCAAGAGTGATTATCACTGATCTGATGTAACTACCTGTGATGATTATATCATCAACATAAACTAGAATGACCATCCTCTTGGACCAGGGAGTGTAAACAAGGTGTGATCAGCTTCTGATTTCTTGAAGCCTCTATCATTCAAATTAGTACTCAGCTTGTGGTACCATGCTCTTGGAGATTGCTTCAGTCCATAAATGGTCTTCTTGAAGTCTTAGGAAATTTTCAGACCAAGCGCTCGAGACCAGGAGAAAGATGCATGTACGCCTCATCTTCTAGCTCTCCTGGGAGGAAAGCATTCTTGCGATCCATCTTCCATAATACCCACTCAAGATTTGTTTCAAGTGATAGAATGATCTGGATGGTGTGTAGCTTGGACACTGTGAATATGTGTCTACATAATCCTCTCCATATGTCTGAGTGAACCCTCTTGCAACCAGTCTTATCTTCTTTCTCTCGTCCTTAAGTAAACACTCATTTGCTTGATACTGCTTTCTTGCTCTTTGGGAGTCACTCATACCAAGTATCATTTTTGATCATGGCATAAGTATGATCCCCAACTAAGTCTCTCCATTTCTCAAGTTCCATTGCTTCCTCATATGATCTTTGTACATACCCTTAATCCAGACCACTGATGAAAGCTCGGTGCTCATGCAGAAATTGCGCAAAAGAGCATACTGCTGAGGTTGGGTGGGCTACTGCTTGACTATTGAAGTAGACTCTTGTGTTCACCCAATTGGAAGGATCTTTGGTTATCCTTGTACTCTTTCTCGATGGTTGAACCTGAGCTTGTTCCTCTTTCTGTTCTTCTTCCTCATGAACTTGAGTAGTCTCCTGATTTTATACACTCTCTTGATCATGAGCATCTGAACCATGTTTCTCTTCTGATTCTTGTTCATTTTCCCCTTAAAAATCAGGATGAGTGACTTCTTCGTGATATTTTTCAGCCTCTTGATTAGAAGGAGCGGCTCTAGTGGTCTCTTTTATTTTGGTAGACTAATTCCAAGGTTCTCCATAATAATTTCCAGGTTGTTAGCTTTGTATGATTTTTGAGACATATCTTTGAGCTCATCCCAATTCTTCTCAGCATAGAAACCTTTTCCTTCCATAAACTTCAAATATTTGTAGACAAGTACTCTTTTTGTTTCAGGTTTGTAGCACTGGTATCCTTTCTGTTTAGATGAATATCCAATGAAAATGCACTTCATGCTCTTTGCTTCCAGCTTGTGCCTTCGCTCTCCTGGTATCACGGTTCTAAAACGCGGCCGATTTGGACGTTTACTCGGCGTTTAAACGTTAATCGGCAAGGAACCGTGGCGTTTAAACGTTAATCTTCGATTTTTCCCCGATTTTTTATTAACTCGCTAGGCGGAGGTCGGCCGCACGCGTAGCGCCTAGCGTATTCCCGAACAGGGCCTGGTATCAACACAAAGCAAGCACATCCAAACACTCTAAGGTGATGAATAGATGGTCTGGTTTTGTTCAGCACTTCATACAGTGAGATATCCTTCAACACTTTGGTAGGGATCCAGTTGACTAGATAACATGCGTCACCACAACATCACTCCATAATTTCTTAGCAATATTTTCATGGAACATCATTGATATAGTCACCTCCATAAGGTGCCTATTTTTCTCTCAACCACACCATTTTTCTGAGGCATGTAAAGCAACTTGTTTGATGAACTATGTCATGTTTTTCGGATGATTTTTGATTGCATGGCTGACATACTCTCCTCCATTGTCTGACCTTAGTACCTTCACATTAGCCTTAAAATGGTTAGTGAAATAAGATTGAAAGTTCATGAATGCATTTAACACACGATCCTTAGAAGGAAGCAATGTAATCCAAATATACTTTGACTTTTTATCTATAAAGGTGACAAAGTACTTGTGATTATCCCAAGACAGACATGGAGACGTCGAGACGTCAGAATGAACTAAGTCAAAATATTTCTCATAGATGGTTTCTGATGTTGGAAACAAAGATTTAGAATGATTTCTTAAGATACATGCTTCACATTCTAAGTGGTTAAATGACATATCAGGCATGATAATTCCCAATGCATGAGTGTGAGGATGGCCTAATCTAGCATGCCAAGTTGTGATATCATAGATATTTGAGTTACTGATCATGCATAAATGAGAAGGAATGGAGAGTTTAGAGGGCTTAGTCTTTTGGAGATGGTATAAGCCACCATCGTTGTTTCCTTCACCAATCACCTTCTCTGTTTTAATCATGAAACTGAATATCATTAGGCCTAAAAACCACCTGAAAATTCAGGTCAACCGTGGCCTTGTTCACAGAAAGAAAGTTAGAGGCAAGACTAGGCATGTAGAGAAAAAGTGGATTCCCTATCAAACAGTTTAAGGTTCTATATTCATTCTATCTTCACTTTATCTCCACTAGCTATTGTTGCATTCCCTAAGGCATGCCTAGCATCACTAATAAGATTCATATCACTAATCATATGATGACTAGCTCCTAAATCTATAATGATTGGCCTAGAGATAAAGGAATGTGTACCATGATGCTTTGCGGAGATGATGGAATTGGATGCATTGATCAGTGAATCAATCTCACTCATTCTAATAGGACCATCATTGATCAATATTTTGTTTCCAAGTTCCTCCTCCATTCGAGTCACTGGTAAGTGTTGAGTACATAGATATACCTTCAAGCGCCTTTTATTGGCCTTTTTGTGTCATGGGAACATCACCATCCTTCCATTTTTATTGTGTATATCTTTGAGAGCTGACTTCCTTTCCTTTGTAAAGAGAGTATGTGATATTTGTTCTCTTTGAACTAGAGCACACACGCCATCTTGGTTAGGAAGCTTATCTTCCCTTAGAACATGCTTGATCAACTAGCTGTAGGATGGATTTAGATTCAGGAGAAGGCTGGAGACCTTGTCTTATTCATACCTCTCTCTTATGACCTCTAGATCAAAAGAGAAAGGCCTCAGTGCATCTAGCTCTGCCTAGAAGCTTTTGAACTTACCAAAGTATTGGTTAAACTCCACTTCTTCCTCGCTTAAGTTGTTGATAATCTTTTTGACTTCAAATACTTTGTTTGGGTTGGTAGATTCCCATAGACATTTTTACGACTCTCCCATAGATTTTCGGCAGTTTCACAGTGTGAGTAAGCCTCCAAGATTGATTTTGAGAGAGAGAGAGAGAGAGAGAGAGAGAGAGAGTTGTGAATGATCTTAAGTTCTAACTACTCTTCTTGAACCCACTTCTCTTCATTCTTCTGCCACTCGCCTGAACCTCGTCTTAAGCCATCCTCTTTGAAGCTTCCGCCTTTATGATGTGGATGTCCCAAAGTTCATGACTTCCCAAGGTAACTCTGACCACTCTTGACAATAGCAAGTAGCTAGAACCCTCAAGGATTTTTGGAATAAGGCTTTCTGTCTTCATTTCCTAGCTAATTTTCTTTTATCTAGTGGAAAAAACTATGGGCCAGTTGATAAATGCGAAGAATCCAGAAACTTGAAGAACTGAATAGAATTTTCAAAAATAGAAAGATTAGAAGCTTAAATTATGGAAGTAGAAGAGAGTTTATTGAAGTTTCGAAAACAAACAGATGAGAAGCAGAGTAAAGGAAACAGAGTAGGAAAAAAAAGAGTAAAGATGAAACATATTTTGATTTGCGGAAGTTGAATAAGAAAGACGCCTCAAGAGCTTGAGAGCTCTGATACCATGTTAGAATTGTGACTATAACTGAAGTATAAACTGAGAATGGCTAAAAGTTTATATAGAATGAGATGTTTGGTCTTTGTAAGAATGGTGGACGAAATTAGAGAGTAAGGGAGTGAGAAAGAATGAGAGAAATGGAGAATTTGTCTCCTTAAGTTTATTAGTTTCCTTGCATACAAAATATATAGGCAAACCATAGACAGAAGAATACAAACAAAATATAATAAAATAAGCAGCTTCTGGTCTGATCTGAAAAATGATAGTGACAACTCATCAACGGTCATCAAGGTCACAACTCCTTAAGTATAATATGTGACTTTGTCCATTTAAAGATCTTCTCTGCCTTAACACTCTCCAACAGTCATGTGGGTTTCTGAGAGACCACTTGGATGAGCTCTCCCTCCTCCTTTCCTTCCAATGTAAGCTAGGTAGAGTTTGGTTGCTTGAGAGACAAGACTGTACGGAAAGAGTTCAAATATTCCCAGCTTCTCTTCTATTCTACCAGATTACTCCTTCTGCTTCATATTCATCTTCTATTTGGTTCTTCATCTCAATACAAGGTTCTCTCCCTTCCTCATTGCCCATAAAAAAATTTAAGCAATAAGTCTTTGCTTAAGAGATTCCATTCCACCCGTGAGAGCTCGACGAGCTAGAGGAGAAATGGTGGAGATAACCAATACGAAAAAAGTCTCCGGCTAATTTTAGCTAAAAAGCATCATTGAAGCTTTGGAAATATATGAATCATAACACTCAATCAGCCTTAGACTTTGATAGTTTGTCTCAGGAGATCCAAGCTATCTTTTTTTTTTCAGATTTGCCATCCCACCATAATCAGGTGATAGCTAATTGGATACATTTTCAAAGAGAAACGAGAAGCTTGAAGTACATCATGTCATAAGAGGAGATTTTTGTTAGAAAAATTTGAATCATGATCAGTTTTCCAGCTGTGGAAAGACATTTAGTAGACCATTGACTAACTGTTTGCTTAATTCTATCTACAATCAATGTAAATAGGTAACTGTTTCTTCTAGCAAAATGTTCGGGCAAGCCCAAGTATTTCTCCACACCTCTTTCCTTGGGTATTTTAGATCACTTTTACTAACTCCTTGAGACTCAATAGTGTCTTTTTGAAAAAGGTATCCGGATATTTAATCTTGTTGATTAATTACCCTAAAGCCTCTCCATCTACGGATGATAGAGTTTGAGAGCTGAGCAGCTTTTCTAATCTGATTTTAGGAAGAACATAGTATCATTCATGAGTAGAAGTTGGTTAATTTGAGGGCTTCTTCTAGGCACAAGAATTTCATGAATAGATCCATCTACTTGGGCATTTTAACAAAGTCCATGAGAACTTCATTACATAGGATAAAGACGTCTGGTGAAACAGGGTCGCCTTGGCGGATCTCTACTTGGTTTTACCTTTTGTATAGGTGACCTGTTGATGAGAAAAGTGTAAGTAATTGCCAAAATGCATTGCATAACCCACATAACCCAATGCCAGTAGAATCCCAACCGACCACGAACAAACTCAATAAAGTCTAATTCAAGCCAATCATAGATACGTTGGACTTGGATGACAAAATCAGTACTTTATTTACACTTTTTCTATACACGAATTTAGAAATAGTTATTGCGGGAGCTAAGACGTTCAATAAGAATTTTAATTTGAATATAATAAAGTTTAGAGAAACTGTGGAAGAACAATTTTGTGAATAAATTTTTAAGATAATTTACTCCAATTGTACTAATATTATTGACGATGATATTAATGAATACAAGAACAAAACACAAGATAATACCATTTGAAGAGAGTATTCTAGATGTCAGGTAAGTAAGTCAAACAGCGTATATCAAATAATTGTCTTGGCTTTTTTTAGACTACTAAACTCGTTCCAACTACTCTGCATATCTAGGGCGCACGTGCCATGCCTCGATCCGTTGATCTTGACATGTTGTGTAACCGTTTGACCGTGGGTGATTATATCTTAGTTTTTCTCCGTTAGCTATATAGCTCACTACCTCGAGCTGCGAGGTAGCACTTTGGGCTGAAATACATTGGCTTTACCGATGGATCATGTGATCTCCGATTGAGCTTTTACTAACCAAATTTATGTACTAAATATTGGTTCAATAGTTGTCACCCAACCCATAAAGTGACACATGGGTCATATTGAATGGGTGGAGAGAACTGAAGGCGCGTCTTTTGCACGCGTTGATCTCGTCTGTTGGATGAGTAATTACACTTCTAATCGGATAGCTCGAGATTGGCGGCTCTTTTTGTCGAGATTTTTTCGAAGTGGATCATCTTTTTAATTGAATGGTCTAATTCAGAAGACAACAAACTGTCTCCTCCCGCACAGCATAACGTTTTGAAATTGTCATCATTTAAACGAGATTTATGGTTCAGATAAGAGAAAACATTGAGTCGCGATATTATGTTAATTTGGTTTTACACATCATACGAGGTATGATCCTATTGACGGTAGTGAGTGTGTATAAATTTGAATCTTGATCTTTCCTTGAATATTGGTTTTCCGATGGAGACACAATATTCCGCGGGAGATAACTCTGAGCTTACCAAAATTGTCAAAGCCCCAAGAATTTTTTTGATTGGAACTCTATTATATGTATACGACAAACTTTTACGTAGGTGGTCTCATTTTTTATATTCCTAGATTGTTAGTTTAGGTTTTGAGCTATGTTCAACTTGCCTTCTCCTAGATGTCTCTGAAATTTCAGGACGATTTTGGGTTTGATTGTAAGAGCACATAAGAAAGGAGTGAATTTCGACATTCAAGAGCTTATGGCTCTTTTTAACGTGAAGAAGACTTTTGGATCCAAAGGGTCTTTCTTTCTCAAACTTCACCATGTATGTCACATCTTTTATGGTTGCTCAAGTGAGGAATAATGGAAGATTAATGAGGCCGTAGTTGGTGACTTTGATTTTAATCTCATTCTTTTTGACTGGGACGTGTTTGTTGGTAACATTCACGAAGTCCATTTTTTGTGATTTCTCTTAGATATTGATTGATTAACCTCAACCCTTTTTGCAGATTCACCGGAGCCTCGCACCTTTAGTTCTCATTTCTAGAAGTTAATGGAACACATGTGGTCCGTCAATACTTCATGGCCCTCTTTCTCCAAACTGTGAGTTCATTGGGCTCTCGATACTCTTATTGCTACTCGAGAACCGACCAATACTGTATCATCTATCTGAGGTAAACCCTCATGCTTTTCGTCGATCCTTTTTGCGATATTGAATTTGATTGTTTCTGGCCATCTACCTTTGTAGAGGGAAGGCATGTGAACATTCCTCATATGTATGCTTCCTATTTCTCCTCGAACACTCTGACTAGGACAAGAAAGTCTTTGTCCCATCGTCAAGCAGGGAAGGATATAATGGGACTTTCCGTGTCAAACAGAGAGACAATACCTATCCTTTGCGTGCGTTGTTGGTACTTCGGAATGGGCTGAGGTGACACCGCTGATGGTTCCAGAAAGATACCAGAAGTTTTTCCCACTATTCCGAGTACTCAAGTTCGATCTCGAGAGGCCGAAGGTGTGTCAATCTCGCCTACAAAGAGAGTTCGACGTGAGGGGTATCGTGTAGTCCCTTATAATGGAAAAGCTAGTAACAGTGGCCCGTTACGGTGTGCTTTGACTATGTGAATGACGTTCCAAATTATGGAGAATCAGGAGGGCGCGACATACTTGCTGTGAAACCTAAATAGAATTGGGTGTCAGCTACCAGCTCTACGAAACCTTCGTCATAGAGAGACGTATTTGACAGCGGCGGTAGCTTTTGCGAAGGTATTGAGATGAGTTCTTTTTTGGGTTTCTTTACGTATTCATGTTTGCTTTAATGATGGCACTTTGTTGAGGTGATCAACCAGCTAGTGGCCTTTACGAGAAGCACTTACGGGAAAATTTAGAGAGTAGAGGACTTGAGGAGACGAGGAAAATCCTTTCACTTCATCACTATAAGAAAACAGTTATTTAGCGAGGGCTGTTTTCGTGGCTATTTCCTCGTAAATGAGGTTTTACGAGGAAATAGCCATGAAACACAAAAAGTCGTGCCACGTTTGTCGTACGACATATTTCCTCGCTAAAACCTCGTAATTTTACGAGCAAATATTTGCTCGTAAACGCGTGCCTAAATTTCCTCATAAAAGCCATGCCAAGCTTTCCTCGTTAAAACCACGTAAAGCCTTCCTCATAATGGACTCGTACAATTGTCCTCGTAAAATCCACGTAAACATTTCCACGTAAACTCCACGTAAAACTTTCCTCGTAACCTTCTCGTAAACTTCCCTCGTAATTTCCAGGTAAAATTTTCCTCGTAAACGACACGCTATATTTCATAGTTAATTCCACGTAACAGTAGCGACGAATTTACTTTGAAACTTAATTTTTCTGCATTGAAAATTAATTATAATGAAATATTAAAATCAAAACGCGTCGCGTTCAATTTTGAACGCAGCTGAGCAGTCTCATCTTCCCGTCACTGAGCATAAGACGATGTCTCTCTTTGGACATCGTTAACGGAACCAATCCCCAATCTACGTCCATTTTTCTTAAGGAAGACCTTGAAAAAAAAATTTAAATGTTAGGCACTAATACAAAATTAGATTTTAAACGAATAATAATAATTAAAAATTAAATTATACCTGCTCGTAGATCTCATCCAACCCGAGCAACAACTTCGTTGTAGATTTGCTCGGACCTAGGATCTACAAATTGTCCAGCGTTGTTCTTGTGGGTCCTCTCGTAAAGTTCCTTAAGAAATGGTAGAACTTCCGTCTCTTTGGCCTTTTTAAATTTTAAAAAATCATAAATAAAGTAAAATAGATATAATAAAGAATTGACTTAATTTAAATATTTACCATTCCTAGACGGACACCGGCGTGTGGTGTTTGACCCGAGGAGTGAAGCATCGGCGTGTTTCCATGCTCGTCTTTCGTCAGACGGGAAGAGGAGCAGCTGTTGGAGACTCTGATCGACGATGGCAAGTTCCAATAACGGATGAGGCCATCCCACACCTCCGTTGTGAGCTCAGCGGGTTACCGTCTACCAGGTAATCTTCCTTCCAGTTAGACACCGTGTCCAACAATCGGTCTTTTGCCTTTTTGATAAAACCTCGCTTCACGTCCTCGTTCACTCTTATGGACCAACGCCATTTTTGCTGTACAGAAAAAAAAAAATTTGATTAACAGTTAATATAAAAATATTTAAAAAATCTTAGTAATTCAAAATAATAAATTAAAAAATATTAATTTACCGCAAACATTTTGAACCACGTCTTTCGGACGTGGTTCGGCGTCGTCTTCCAGTTCGGATGTGCATCGGGAAAGTAACATTTGATCACCTCGGTTACGCTCCGAGCGAGACGGCTATCAACCCCAAACCTGAATTAAACAAATTTTTTTAAAAATTATTAAATATTTGAATGTTGTTTTAAATAAAAAATATTTCTAAACATGAAACGTACCAAAAAGTGCCTTCCGGTCGGTCGGGGTCTAAGACTGGTAAACCATCTCGGCTTGGCTGACCGAGACTCGACGGTGTACGTAGCATAAGGAGCCGTCGGTGGGATCTGCAAGTCGGGATGAATACCGGCCGCAGCCGCAGGAGGAGGAGGAGGCATGTCTTCCTGAGCAGAAAAGGAGGAACGAGTGGTGGCGCAGCAAAAGAAGGCAACATCGAGAATCTCTGAGAAGACTGAGTCTCGAGAACAGCATTCGGACCCGAAGAACCGGGAGCTGAAGATGATGCGCCTATATGAGTACCAGGCTCGGTAAACATGTCTCTGTAATGAGTCGTGTTTCTAAGCTTATTAGCTCTAACCATCTAAAATAAAAAAAACTCAAAATATTAATCATTTAAAAATATAAATATATTACTAACCACCTAAAACATGTTAAGTTACGGTCTAATAAGCTAAGTTCTCTAAACTAAGCACCTAAAATAACCACCTAAGCTAATTACCTAACTATCTAGAGAGGAAGTAGAGAGAATACCTTAAGAGGAGATATAGAGGAAGTTGCTACAAATGAAAGGGGTGGTCTGCGTCGAGTTTATATAGAGGATTACATTTCCTCGTAGATTTACGAGGAATTACCCAGGCCCGCTTTTATTTCCTCGTAAGTTCCTCGTAAATTGACGAGGAAATACACAAGCCCGTGTTTGGTTTACGAGGATTTAACCAGGCCCGCTTTTTCAGCCCACGGCGAATTTACGAGGAAAGGTAACCACTATTTCCTTGAAAATGCCTCGTTAATTAACGAGGAAATAACCTTGCCCGTGTTTTCGGCCCACGAGGAATTTACGAGGAAAACCTTTACGAGGAAAACCTTTACGAGGAAATAACCAGGCCCGTGTTTTTATGTTACTAGGAATTTACGAGGAAGGGGTTCTGAATCCCTAAAAACCGAAACCCAAAACCCCAAACCTCAACTTCCTTAACTTATAACATGTATCTCTACTTCTTCCTAAACCTCAATCTCTACTTCTTCATAAACACTTAAATACACAATTTGTTTGTCAAACCAATAACTTCTTAAATTTTCATAGTCAAACAAACTAACACACATTCATTAAGTCTTAAAATTCAAAATAAAAATACATCATCATTCGGAAACATCATTTTCGTCATCACTTGAAACATCATCATCTTCTTTAAACTCGTCTTCAACAGCTTCGTTTGTGATATCGTCGGGAAAATCTTGGTATTCATGATTATGTGGATCGATGAGAAGGATGTCGTCAACTTGTTGATCAAGTTCGTCGACTCCGTTGGTGTGTTCTTCTTGTAAAGGTGGTTTTTCTCCAGCGATTATGCGTCCACGTGGTGTAACTTTGACAACAGATAACCAATTTATCCTCGAGGTTGTCAACCGAGGATATTGAACTAAGCAAATTGGATCTGCTTGCGACGCTAATATGTAAGGCTCGACTTTGTTGTATCCTCGTCCACCATTGACATAAGCCACACCAAATTTGTTAACCCGAACACCTCTGTGACGACGAGGTCGAACCACTCACACTTGAAGAGGACGCATTTGAGCTTCAATAACACTGGGAATTCAACTTCAATAATCTCATGCAAGATCCCATAGAAATCCGTTTCGCCTTTCACACATATTCCATAATTACTTGTCTCCCGGTGTCTACCATACTCATATGTATGAAAACTATAGCCTCGTGTGAAATACATCGGTGATGTCATGACCTTTGCAATTGGACCTTGAATTAATTCGTGAAACCATGCGGGATAAACTGGATCGTCATAATCAACCTGTAAAAATTAAATAAAAATTAGAACTTTGAAATTAATGCTACCGAACGTTGAAAAATTAAGAGAATGTTATAATACATGTTTCCTTAAATACTTAATAAAGTGTTGAGTTTCCTTCTGTCTACCTCACTTGTGGATATATCCAGGATTGCTTCTTCGACTTGAGTAACAAATTGGTTGTGAAATTTTTTGTTAATTAATCAATTCAAAAAACAAATAAATATATATGTGTTGTAATATAAATTTAACTACCTTTCAAAAATATCGAATCAATTCATGCTCGCAATTGAGAAGTATGTAAATGTGTGCACTAAGGAGGTCTTTATCACTCGACCACCAAACCTCTTTCAATTTCCCACCAAATCGTCCAATTTGACAAAAGATATTTGGAACATCTTTTTCCATATATGCCAGTACAACACCACCATCATCATACCTTATTGGGGCTCGTTTTGGGTACGTACTTTCGGTGCAAAGTAGTATAATGTTGAAGTGTGATGTTTCTTCCGTAAAACTTCCGGCAACTATAGAACATTCAACTCTTGCGAGGTTTTTTTCTTTTCCTTTCAATTTTTTATGGCCCGCTCATACTGATACATCAATCCCTAATGTACAGGTCCTTGAAGCAATGCCCTCATACGGGAGGTGGACAACTAGATGCTCCATGACGTCAAAAATGCTGACGGAAATATTTTCTCCAAGTTGCACAGTAAGATGGGAATGTTCTCATGAAGTTGTTGAATGACATCCTCTTTAAGAGTGCGTGTGCTCAGATCCCTAAAAAATGTTCCAATTCCTTGCATATTTTAAAATTTACAGACATTAGTAATCAAAATGTGTATATAAATAAAGAAAATAAGTAAAGCATGCGTTTAAATATATATATATTATCTGCAAGTGTTTCATGTACTTTTGTTGGTAGTAGCTCCGCAAAGGCAAAGGGAAGTAGTCGTTGCATAAAGACATGACAATCATGACTCTTCATCCCTGAGAACTTTTGACCCTTTTCAACACATCTAGAAAGATTTAAACATACCCATCATGAAACTCACTTCTGATGGCCATCTAGTTGAACAACACCGACTTCTGTTTTTGATGACAATCTCAATATCAAAACTGGGACTTGGTCCATTGCTTTTTATATGGTAACTCAACTTCTCGAGCAAATATCAGGTAAGTCCAACCTCGATTTTATGTTGTCTTTCGTCTTTCCTGGGATATTCAATATTGTGTTGAGGATGTTCTAAAAAAAAATCTTCTTATATGCATCACATCGAGGTTGTGAGGCAAAAGAAGATTCTTCCAATATGGCAATTCCAAATATACTCTTCTTGTGCCAGTTGTGCTGAACTCCGTAATAATAATGCATATTATTGGGAACATGCAATTACCACCACGAGGAACGGTTTTTAAAGCACCGTAGTAATCGATTGCGCTTCGATTTGTTCCCCAGTTAAATATGGCGGAGGAGTGTCTCTCACAGCCCTTTTGTGCTTGACCAATGTCTTGTTCTTCTGTACGAATGGTGAATGGGAAGAAATCGACGGTGACAATCGAACCAACATGTCTTCCTACCATTCTTCAACTGAAACGCATCTATCATTCCATTACAATATGGACAAGATAATCTCTCATGTGAGTCCATCTAGACAACATCCCATATGCAGGAAAGTCACTTATGGTCCACAGAAGCATCCCTCGCATTGTAAATTTGTTTTTGTTGAACAATCATACGTTCTCACCCCTGTTGACCACAAATATTTCAAATCTTTTATCAGTGGTTGTAAAAAAACATCGAGAGATCTTTTTGTATGCTTCGGGACCAGGTATTAATATGGTCATAAATAGAAGCTCCCGTCGCACGCACATCTTTGTGGCAGGTTGTATGTGTAAGAAAGGACTGGGCCACAATGAATATTGTCTGCATGACATTCTAAATGGACTAAATCCATCTGTGCATAATCCAAGATACACATTCCGTCTATTGCTAGCAAAATATGGATGTACATTGTTAAAATGTTTCCAAGCTCTTGCATCTGATGGCATGAGTCATCTCACCTCCGTCTGAGTATGGCTCGGCATGCCATTCTCATCCCTCCGGCAGTCTCCTCAGATTGGTACAATCTTTTCACTCTGTTTTGTAATTGGTAGGTACCAATCCTTCGGTACGGTACCCTATTTACGCCCTCGTCCTTGTGGTTTGAATTAGTGGCTTCTTGCAGAATCGACATTCATCTAACTTCTCATCATCTCTCCAGTAAATCATGCAATTGTCGATGCAAACATCTATCATCTCTGAAGGCAACCCAAAGACTATAAACCAATTTCTGAATCTTCATAATAAGAATCAGCAGACGCATTGTCTTCCGCGTAAATACTCTTTAAACAAGTCTGCCCATGCATCCATGCAAATTTTAGGTAGATTATGATCGGTTTTAATATTCATCATTTCTAGCAGCCAACGACAATTTAAAGAGACCTTCTCTACAACCACTGTAAATTGGTTTGATTCGCAGCATCTAACATTTCATAAGACTTTTTTGCTTCTATGTTAGGTTCTTCAGCTTCATCATCATGAGTTACAAATGCATCACCTACCATACCATGAACCCTATCATAATCTACCATATGTTCCTCCTCATAACTATTTTTCATTATGCAAATGATCAATCGCGGTTCAACCTGAAATTGCTATTACTACTGCTAGCTTCATTCCCACAATCACTATAACCTTCTCCATGTTGAAACCAAATATAGTAATGTGGCGTTGAAACCTATATTTACTAAATGCTTCCAAAAATTTTCACGAGGGGCCTAATTTTGAATTGTTGCATTTCTGACAACGACCAAAATATCTTACCGTTTTCCTGCCGCGAGCGGTGTAGAAATCTGCTTGATGCGTAATGTCCTCCAGCCCTTCGAGATACTCTTAGTCACCCTCATGTTACCATCTCTGTGTGTATACATCCACCTCCGCAATTCGAAAATATTTCCATCTCTGGACATTTTTTTTCTTTCACGTTTACAATTTTTTTCTTTTAAGTTTCTATTTTGTGGGTGTGTTTCATTTGAAACTCAACAACATATTTATAGGAAAATTTTGAATTCGTAGGTGACATTTTACCACGAATTTATGAGGAAATTGGTAGGTGTACAATCTTCAAAAACAACGTTACAACTAAAAAGTTGTTGGCCTCGTTATTTTCTCACTAAACTATTTCCTCGTAAAATACACGTAAATGTAGCAAGTACTTTACGAGAAATCCACCCTGCCACGTAATTTCCTCGCTACATTACGACAGCTCTTTTACGACCCAGAGATTATTACGCGCTTCTCTCTGCTTTTATTATCCACGACGACAAACTACGAGGACACACTACTGTTTCCGTTCGTCAGTATTCCTTCTCGCTCATACACTCATCGATCACGAATCCTTACCACCAGCAGCACGCCCAGTCACTTCCTTCTCGCTACACATTCGTACCTGCTCGTGTTTAATAAACTTTTTATCGTAGTGCATCGATGTTCCAACTCTCATCATATGAGGAGAAAGAGGAAGAGTCACTTCGGGTGTGAAGGACCGGTCGCGCTCACGCAGTGCGTGCCCCAACCACAACTCCTATTCAGGCTGAGTGCTCGTGCCCACCAGCCATTGCTCAAGTGGATACGTTATCGATAAGCGTGTCTTGTCGCTCATGAAGTCGTAGTGTCCGGAGAGAGGAACCTTCGTCGAGTGACTCAAATTGTGAAGAAGGGAGATCGTCCTCCCAACCTGACGACGTTTACTCACTTGTGGTGAACGAACCGCACACTTATCTCTTCCCCTGCCTGCGTCCTATCCCTCGCCTCCCCCACTCCTAACCTGCACCAAACCTTCCCCTATATCCACCCACTTGCGAAACGGCCACCCACTTCACGCCTGAATGAGTACTTGGCCTCCTGCTGCCGCCGCACAACCTCCTGAAACTCGCCCGTCCTCCACCACTAGATCTACAAAAAAACCAACACCTAGACAAATAAACATTTGCACATCCATCGATAGAGTAAGAGGGAATTTTGATCAAAAAAAATAATTTCCACAAGGTTCAAAATACAAGCTCTCAATTTAAAGTCATCAATCATGAGTTTTAAAGTTATTGGAGGTAACTGCATTATGAATATATTATACTTATAAAAGTATTTATTGTTTATAAGATTAAAAACACGTTAAAAACAAATACATATGTAAATGCTACAATTAGTTTTAATAGCTAAAAGATTCTCTATTGCTTAACGGAACGTCTAATTTTCCATTTTGTCTGCCTATTATTTACATAATTAAAACCAAAAGTCTTTTTTGTCAACTTTGTGTATTTCATTAAAAGGTTTAAAAGCCAACATTACAAGTAGAGATCAAGCTTAAAATTTTATAACATAACAATAAAGCCCAATGAAGCCCATCGCAAGAGATAAGCATAATTGCATGATGAACATGTGATTTCTATGTGGCTTCATCTCTTCTTGAAACGAGGCAAGAGAACTTTGCCGGAATCCATGTCGGCCACTGTCATTTCTAATCTCGTTTCCACTTGATTCTGCTTGAAAGCCTCCCTTTCAGCTTGTCGTTGTCGATCTAAAATGACTTTTCTTCGGCTTGTTAGAAGTGAGATCCAGAGGAAACTTTAGTTAATGTTACAAAACATGTGTTGAAACACTGCCATATAAAAGACAACTCCAACTCTTCTGATTTTGTATAGATCACCAAAGCAAATTCCAAACCACAGATGCTTGATTTTCAATGAGACTTTGTTTAAACTAAGCAAAACAGAGATTAAGACCTTTATAGATCAAGAATCTGAGCATAACTAACGAAAGGAAGCAAAGCCCTCAAAATCAAACAGTATAAAACTAAGAACAATGAGAGATAAGTAAAAGAACACAACAAAAGTTTTGCGACGGAAACAAAGCTCAGATAAGCCGAAGATAAAGAAAAAATCGCCAAAGCGAATACGAAAATCCAATATGCGAAAACAGAAGCTTATAGTATATTACAACAAAGGATTATAATCTTTATCCCTCTAAAAGATTCACAATTTGGTAAGAGAGAAGTATAAAGAATTTCTTCTCTCTAAAGAAGAGAGAGAGATTTATTGGTTAAAAAAACCATAAGTTTATCTTTGGTATGTCATTGTTCAAGCAACAATTTTTATTACTAATCTCGCAAATTATATAAAAAAAATCAACAAAAAAACGTTTTATAATATTAGGGGTATACGACAAACACGTCTATAAATTTGGGGATACATTTGTAAAGCACGAGGATATTTAGGGCCACATGTGGGTTTTACAAAATTAGGTTTTATTATTTATTTTTTAATTAGATTACAAAAAATCCAAACAAATCCTTGAAATGAAAATGAAAATGAAAATATTCCTTTATTTTCTCTTCTCCTTCTTCAACCTTTCTCTGTCGTTCAGATTTGGAGAAAGACAGAGACACAGAGAACTTCCTCTATATCCCCTTTCTTCTCTCTCTCTCTATCTTTTCGACCCGATCTTTATTAGAAGAGAGAGATAGAAAGAGAGATGGAGAGAGGAGGAGGAGAAACAACAATCAGCGGCATTGTTCCGGCGACTCCGAGAAGATATTCTCTGAGCTTTTGGGAGGTAACGGCAGCTTCCGGCGTCGTTTTGGGGTTTGTGGTTAGCCTTGGTTGCGTTTATCTCACAATGCCTCAATCTGATTACAGCTTCCTTAAGCTACCTCGTAATCTCCAAGACCTTAAGATCCTCAGGTCAATGAGTTATTGTTTTTTTTTTGTTAATTAATATTTTCGTAAATTGCAATCTTTAGGACGATGAATCTTCAGACAGAATCTAGAGAACATTGGTCTAGATTAAGGGATGATTAGATGAATGAATGAAAGTTTTGATTTTTAACATGTTGAGCTTTTGTGTGTGTTGCAGAGACAACCTGGAGATTTACACAAGTGATTACACAGTTCAAGTTCTTGTCGGATATTCTTTGGTGTATGTATTTATGCAGACATTTATGATTCCTGGAACTGTGTTCTTGTCTTTGCTTGCTGGTGCTCTCTTTGGAGTTTTCAAAGGAATGGCTCTTGTTGTCTCCACCGCAACAGCTGGTGCTTCCTCTTGCTTCTTCCTCTCTAAGCTCATTGGTAGACCTTTGATCCTCTCTCTTTGGCCCGACAAGCTCGTCTTCTTCCAAGATCAGGTTTGGAAAGAAACAAAATAAAAGACAAAATCGTTTTTGTCCTTATTGTCGATATGAATTAGGCACGAGAGTTTGGTTTATACGGTTAGTTCGGTTCGCACAAGGTTTTTTTTTTCTTATTCATTATTTTTTTTATTTTTATATATTTATAAATCAACGGCTAGGAATGTTTTTTTATCGAAACTTATTTTGGTCATTAGGTTATTTTGGTAACAGAAAATTATTAAGAAAAAACTATTTGAGAGAATTATCAATCAAACTCAACCGAATTTTCGATTTTCATTAGTTTCTAGTTTAAGTTGGTTGAAAATTTGGGTAATTTTTGTTAATTTGATTCAAAATTTGGATATAGTTTGGTTTGGTTTGATATAATTTGGTTAGAATTTTTGTATAATAAACATTAAAAACAGAACTAACTGATCACCGATAGCTTTACTTTTTTGAAAAAAAAAAAATTGCTGAATTGAATCGAACAATAAACCTAACTTGAACCCAAAAAAATTGAAAATTTTGGTTTGGTTGGGGTAAGTACGGTTCGATTAATAATCATCAAAGAGTGTTTTGGTTTTTTAGGTTGCAAGAAGGAAAGATGGGTTGCTGAACTACATGCTGTTCTTGAGATTAACACCAACATTGCCCAACACTTTCATCAATGTTGCTTCTCCCATTGTTGATGTTCCTTACCATATCTTCTTTCTCGCTACATTCATCGGTCTGATTCCTGCTGCATATGTCACTGTCCGGGTATGATCATCACTTGTTTTCAATCTTACGGCTTCAATGAGTATGAATGTTTTCTGATTGTAATGTGTTTGGTTCTGTGGCACAGGCTGGGATTGCTCTTGGAGAGCTAAAATCATTGGGAGATCTCTATGATTTCAGCTCGATGGCAACTCTCTTTCTCATTGGTGTGCTCTCTGTGACTCCAACCCTAATTAACAAGAAAAAGGCTTAGAAGAAGATCAAATGGAAACATAAGACAAAGCTATCACATTCATAAGATGATGACGAAGATGATGATGAGAACTTTTCAAAAGTCTCTTTGTGTATATATTTAGAATGCTAGTACCAATTTCAAAACCCACATGTTCTCTAAATGTTTTTTTTTTAACTCAAAAATGTACTAGAAAATACATCTCAAATGGGTTTCAAGGGCTTTTTGACAGCATGTTTATAGGCCTAGGTATATAAATCTATAACATCCATGAGAGAGGAGACCTGAAACTTTGCTTGGGGCTCAAACCGATTCTGATGACTAAGTGATGAGGATGGTGCATGCATTCTCCCCGCGTTCACTTGAACAGAGAAGCTCACATGTCAAACAAATTAATGAACAAAGATGACATGCCAGATTTGGACTTCCAATGTGTAGTTCAAAGGTTTGATTCCCAAACATGATTTTATAATGTGGGTTACTAAGCCCAGCGAGCAAAAACATATCCAGCTCAACTTGGAAAGGCACCAAACAGAATTTATAAATTCATTGACATTATGCTATATTATTGTTAGCCTCATGGTTACACAAGAAAATATGATGAGAAAGGAATATGGACTGTTGTTTTTATCGTCATGTGGTTGAAGTTAAATATCTGGAGACCTTCAACCCAAGAAAAGTATATTAAAACTAGTTCTTAAGATTAAGCTGAAATTAGAAAGCGTGAACCCTAGAGGATACATTACAAAACTAACATCGGCCAGAATCATTTTTTTCCATTTGCAGTTATCGTTGTTTTGCTTTCCAAAAATTATAGCGACTAAAATTTTGTTTTCTTAATTTCAAATATGTTTCAAGTTTCTAACTTATTAGATCCATCCGTTTAGTATTAGGTAAATTTTGTATTAGTTAATAGTAATAAAGTAACTAACTTATATTTTGTTTTTCTTTCTAACAACTATAAAATTTGATGTGAACTTATTTCCCAGTAAAAGTTAGAGCATCTCTAATGTAAAACTTTGTGTTCCTATAAAATGTAGTAACTTCATAATGAAATTGATTTTGCTTCAAGTCTACTTTATTCAAGAGTGAAAATGGAATAATGAATAATAAATAACTGCATTACTCTATTGTATAGTAAAAAATGAATTAGGGTTGAAACATTTGTTATTATAAACTCCATTTTAAAGTAAAATTGAAATGAGGTTGGAAATGCTCTTACGCTGCCCTACACTTATCCTAATACAAATTTGAGTTCACAGCAACATTGAAATCATAGATCTAATAAGGTTACAATTTTTGCTTATATTTTTTCACTTTACTGTCCAAATTTAAACTTCAACTCATCATATTGTGTATCTTACTAAAAATAAAGAGCTTATAATAGAAGCATTTATAATCGTGAGTAAGGTTAATATTTCATAAAAAAAAGACATTAGAAACATTAAGATTTTATAAACAAAAAAAACAAAATAGAAAATAAGATTAGAAAGACAAAATTTATTTTAATTCACTTATATATATGTATATACAAAACTACCACAGTTTTTATAAAAACTAAAATTATCACAACTTTCTTTTTTTCTCTAATGAAGGGTTCTATTTCTAATACTAAATAATTTCTACAATTAATTTTAGATTTCTTCTAGAAAGTTCTAAATTATTTTAAACTAATTTAGTCGTCAATGAGAACATAAGTATATAGTTTTTCTAGGAGTTGTTGGAATTGATTCTCCTGCCAGCTTCTTCTTAAGGTACCAATTAATCAACACTTCTTATGTATTAGAATAAGTCGTGTTTTTCAAAAAAAATTATTTAATTTTGGTTTCTATAAACTATATCTTTTATCATCCAAAACATCTTTTATCATCTATCTAAACACAATACACCTCAATACAACAAATGATAAAATATTAAACATATTACGAATTGTCAAAATAGATATATATATATAGATTTATAGATATATATCATTATTTTCTAATTGAAATTGAAAATAATATTTAATTTAATATAATCTCTCTCCTTAAAACATTATTCAAGGTGAAAAGGCATTATGTCACTGGTGGATGGCTATTGGTATTATTGAAGATGAGTTTAGACTAAAATTTTGTTGAATTTCTTGCTAAATTGGTTGAAACAACTATAACATGTAGTAGGTTTTTACTTCGAAACTTATTTCAGCCAATAAAAGTTAGAGCATCTAAAACTTCATTTTAAGGGTTTTGTCAAAAAAGATATTTTTACTTCGATAAAGTTAACCAGTCAGATAATTATAGTCTTGCTAGTATATATATATATATATATAGAATGCCTCAAATTTTCAAAGAAAAATTGGTTGCTCTCTCAAATGGTTTCCTAAGTACAAATAAGCCAATGTTACGCTCAAAACCTTAGAAAATAATTCTTACATTAACCATTTTATATAATATCTAAAAAGCTTGACATAGTTAATATTTGTCTTAGTAATGTGTGTATTATTATTATATATATCTTATCACAACTCCAGACTAATCTTACCAACAATTTAAGGGATAGTTTGAAAAATAACTTATTGAAGGATTACAATTTTAAAAATACATCTATTATTCTCTTTTTGAAAACTGCAGTTTTTTATATGTGAAAAGACATTTTTATCTTTGGTTTAATGTAAAACTATAACTAATTTGTTTGAAATTTTAAAACTATATTTTAATGTAAAACTATAACTGAATAAGAGTGTAATTTTCGAAATAAAATCTTATATTGATGTATTTTTCCAAATTTTCCCAACATTTAATGTATCTACTAAAATATTCATGTAACACAATCATGTTAAATATAAACAACCATATTTTTCATCTTCACTATATTAATTATGCCCTTTCAAAACTTTATCATAAATAATTATTAAACGTAGTCTGGAAGAATGTTTTGCTTCCATAACATGCTTAATTTGGTATATAATATGTGTTCTAAAAATATGATTTACGTTGTTTTGGGACAAAATGTTCAGTGTTGTCTTATGTATTATATTAGCCGCTGACATATAAATACATATACATATAAAACTGTAAAATAAGGAAATTAAATGTTAACTAAAATTAAGAAAAATTGAAAAATATATCCACCCTCTACACATGAAATATGTCTAGCGAGAAAATAGTGTTACAAGAGAAAGAAATATTTTTAATGAACGATAGGAAAAATATGATAAAAATGGGTTCGAAAATAAAATAACTAAGTATATATTCCCTCATGCATTACATATTACGTTTAGTAAAACATTTCTCTAAATCAATTAAAACACAGGAATATAAAAATAAGAAGATAGCATAACTAGGGAACTTTTCCAGAGAATATAATTTCCAGAAAAGCTCAACTGATTAATCAAAAGAAAATTCCCTTACAGATAAGCACCACAGCGCACATCGGTTTAATAACTTAATAAGTCTGCTTCCAATACGAGATTCCCATAAAATAATTAACAATTTAGTTAAAATATTATAAGCATATGGATCTAATTTAGAAGAGTTAAACGAGAAGAAAAAACAATCATCATCCCTACAAAAGCAAACTTAATTTCATCCACACTTATGGGAATCAGGCATTGATATGTAAAGAGATAATGAAAATACAGAATGAACTAAAAGACCATATATATTAGTAATTTTTCATACTCATCCAAGAACTAAATATTTATCTTTCACTAAAGTGTGTTTTCTCCAAATATCTACGTCCTATATATATATATATATATATATATATATATATATATATATATATTAGAGAGAGAGAGGCACAAAGTAAGTATAACTAAGTATAGCAAAACCTGCAACGCAACATGATTTCAGAAAAAATGGAAAAATATAATACAAATAACTAAGAATGGTTTCATTGTTTGACTTCCATTCCTCATGATAAAACCAGAACAGAATGGTATTATTACTATAGATATGATAGCTAGGGCTTCAAGAAAATGAAAAGCAATGTTGAATTGACACCAAATCATAGACAACACAATGATGTATCATGTATGTTTATATATATGTTTATCACCATGTGACGCACATATATATATGTACAATCACATGTAGTATACCTATATCTATATATGCATATATAATTCCAATATAAGAGCAATTAAGAAGAATATCCATATAAGCAGTATTTTTTATTTTAAACTTATAGTAGTTTCACATTGTTTCTATTTGAGAAAAAATACTAGAAAACAAATATTTAAGTGATAAAAATCTATCACCAAACCCCCCTAAAATATATGTTTTACTGACCAAAACACAAAAGAACCTGGATTTTAACTACCACCAACAAACATATTTAGTGCAACAATTGTATTCATAACCAATATAACCTTTAGTCAAATTCCAATTGACTATCAATATCGAATTTGTGGCATAAGAAGTGATTATATATGAAGAAAGATGGAGGATAATTCATCTCAGACGAACACAAATAGAGTTTCACAGAAGGAGAAATTAAAAGGATTGAAACATAAAATCCTTTGAAACATAAAATTCTACCAAACGTAAAAAAGAACAGAAAATAAAACCCTAAGCTTAACATAATGAACAAGATAATGTCCATAATCACGATGATAAATTTGAAATTCATTAGTCCATTAGAAACTTCTCTAACCTTTCTTCACTCTCGCAAATTCTTGGCCGGAAAAGCTTCCTCCGCCGGTATATATACTCATCAGAAAGGACCTCTTCCACCTGAATTCCCCGGCCAACCTTCCACCGGAAGTTGCACATTTGGTTGCATATTCATCGGTAAATTAAAGAACGGAAGTCCTCCTCCTCCTCCACCGCCGCCAGCAACCTCGGGAAACAAATTACCTCCACCGTTAGATCCTCCTACTCCTCCAAGATGTTGCTGCTCATCTTCTTCCAAAGGAAGTCTCTCATAAGCAACGTTAGTAAACGAGGCAGCGATTACAATCACCGGTCCAGCCGCCGTGAGCTCACCGACAACGCTTCCTCCAACGACCTGTCCTTGTCCTCCGGCCACGAATATAGTCAAACTCGTTGCTCCGGGAGGAGCCGGAGGAGGAAGAAACGATCCAGAGAGGGAAAGAATCTCAAACGTTCCTTGTAGCGTCACAACCGCTCCAGCCGCGGATGGCTGACGTATGGTGACGTTAGTCACCGTTCCGCTACCGCTCAAAACGCAGATCCCTCGCTGCCTTCGACGAGCGTAAGTCGCAACGCAGTCGAAAACGTCGCAGCCGCTTGTTACTTCAAGAATGTGAGCCCTAAGTGTGTTTGCGCTCTCCCGCGTGATTATCACCGGAGGCTTCGGTTTGTTTTTGGATCCAGGTGGTCTGCCACGTGGACGACGGCCAACAACGTCTCCTCCGTGACCTCCTCCTCCTCCTCCTCCGGAGCTTCCTGATCCTCCTCCTCCACCTGAGGCTAAGTCAAGACCTTGATGGTTGTGTTCCTCGTCGTCGACGGTGAAGTGACCTAATCCGGCGCCGGGAGTGACGTCACCGGAAGAGGTGTTGTGGTGAAGGTGGAGATCGGGACGATGGAGCTGCTGGTGATTAACGTAACGAAAAGATGTGCTTAGATCAAGACCAGCCATGCTCACATCAAAAGCAAAGTATAGAGATTTTAATTTGTAAAAGAAAATATATAAAAAAAAACACAACACACACACAACAAGATTAAAATAAAGCTTCTCTTCTATGTAGATTTTATATATGTTTTCTTTTGAGCACACAAAATTATAAACTAGAAAATAGTGAGAGAGGAGGGTTGAAGAGAGACTAAAATGGGAGGAGAAAGGGAAATGATAAAAAGTATAAGGAGAAGGTGAGACTAAAATAAAGCATTAAAGAAGAAGAAATTTTCTTTCTGTATGTATAGATATATCATATATGTATGTAGATGTAGTCACTTGTCTAACCTAAACTCTTACAAATATATATTAATAAAATATCTCATTTTTCAAAATCTCATCTCTTTGAGAATTTTATGTCGTTTTGTGTGTTTTGGACTGGCCAGATAAATCCAGTTCAGTCTTCTTCTTCTCCACGGGCGTGAACTATACGCGAGTACCACGGCATAAGGAAAAATATATTAATTCTGTTTTTTTATTACTCTAGAGTCATTCCATACTTTTGGAAAAGTCCGAACTAATCTCAAGAATAGGTTCACGTATGTACATTTTCTTCAGTTTTTCAAATTTTCAAATAGGTCCTAAGCAAAAAACTTAAACATAGATTTCCATTTAACATAAATTTTCTTTACATATTATAATAATTTGTTCACATATAAAACAAGATTGACAAACCAAATTTGGTATTGTTATGAGTAGTACATCAGTACAAAGCTTCACCATTAATAAAGTTAGTAGAAACTGTATTAAGGAACTTAAATGAAGTAGTATCCACGCGCATAGTAAGCGTCTGAGAAATTTGGAAGGAGATGTATGTGAGTGGGTGTGATCTAATTGGTATAATAAGTTAAAATATTTGGAGAAAATGAAAGCTTAATTAAGATGCATGAGCCATCATGATAATATGTGGTTGGGGTTATCTTGTGGGTTTCATTAAGATGCTTCCTCTTTTCTGTCCTTTAAAACATTCTCCACCATCATTGCCTTGCCTCTGTTGCTAATAATTATTTAAAATTAATTAATATTGTGTTTATGCCTTATTTATATGACAATCATAGTAGTTTCCTAAATTAATATCGGTAATCCATGTAACAAATAAAAGTTAAGATGTCACGATTTACAAATAACAAAAACTTAGGCAGACGCAGATGTCATCAGTGGTACATAAAATAATATTGGAAATCGAATTATTGCTAGCTAACCATGGTTAACTAAAAAGTTGACCAAAATTAATCAAAGTTAATTAGAGAGAGAGAATATCAAGTGTTGAGAGATGAGAGCGGCGCGTGGGGTCCACGATTGTCTGAACCATTTGGTTGGGTTTCTCTTCGGTCTCATGGAGAGCTGGGGGTTTTATTTGGCTTTGACCGACTTTGGTTGGAAATTAGTTGGCTCTAATCATTTCAAGCCAATTATTGCGTGCCTTTATTAATATTGTTGCATTCATCTCGTTGTTTAAATTTGTGTTTATTTGGGATTATACTTTCTCAATTATACAAAAAGTAGTTCAAAAAGTAATTTATTAATTTTTCAAACATTAGTTTTACATTACAGTATATTTTTTCATACCATATTCTTAATTTTATCTTACATAAATCTAAATTTTTGTCATCTAAAATTTAATTAAAACTTGAAAGATCAAACCAGAAATATAAAAAGCCTGGCAAAGATACTAATTTCTTAAAAATAAATTGATAAATTCTAATATTAAGAGACATAAGCAAGCAAAACATAGATTTTTTTTTGAAAATTTAAACAGAATTAACCTAAAAACGAAAATTAAATTAAAGAAAATTCAAATTTAAAAAATAAAACCATTAAAAAAATATATATAATGGCCATATACTCTTATCTTTTAGTTAAATGTTCAATTTAATGATCATGATTTAAAAGACATTAGAAATAATTGTTCGGTAGCCCGTGCAAAATTTTTGGACATTACATAGAGGTCCCATCAAATGTCTCTAAATGTAGTAAACACCCTTCTTCGTTTACGCAATAAATGAAGCAATGTATTATAATATCAGTTAATGTGTTTCAACTGATGGATGCCCTTATGCATAACCTTACTCGCTAACTATCAAATGCTGATACTACTGTTTATATATCAGACATTATCCTCTCAAAAAATATTATGAAGCAGCATTCTCAGTTTGTAAAAAAAGTTGTGAAAGATAGGGGAAAGATGAAGCATTCTGACGATCAACTGGTCAAGATTAGAAAATCATGCACTGAAAGCATCTACTTCCCCTTTAACGTAGACAAGTAGTACTGGGTAGGGATCTTCATTGACACCAAGGCCTCTACCATTCAACTCTATCGACTCTCAGTCATATATTTCGTTTTTACTTGTCTTCTTACACAATTTCCTCTACAACTGCTACAATGTATATTCAAATTTATCAAAAATTATATTCTTATGTTTACTCTTACTAATGCTTTTTCGGTGATATTGTCTACACTATCATAACAAAGAGCAAGTGAGTGGCTCACAACAGCCTTACAAGCACACCTACAGAATTTAGACATAACCACAAAACAGTCAGATCAAATTGAAAACAAATCAGTTACAAAAAAATGGAAACAAATAAATCGTAATTGATTGTGATAGCATAGCAACAGTTAGATTTACTTATTTTTAAAAATTATTTTGCACTCTAATTTATCTGATTTATATATGCATAGGATAGTATGGCATTTGTGGAATAAAATCTATGAAATGATTACAATAAGATCAAACAAACTGTGTCTTATAATTTGTTTAGTTGGCGCCAATATTATAGGGTTAACTACACATTCCACGTGCAAAAGTTTGTAGGTCTTCTTACCCTTTAGAATATATAACTCTTCCAAGTACTTAAAATAATATACAAACAAAAGGGCTTGTTTTGCAGTGAAAATTGTCGATTTAATTTTACGTATATACAGTATATTTTAGAAAGAAAAATGATGAATATCTGAATCACTCTATTTGCTTAAATTATAGTATCTAAAGTATACTATAATATTTTGATAAGTTGATATTTTGTATCCACTCAAATTAAAAAGCAAAACCTATTGGTAATCAGGACTTTTGTAACGAACGTAGTGGTGTCTGACAAAGCAAATGTATAATATATACTGTTAATGCATTTAGTTTATGTTTTTATAATTATTGCGTGTTCTATATATTATTTTAAGGATGTTTGTGGCTTATGGTTCCTTATCCAATAGCATTTGTGTAAGCACATATAACTTTCTTTTTAACATGCATTATTGAAGTAAGTGGGTCTTTAAGTTATTAAATTTAAATAAGCCAAGGGCCGTTCTTAAAATATGTTTAACAAGGTAGGTAACCATATATTTTACACACGTATAAAATATGAAACATAAAATGTACATGTTAGTCGGTAGATATATTATAATTATTTCTGTATTATTTATTAGCCATGTAATACTGATGTTGTTGAATACTAACCGAATTATCACCGATCAATTTGTTTTATATTTTGAGATTCATCATGAAGAGGTAATTATAATACACTACAAAGATAGTTTTCTATAGTTCCACAGAATCTAAGGGGTCCTTAAAGACAACCAAAACCATTAACAGAAAATTGTCCGTAATTATACCAAGATTAAAGTAAAACAAATAGTAATACATGTACTTTTTAAATGGTGTATTATATGTAAGAAACGGAAAATATGGTGTGGTATTTGCAATATCGTAATGTTTTTTAAAGTGGCAGACTTATTTTCACTGTTATTTTTTAAATAATAAATTTATAAATATAATAATTAATAATTTTATCCATTTAGTTTAAAATATAATAGAAATTGATAAGACAATAAATTTTAGAAAATCCTGTAAATTGATGGTTCAATTAAGAAATTAATTAATATATTTATATAAGATATGACCGAATAAAAAAAGACATAAAAGACCATAGAATAGCAATAGCAATAACTGTTATCCTTATAAACAATGAAAATAATTTTTAACTTTTTAACATTTTCAATTTTTTATTTATCATAATACTTCTAAATATATTTATATATGATATAAATTTTTATACATCAAATAATCTAATAAATTTATAAAATTTAGTTATGTAAAAACCTTGAAAAATTTAGTTACATAATTGTTAACAAAAAAGGTCATTGTGTATATGTTAATTCAAAAAGCCTATGTTTAGAAAATTTATTAATTTGAATTTATTCTTCTTATGTTACATAAAATTTAAAAGATGTGAATCTAAATAAATAAATTCTGTAAATAAATAAAATATTTTAATTCATAGAGTTTATGCTGATATAGAAAACTAAGTTGCAAACTCACTCTCAGACTACCATTTTAGAAATGGTTTCTAATTAAACATAAACATCTCTTAGTTAAAGTCTTGAAATATGCTTCACTGGTCTTAATATATTAAAGGCTGAGTTGTAGTTGACCCGATTACAAAATTGTTCTAAAATTACGTGATCGGAACTCGTTTTCAATTTTAAAAATGTAAAAACCAAAAGTTGAACACTGAATAAAAGGGCCCGAATAAAAAGACATGAACATTTCGTAATTGCTAAAAAGCATCATATTTTAATGGAATCTAATTATAGGGCTAGAAATGTAATTATGTAGTTAGAGAATTACGTTAAGTAAACGCGCGGAAGGTGCGAACTTTCTCCATAATTACATTTGTAGGTTAATTTAATGAGAACACGAATCAAAAATGTCAAATCCAAGTTCTTGGATCAAAGCACGTAACCTCTAGGGTTTCTAATCAAACAGAAAACAAACTTATAAGCTAAATCTATAGTCGAATATATATATATATATATATGTGCGTGCGTAGGTTTCTACAAAAGTACATGATGGATATTGAATTACCTAATTTTGTTTACGCAAACACAGACATTGAACAGTGTTGGTACGAGGTTGAAAAATACTGCTCGTAAGCAGCAACTGGTTTTAATTCCAAAAACCAATCAAATGAACGGCAGACCACTTGGTAAATACTCCCTTTGTTTCATAATAAGTGTCATTTTAACATTTTTTTTGTTGCATAAAAAGTGTCACTTTAGAATCCCAATACAAATTATACTTAGTTTCAACTGAAAATTAATTGCAATTTGCATTGATTTAATAAATAATTATATTTATCTCAAATACTATTGGTCAAATAAGTGTAATTAATAACAACATACACACATTTCAATCACTTTCTTAATCTGTGTGAAAAATGTCAAAGTGACACTTATTAAGAAACAGAGGGAGTAGTAAATACTAAATAATATTCATTTTATTTTACTAAAATATATATTTTAGAATTTTCATACATATAAAAAACATATAAAATTTTAGTTTTCAATATATTATTTTTCGTTATTAATGATTTCTTATAAATTTTAATCAATAAAATTATAATAAATACTTTAAAGTTTACAATTTTCATAAATTAATGCATAAAAAATATAAATTTTATAAATGATTTTTTTATAAATGATTTTTTTTTAAAATACATTACCTCCATTTCAGGTTAGTTGCCGTTTTAGATTTTTACATACAGCTTACAAAAAAGTTAATTTTACATATTTTCAAAATAAAAACATCATTATCTATTAATCTAATTACATTTCAATCAATAAAAAATAAAATAACAAATAAATTTAATAAATTATGCATTGAAATCATGAAGTTAGATCTATTTTGAAATAAAAATGTAACTCTTCAATGACAATTAAATCAAAACGAATAGAATAGATTTTTTTCGGAACATAGGAAGTAACAACTATCGCTTCTACGGGTAGTAACAAAAATCTTTATGTATTTACATTTTTTTTGTCGACTCTCTATATATTTACAAATCTGTATATTTTGTTATTATTGGAATCGCACTGTACTGTAGTTGTCTTATATGTTAATTTTTAGAGCTTATATATACAAATAAATGTCTCGAAGTATTCACAAAAATATTACTACCTCCGTTTCAGTTTATATGTCGTTGTAGAGAAAAAATTTCGTTTCAAAATAAGTGTCGTTTTGTAGTTTCAATGCAGAATTTATTAATTTTATATGTTATTCTATTTTTTTATTGGTTGAAATGTATAGGTAATTGTGTTTTTATCTAAAAAATATGTAAAATTGAATGTTTTCTTAATCTGTGTGCACAAACCTAAAACGACAAGTAAAGTGAAACGGAGGTAGTAATTCAAATAGAATCATTTATTATTTCTTTCAAAAAAAATCAAATAGAATCATTATTTGTTTCTGAACATACGGGTCCGTCTTGCATATATTTGTAGCAAAATGTGAGTAGGCACGTGCGAAGGAGAAGGAAAACACGTGGGAAGTGAAAGAGAGAGATGAACGTATAGCTGTCGTGTCGGCCACGAAGCAGGCTGTCACCTCTATCTCTCTTGAAAACATTGGGAACTGCTCTTTGTTTCTCTCTCTAAAGACCTTAAATCTCGGGGGACTTATGTAAGAACATCTATCTACTACATAGCCTTCTGCATTTTCACCTGCCCGAATTCACCACTTTTCCATTTCTCTTCAAGATATTTTATTATAAAAAAATGCATATCTACGTGATTATTGAAGTCACGAGATAGTGTGTATAAATGAAGAAGAACAAATTGCTGACAAAAGAAAGTGAGAAGAGTGATAAAGGAGTCTCAGTGGGGGTTATTGGTTCTTGCATTTTAATGGATTTGGAAATCTAAACTAAATCAAGTGTTATTGGTTCTATGATTTTAAAATTCATATTGAAATTATGTGTTATTGGTTTAATGATTTATAAATTCTAATTTAAATTAGGTGTTATTCAATTATCCGAATTTACTAATGGATTTGATTTCATAACAGATTTGCATGGATTTCTTTGTTAAAAATATAAAGACTCAAATCCGAGGGAAAACCTCCGGATTTGTAAATACAAATACAAATTTATATGTTAGATTTGGAAATCAATATATTTTACATTGATTTATAAATATTATATGGATTTCTAAATACTCTAAAGTACATGAACCAATAACGCCTCCTCAGACTTGGCAAAACTTTACAACAGAAATGGAAGTGATCAATAAGTTGATGATATATTTATTGGATTTCAAAATTTCTTATATCTCAAAAGCACAAAATGAAATTTCAGACTCTTTAACTCAAATTGCATAATCTTTTCATAGAGAATTTTGTTACACTAATTGTTTATCCCGATCTTGTTATCCAAACTATTTCAAATTTGAAAAAAAAAAGAAAAGAGAAAAGAGTGTTTAGAGTTTTGCTATATACATTATTGTCTTCAGATTTATTTTAGCTATATATTTAGATTCACATACATGGGCTGCTAGATTATGGGGGCATAAGCAATTAGTAAAAAGAATTTAAAAAAGTTTTAAGGTTTTTTCTATGTAATTTAAAAAAAAAAATTTAAGTGTCATACATCGATTTTTCATTTGGTTATAACCAAAACATCTCTATTCACGTAATATTTTGTTTGTTGGTTATTTAATCTATATTTTTTTTGTCGACGTTATTTCATATATATATATATATATATATATATATATATATATACTAATCACTAATGACATCCCGATCCGAGAAGTGTGTTCTAATAAACTAGATAACAAAATTTCACGAAATTGGTCCTATTAATCTATTGGGTTCATTGAAAATGACAAAATTGGTTATTACGTCTATATATTGACAAAATTATTAATATTTTTTTGACTAAACTTTTCTATTTGACAAAAATTATTCAAATATATACATACGTACATGTACATCTATCTGCGTGTGAATGTGGTGTGGGGATAAGGAAGAGCAGGTAAGGGATTCAGAGGTATGGGGTTTGCTTGAAGTTGGAGATATCCTTTTAAATCATTTGTTAAGCTCTTCGTGCTTCCCTAAAAAGTATCCATAGATATTAGGTGTACTTCCCAAATATTTGAGCCTTTATTCTGTTTATTAATATAGCTACTTTTATACGACCAAAAATAACATTTTCATTTTAAAAACGTATCGTGTATTGATCAATATTGTTACAGCGCACTGGTAACGGTTCGCTTTACTTTTTTGGTTAATCATTTTTTTTTTTATAATCATGTTAAATTTCATACCATTTTTAAGAATTTACATGTTGCTTAGCAACTTATTAAGTGAAACCTTACAAACAACAAAGTAAAAACCAGTACAAGAGATGAAAGACAAATGGATGCATTCGAATGTATATTATGTTTTTGGAAACATTTCATTTTCCAACCAAAACAGCACAAATTATGTTGTCAAACAGAAAAAAAAAACACTAATTCTTCAAACGATGGAGAAGATCAGACTGGAAGAAAGAAGATAAATAAAAAACTTTGTGATTGGGAGTTAATGTTGAGATTAATGTTTGGGATTGTAGAATAGTTGCTTACTTTCTTAAAATATTAAAAGGTGTGATTCTCATCTGATTTTTTTTTTCGAATCCAAGTATTTTCACCATTGGTTTTACCCTAAATTACACCTACAGTCCTTCTTATATACTGTACAGTTATTAGTGTATAAAATACATGAGTTATACAGAACCACCAAATCAAGCAAAATAAAATACATCTATTTGAACAAAATAGATCTTATTGTGTGTGAAATATATAATTTGTTTGAAGCGGTTTTACATCCATATATATATATATATATATCACAATTGAGGAAATATATATATATATATATATATATATGTATATAAAGGATATTTTAATTGTTATATTAAAATAAGAAGAGCCTACGCACTAATGTTGGTTACAATTGACCAACTTGAATAATCGAGGCCAGCAAGCGCTTTTAGTGATTCTTCCAAGTGATTAATCTTTAATGGAGTCTTAATGCATGAGCTAATTTGTCCATTTCCCACCATACACCTAATTAGCGAAATATATAAATTAATTAATTGGACCAAGACCAATTTGATGATGACTTTCGGACGCGAAATTGGTGATTAGCTTCCCTTAATGCGTGTTAAAGTCCGAGGTCCCCACAATTAACTTTTGGCATTGAAAACCAAACCTTTCGCTTTAAATTAAATTAAGTAATGTCGTTAGCTTATTTATTTGATTTATATACGCAAATCTGAAATTGTCGGCCTCTAATACGGAGCTTTGAATGCTAGACGACAAAAATATGAATGCTTCTTTAAACATTTTGTTTAATCCTTTTGATGATTTATAAAACTATTTTTAATATTCTGAAATTTTAAAATAACTAAGATTCTTTTGATGATCTATCGATAAAATTTGAAATGATTTTATTTAACTATAGTCATAATATGTTTCGGGCAGGAAACATATTTAGAAATAATTTTCAACGTACAAAGATAAAGACGGGCGTCGTATTAAAATCTTTAAAGTATAGTACAAACATATATATAGTCATTTGATTATGAATATAAATCAATAAAATCATTACGAAATTGTCAACTGTAATTTTATTAGGTAGTTAACTATTGGATCAAATTGATTATACATGATAGGTAGTAAGTCAAAGACGATACTATTTCTTTAGCATTTTTTGTCAGATTTATCATCTTATTATGCCGCTGCCAAAAAATTGAAATAGATAATTAATTCATTTAAGAGCATGAAATTTCTGAAAATATATATTATATGACTTCACATTTTCTATATTCATTTAAATACTGCACAAGTAATTAAATAAACAAGATATATACTATAGTACTGCGATTAATAGTGTTAAAGCCCGTAAAAGTGAGACATAATAACATGAAGAATATTGTAACCATATGAAGTTAGAACCACTAATACAAAAATAATCGATGCATTTTCATATTGATACTTTCCTTATGTCCGAATGCTCGTTGGGCCCCTCAAAAGGTCCAGAGTTTCAACCTAAGAAGCACAATGTTCCTGCTGCTCCTACTAATCCTTCGGTTGGCAATGCTAATGTCTATTCAGCTCCTTCAACAGAAGCAACTGTATCTTTCTCGGATAGTCTTGTCTTGCAGCAATCTAAGGCTCCTCAGATTCCTGCAAAAGCATCTGAAGACTCTCCCTTGCAGGAAAAGTGGATATTGCAAGTATTTCTTCCTCGGTAATCCCCTCTATTGAGGATCCAGAAACTTCAGTTGGTCAGATTATATTGGTTCCTACTTCATCTGAAGAAAGTCGGCCTCTTTCCTGCCCTCTGATCCAGTCAGTCAGAATTTCAGACTCTATAGTATGTAATGTTGGAACTCTTCCTCCTTCTACTCAGTCAGCTCCCTTTGTGCTTGGGCTAGGCTTGATGGGTGAGAAATCTGGTTTTCTCAAACCCTCAAAGAAACGCAAAGGCTCTCAGCTTTCTCATAGAGGCTCTCCTGAGACTTTTCCTAGCAAAGATGTTCTTTACCCTGATGCTAGCATCTCCACTTCAAACCCCTTTGCTTGTCTGAATTCTCAAGACCTGGCCATCACTTCAAGTCTTTCAGATGGTTCTTTGGTTACCACAAGCAGTGATAATGCTCTCATCCTGGCCTCCCAGAACTCTGCGCCTGCTGGTTTGCTCTCTCCTACCCCTTCTACGGGCCCTTCTCCACCTGAGGAGATGAATCTCATGTAACTTTTAATGACAGTAAATACCCTTTTCTGGAATGTCAGGGGCATTAACGATAATAAAAAGCACCCGGCTTTTATAAACTGTCTTAATATTAATAATGTTACCTTTGGTGCAATTTTGGAGACTCATATAAAAGAGTTTAATCTTGTTCGGCTTATGGCTTCAATCTGTCCCGGCTGGTCTTTTGCCTCTAACCACGCAGAGGATGATGATGGCCGTATCATTTTGTTCTGGAAAGCCCCCACGGCTCTATCTATCTTGCATTCCACAAGTCAAGCAATCACTTATCGGGTGTCCATCCCGGAGCTGCCATCCTTTACTGTAACTGCTGTCTACGCAGCAAACACTTCTGAAGAGAGGAAACGGTTATGGGACAGCTTGATACTCGTGCAACAATCTTTCTCTCTTCATATGTCCCCTTGGATCATCGGAGGAGACTTTAATGAAATTCTTCATTGTGACGAACACTCATCTCCAGCTTTCAATTCAATCTCACCCCAGATGATTGAATTCTATACTTGTATCCAAAATCTCGAAGTGCGGGATCTGCGTTTCTATGGACCTCGGTTTACCTGGACCAACAAACAACCGAGCGATCCTATAGCGAAAAAGCTGGACAGGGTGTTAATCAACGAGCACTGGCTGCTTTGCTTCCCCCAAAGTGTTGTTAATTTTCATTGCCCTGAATTTTCTGATCATTCACCGGCCCTTGTCAAGCTCGATCCTTCTTCTTCATTGGCCGGTTCGAAGCCTTTCAAATTCTTCAACTACCTCACCGGACACATGGATTTCTTGTCAACAGTTATTGAAGGGTGGGAAATTACTCATCCAGACACCTGGAGTCTATCTTATCTGACCAAAAAACAGAAAGTGTTAAGAAGACATCTTAAACGTCTGAACAAAAGCAACTACTCTCAAATCCAAAAAGAGTTGGGGAAACTAGTGTCACTCTCAATGACCTTCAAAAAGAATCGCTAAATAATCCGTCTGAAACGTCTTTCCTTGCAGAGAAATTGTGTCATGATAAATTATTGCAGCTGAAAGGATTGAAGAGGCATATTTTCAGCAAAAGTCACGAATCTTGTGGCTTAACTTGGGAGATCAAATACAAGTTTTTTCATAAGATGGCAGTATCAAGAATCCTTTTCAATGCAATTCATGCTATGACTGACCTTAATGGCTTCACTGCCACTACTCCTGCGGACATCGGGCTTCTGGCAGTGTGTCATTTCAAGAGTATTCTCGGTCCTCCTCTGACTTTACCTGTTTCGGATCTCCACTCCTCAGTCCATGCAATCACCACATTCAGGTCCTCTCCTGCACAATCAGCTCAACTAGCCTTAATTCCTTCTGATGAGGATATCATGAGGACTTTGTTCAAGCTAAACCCTAATAAAAGCCCTGGACCAGATGGACTAACGTCTAGATTCTACAGCTGCTCTTGGACTATTCTAGGAAATGAGGTTACTTTGGCAATCAGAAGGTTTTTCACCTCCTCCAGCATGCCATCGGGAATGAATTCTACTATTTTAACTCTCATCCCAAAATTCCCAGGAGCAACAATCATCAAAGATTATAGACCGATATCTTGTTGTAATACTATCTACAAGGTTATCTCAAAACTTCTAGTAGCCAAGATAAAGCCTATGCTTCCGATGATCATTCTCCCTAACCAATCAGCATTTATAAAGGGTCGTCTTCTTCTAGAAAATGTCCTATTGGCTTCTGAAATAGTTAATGGTGATCATAAAAATAAAGGTCTGAAGCGTCTTACCTTAAAGGTGGACATTGCCAAGGCGTTCGACTCTCTCAATTGGGACTTTGTTGTTGCTTGTCTCACTGCTCTTGACCTCCACCCTCAGTTTATCGCATGGGTAAAAGAATGCATATCCACACCAGCCTATTCTCTTGGGATCAATGGGTCTCTTCATGGATTCTTCCGTGGCACTAGAGGCATTCGACAAGGAGATCCCCTAAGTCCATATATCTTTGGATTAGCAATGAATGTGCTCTCGCACAAGCTTAACTTAGCAGCAGAATCAGGATTATTTGGCTACCATCCAAGGTGTAAAGACTCAAAACTAACTCACCTTTGCTTTGCGGATGATCTCCTTATCTTCTGCGATGGTACTCCGGCTTCTATTCATGGAATTATTGATGTCCTCTCTGATTTCCAAAGGTTATCTGGTCTGGCAATAAGCCCACAAAAGTCATGCTTCTTTCCCTCAGGTCTCTCTACAGTTGAGATTGCAGAACTTGTAAGCATCTCTGGCATCTCTCAGGGATTCCTACCAATGCGTTACCTTGGTCTTCCTTTGTCCACCAAAAAGCTTTCTCTTATCAACTGCGAGCCACTTTTACAAAAGATAAAATCAAAGATTGGCTTATGGACTACCAAATACTTGTCATTCGCGGGTAGACTTCAACTTTTAAGCTCAGTAATCTCAGGAATCATTAATTTTTGGTGTGCAGCCTTCATTCTGCCTATTGAATGTATAAATCAGATAAATAGCTTGTGCTCAGCTTACCTGTGGAAAGGGTCTCTTGAAGGTAGACATGTTGCTCGTGTGGCCTGGGAAACAGTTACAACTCCGAAATCAGAGGGAGGTTTGGGTCTAAAAGACATTCGCATATGGAACAAAGCGTGTATGTTCAGGCTCTTGTGGATGTTATTTTTCAAAACAAACTCGGTTTGGGTTGCTTGGATTCATCAAAATGTTATTAAAGACAGCTGCTTTTGGGAAGTTAAAGAAAGACAGACTCACACTTGGCTCTTCAAGAAGCTTCTTAGGCTGCGACATGAAGCTACTCAGTGGTTGCGAATTATCCCAGGCAATGGAGCTTCAATCCAATTCTGGTCATCACCTTGGTCACCTTTTGGTCCGTTGTTGCATTTTGTTGGCTCAAATGGCCCTATGTGTTCGGGAATCCCGTTGTCTTCTCCCTTAGACTCCCTATGGAATGGTACTTCCTGGACTATCTCGCCAGCCCGATCTCATGAAATGGAACAAGTTCACATCCATCTATCAACGATCACTCTCAATGGTGAATCCGACTATCCAATATGGAATTCTAAAGGTATTGGAGAATGTAACAATAATAAGTTTGTCATCAGTGAAATCTATGATTCAGTTAGGGATGTACGAGCAACAGTCCCATGGAGTAAGTCAATTTGGTTCTCAAAAGGAATCCCAAAGAACAAAACTCTTACTTGGTTGTTTATGCTCAATCGTTGTCCAACTCGGGACCGCCTTCTCTCTTGGGGACTCAACACTGATCCTTCTTGCCTCTTGTGTAACAATCACCCTGAATCAAGGAATCACATCTTCTTCAATTGCAGCTTCACATATTCTATTTGGAGGCCTCTGTCTTTGAAACTTCGGCTTTCTTTGCCTTCAAGCTCATGGGAAGACACAACCCTTGCAATCACCACGTTCACAGGTACCAAGCATCACCGGTTTCTAATTCTGATTGCTTGGCAGGCTTTGATTTACGAAACTTGGCGTGAACGGAATCACCGTCTCCATCAAAGCTCCTTCAAAAGTTCAGATTCAGTCTTCTCTACTATCGAGCTAATCATCACAAACCGAATATCCTCTCTTAGACAGGAGAATCCTGAAGAATCTAGCAACTACATGCAGGAATGGCTCTCCATGTCTTAGCTGCCTCAGCTTAGCTGTCTCTCCTCGATTTTCGCCGATCGAAAGACAGATACATCGCATAAATGTTCTCGTCTGTTAACTTTCCTTTTGGGCCTCTGCCTATTGGGTCATCATCATTAAGCCATATGGGGCCTGCGTCTGAAAAGCCTTGGCTTTTATCTATATAGGTCGTGATCTAGTGGGCCTTCATCAACTAGACAATCAACGCTTCCCGTTCTCCAAATGCTATGGATTTCCAAATTCCCTAAATTTGTCTTACTAGAGTATTTGTTATAAAAGAATGTAAACTCTTGCTACATTTAATTTTAATGCACCAAATATTCAGCAAAAAAAAAAAAAAAAATACTATAACCTTACTTTTTACCATTTTTTATTGAGATAGGTTGGTGAATAAAATTTTCCACGAGACTAAGATAATGAAATTTTACTATGCAATCATTATGCAGTGAACACTTTGCTTATAATTTTAGATATTGTACGACTTCTTATGCACACATCTCCACATAATAATAGTAACAGTATTTCATAAAATATCAATTCTAACGTGTGTTTTATAGTAAAACTATGTAATGAATCGTCTATCAATAAAGAAAGATTTCATATCTTAATAGTTGACAAAATATGATCTTATTTTAAAGTAACTCTTAATGGTCCAATATTCGCATGCTTGGAAATGTTTTCTTATAGAATATACAAATACTTTATTTGTAGAATTCTGACTTATGGTATCTAGTGATGTATGTTAAAAAAATTTAAAATGTTGATTTGGTTATTTATACACCTAAATCTATTTATGTTTTCGGTTAGTTTTATTTACAAGAACTCTAGAAATTAAACATGTATGAGTTGGATTAGTGAATGAATGATGATTTATCGGAAATCGATTCACATATCATGTACATGAAGCTAAAGTACAAAAAATTATGTGATACAATATCAGTAACACAGCTTCGACATTCGAAAAATGAACCCACATACACTAGTAAAAAAAACTGAAATAGCAACAAACTTGCTACGGAAAATCGTAACTAAAAATAAAAAAGCTACGATTTTGCTACGTTATGCTACGAAAATGAAAACGTAGCAAATCGTACCAAATTCGTAGCATATTTGCTACGATCGTGCTACGAAAGAAAATCGTAGCTAACACTTGCTACGATTTTGCTACGAAACGAACCGTAGCAATTTGCTACGACCAAAAACGTATCAATTTCGTATCAACCCATCAAAAAACGTCCCATCGCCCCCTCGGTCCGACAATGTACAGACCAAATAATTCAAGATATTTTGAACTTGCTACGAAAATTTTTCGTAGCATATTTCGTAGCTATTTTCGTGGCAGATTTCGGTCTCGCCATCTTTACCGAGTCGGGTTCAAAAGTAATTATTATTTATGATCAAGCCATGGAGAAAATTACTATGATATTGGCGAATCATCGACAGGAAGTCAATTTATGGGAGAAGGCACACTGCATACGGAAGAAGAACCATACCAAGAAAATTATCCGAATGTTATGGAAGGAGTATTGGAGGATGTGATGGAAGCACTCAACGAAGAGCAATATGGAGATGACGTGTTTCAAGAATTTGAAGCTGCTAATGAACCATTATACGAAGGATGTGTTGAAGGTATTTCTCAGTTATAGTTGGCATCCCGTTTAATGAAAGTAAAAATCGATCATAATTTACCGGAGTCGTGTTTGGATGAGATATCACAAACGTTTAAAGATGTTCTGCCACAACCAAACAAAGCTCCTGAATCATATTATGAGATGAAGAAGTTGACAAAAGAGCTAGGTCTTCCAGTTGTGAAGATTGATATTTGTGAAAATAACTGTATGTTATTTTGGAAGGAAGATAAAGATTTGGTGGCGTGTCGATTTGTGGGAAAGACAGATATCACCAGTACCGTGGAAAGGGGAAAAGGCGGCCCAAATAAAGAATGTTTTACATGCCTATTACAGAGAGGTTGAAGCGATTGTATCAACTTGAAGAAACTGCAGCACAAATGCAATGGCATGCAGAACATGAGCCGCCCGAAGGGGAAATGCATCACCCTTCTGATGGAGCAGCTTGAAAGCATTTTAACAAGGTATATCCTGATTTCTCTGAAGAAAGTCGGAATATATATCTAGGCTTAGCAACAGATGGATTTAACCCAGTTGGTATGAGTGGTGAAGCACACTCGGTCTGGCCAGTAATTGTTACTCGGTATAACTTACCTCTTGGGATGTGTATGAAAAGAGAATATTTCTTTTTATCAGTCTTAGTTCCCGGGCCAAGACATCCAAAGAAGAGCATTGATATCTATCTGCAGCCGCTAATTGAAGAATTACAAAGTTTGTGGAGTCACGGGGCAGAAACATACGATATCTCGAGAAAGAAAGCATTCACGATGCAAGCTACATTAATGTGGGCAATTAATGACTTTCCTGCTTATGGCATGATGTCAGGTTGGATGACTCATGGTCGTTTATCTTGTCCATATTGTCTCGATGATACGAAATCATTTTGGTTGCAACACGGAAGGAAACATAGCTGGTTTGACTGTCATCGCATGTTTATACCTCAAGAGCATCCTTACAGGAGAAATGTCCAAGCGTTTCGGAGGGGGAAGACAGTAAGTGATGATCCTCCACCATGGTTGACGGGACAAGAAATTCGCTACGAAAGAATCAACAACATCGCAGAAGAAATTTTGCAACCTGGAGATATTCGTTTTACATATCATGATCTAGATGTTCCAAATATGTTTTACCACGAAGGTCAAATTAGTGGAAAAATGAAGCAGCGGCATCTAACCGATGATGACTATACTGTGTTGCAAACGTTTTTGATGCTCAATTGTCCTGCATTTGAGCCGTACGAAAGGTATATTAACTATTTTTAATATGCTACATTTTTAACAATGTCAGTTATAATTATTTAATAAGAACTACGGTACAGGATGTTTGAGGAGTTTATGATTGAGAACAATCCAAATATATGTGGTAATGATCTACAAATAGCGAAAGACAACCACTATGTGGAATGGGTGAAAAACTATGTAAGTACGTTTTGATATAATTTGATTTTCGATGTGAATTTATCATTGAAAATTTTAATAAATAGGTTAACGAAGCGAGTAAGATATATCAGTTTCCTTTGTGGATGTTGGATTTCGTACAAGACCCGAAACGGAATTATAAAGCTTGGCCGATTTATTTCTCACGAGGATACTGCTTCCACACACATAGCCATGGCCAAGATAAAAGAACCCAAAATTACGGTGTCCAAGTCCGGGGTACAACGGACACTGACTATTACGGCTTGATCGAGAAGATAATGATGGTTGAGTATTCTGGTTCTGTTGGGCTTAAAGCCATGGTTTTCAAATGTAAGTGGTTTGATACAATTGTTGGTCGAGGGATTCGAAAACATAAATCGGGAATAGTCGATGTGTCTCCGCGGTGGCAGTACGACAAATATGATCCATTTATCTTATCTGGTAATTGTGATCAAGTTTGTTTCATTCCTTATCCGCGGGTTAGAATCACATCAGCAAACGATTGGTGGACATGTACGAATGTTATGCCAAGAGGGGGTTCGAGATACTTCTGAAGTTGCTCTTACTGCATTACAAGATGATACACACAACCAAGTTGTTGCACGGAGTGAAATGTTACGCTTTGAAACTTATGTTGTGGAAGATGATTCAGATTATGATTTGATGCCGGTTGTTCCTCCCAATGACGAATTTGTTTCTGAAGATGAGTTAGAACCGTCATGTACTGATTCTGATTCAGGATCTGATTTAAGTTCTTAATTAGTGTAAGATATATGAATGTATAATATAAGTACTTGATGTTTGTAAGATATATGAATGTGTAATATGAAAACCGTATCTAAACCCTATTTATAAACTTATTTAAACTTTTTTTTTGAAAACTCAATGGAAACCCTATCTATAAATTTATGTAAATCCTAATTATAAAATCTAAATTCTATCTATAAACCCTTTTTCTTAAGAAAAATAAAATCTAAATCCTATCTATAAATCCTGTCTATTTTTTAAAAAATCCAAACCCTATCATAACCCTATCTAAACCCTCATTAACCCCTAAAACTTCAAAAATTCTAAAACAAATATGAATCCCTCTAAAATTTTTAGGCTCAAAATAATTCCCTTTAAAATTTTTAGCCCAAAACTAATTGTTCCCTCTTAAATTTTTGGCCCATTTCCCACACTTAGCATTAACAAATCCAAACCCTATCTTCTCGTTGACAAACTCTTCGACTCTCTCGATCTCTCTCTAATCTCTCTGTCTCTTCGACTCTCTTGATCTCTCTCTAACCTCTCCATCTCTTCTAGCTCTCTCGATCTCTCGTTTATCTCTCTCTACCATGGTTCCTTCCGCCGCAAACGCTACCAACGACCACTGTCGTCCTCGGCCCTCAAACTTGAATCTCGAAGGTAGGGTTTCGAGTTCTCTCCATCTCTCTGTTTATTCGTTTGATTGCATGTTTCGATTAGGGATTTCGAAAAGCTTTTGGTTTCAATTCGTTTTATGGTTTTCAATTAGGGTTTCGAATTTTGATAAGGGTTTCGAGTTTGACTTTCGATTTTAGGTTTTGATTAGGGTTGTGATATTGATTTTCATTAAGGTTTTGATTTGGGTTTAGATTAGGATTGTGTAATGATGATGTGTTAAAACCATTTGCTTTTGAATGTTTGTTTTTAATGTTCTGAATTTAAGAAGCGTGAGAGAGGAACAAAACCTCTGATCTTCCTTGTTTCTTTTATATATTGTTGTTGTTAGCCTTCTTTTTCGGTTTTGATTCAATCATGTTCCAATCTTAACCTGTTCTTCTGTTTCTTTGTCTGCAGGTGTTAGAAACGTGAGACCCCAACTGAGAACCGCTTCACTTCCTCCTGGTGCGACTGCTTTTCTCAACCAGCAAGACCTCCTCGAATGGACGGCTCTTCCACTTCATCTGTGGCTCCTCCTCCTCCTCCACCACCAGCATATGCGGCGAGAACAGAAAAGGCTCTGCTACGTGCGCCATCAAGAATTAACCAACCACACCTCCATCCTGATAAGATCAATGGAGCATTGTGGTAAGTGAACTAATGTAGTTAATGAACTTAGTAGCTTAGTGTTAGGTATACTCTTGTAGTAAATGGGTTTTGTTTCATGTTCTTATCTGATATGCATTGTATTTGCAGGATCGGAGTTGATCCTGAAGTCCATGAGTTTATAAAAGCAACATGGCAGGGAAAATTCTAGGGGCCGTGGCAAAGCTGGTTAAAGGTTCCACTGGAGAGGAGAACAAGTTGGTGGCACTCATTCATCGTAAGTAATCGTGAACTTCCATTCCCAATATTAATTCCATATTTTGCTTCTAATCACTTCTCTTCTTTTGTAGCAACAATACTACTGGGAAGAACAATTTCATGAAGAAGTCTACTTCAAATGGAAGTATCAGACTCAAGTGACTATCTGCGGACGTATCAGCCAAAAAAGAAAGAAAGGAAAGCAGCCAAGTTATGTCAGTAAGACTGACTGGGAAACAATCTTGGGTAATTGGTCAACAGAAGAGGCCAAAGCCAAGAGCCAATCTGCAGCTGAATCTCGTTGTTCTGCTCCTCCAGGTCTGAAGATGCACGTTCATGGTGCAGGACCACGCACCTTTGCAAATATTGCGCACAAAATGGTGAGCTCCAACCCTTTTAACTTCCATTTATTCCCTTTTTTTAACTGCTAATTATCTAACTTTCTCCTCTTTCCTTTGTTGTAGGTAGTTGAGGAAGGTCTGGAGGGACCAGTTTCATATCCAGACCTTGTGAGAAAGACTCACTGCCGTAAAGATGGGACCTTCCTCGACGAACGAGCAGAGACACTGGTTCTGGAGGTAGAGCAAGCAGTTGAAGAGATGATACAAGATGGATCTCCTCTCGGAGATAGCCAAACTGACTCAACGGCTGCCACAAGAACTTCAAAGCGCCTTCTCCTAAACGAAGAATACATCAAGGTAATAATATCTCCTGCTCATTAAATTTGTTTCTTTTTACTGTTTTAGATCAGTGTTTCTCCACTCTTAGTATTGAAATTATAACAAGATCACACTGTAATTTTATGAACAATTCTTCATGTATTTTTATGGCTGATTAATGCTGTCTTGTGTTTGTATTTTTCAGCGTGGACAGACACGCATGGGCACAATTTATGGTCTTGGCAATCTCCAGTATAAGAACAAGCGTCCTTCTGAGTTTGTCCCTGCTGCACTCAGGCGAGACATAAATATGGAGATGAGGGTTTCTGGCCTGGAGACTGTCACACAGAGAATCAAGTCTGATATGAGACGAATGATCGTAGCAATCTCAAAACGTAGCAATATGCCACGATCAATAATGTAGCAAAACGTAGCAAGTTGCTATGTTTATTTTCGTAGCAAAATATAGCAAGTTGCTACGTTTATTTTCGTATCAAAACGTAGCAATTTGCTACGTTTATTTTCGTAGAAAAACGTAGCAAGTTGCTACGTTTATTTTCGTAGCAAAGTCGTGTTTATTTGCTATGATTTTGCTACGATGCGAAAATAGCTACGATCGTATAGCTACGATCGTATAGCTACGAAAATATAAACGTTGCTTTTCGTAGAAAAACCCCCATATAGCTACGAAAATTCCTCTATAGCCACGATTTTAAGTCGTTGCTATTTGGGTTTTTTTTACTAGTGATACCTAAAAAAAGAAGCCCGCAGGCACACGACAAGAGCGTACATATGCGTTGTTACGTTATTATTAATTATGTTAATCAGATAGCCCCATTTTATATAGTTTAGAACACTACTGTAAAAATAAATAGAGAGATACAATAGTCGAGAACACTTCTGGGTTCGAATGGTAAAAGCAGTTTAATCGTTGCAGATCAAGCAGATCATGCAGATCAAGCAAGACAAGTGCAAATCAAGTGGGACAAGTGCAGATCAAGCGGATCATGCATGAGAGATGCAGATCAAACAATTTATTCTAAATTATAAATGACAAAATCAGTTCAAAACTATAGATCATATATTCAAACAATAAAAGATTGTACCAAAATGTCAAAATAAATATCTTAGAATTTGTAGGATCAGCCGAAATGTTTATTGAATTTTTATAAGATACTTATACTTCTTTTATTTTCATTTTAGTTGATCAAAATTATTTTTGAAGAACCGACAAATTACTAATATTAAATTTTTTGTTGAAATTTATATAGAAATATTTATATCTTTTTTGTTGAAAAATATTGTGTTTTTTCTGTGACTAAATGTCATACTTATAATTTTAAAAATGATATGCTTATAATTTTAAAATTGACACAAATAGTATTTAGTGTGAACTATATTATTTGAACTAATCATTATATATTATTTATAAAATCAAATAAATATATTTAAAGTTAGTGTTTGTAGCAGAATCATTTATCAGTGAAAAAAATAGATCAACACCATCAAATGTTAGCGGATGAGATCTGCATGCATATCTCCTGCTTTTTTCACAAAAAGACAAAAAATATTGAACTGCATGCATATCTCCCGCTTGAACTGTTTTTATAGACATAAAAACGTGAATGACAAAAACAGTGCATGAGAACTGCAAATGCGGGAGAACTACACTTGTCCCACTCTTCCATTCGAACACTCTGTCTTAAATGGTGACCAGCAAAAGAAGAGGGCATAGTATTCCTTTACATAATTAAGATAAAGTACAAGTAAATTTGTTTAATTAAAGTATGACTTTAATAACTAATTTGCATAAAATTAGAAAATTCTATTAATTAATATCATGCAATTAAATCTGAAAAGTTCATATTTTTATAGTGGATAACACTGCAAATATTTAAAATATCATAGAAAAATATTTAAAATAGTTTAAGTATTTTGGAAAAAAGAAGAAGAAGGAAATCTGACATAGATAGCAAGCTTGAGCACTTATGTTTTCATCTTACGTTACTTAAATGATCATATAAAATTCAACAAAAATTAGTGTGAAAATATATGTAATCAAATAGCACTAGTGAAGGGCATTGATTATGGGTTCCATCGGTACCAGTTGTAACTTTAGGGGTGTTAGTTAGCGTTAGATTTATATAAAATTTGTTGATTTTTAAAACCAATAGATTTGTTAAGTTTGGAAAAAGTTGTAGAAAACTTTATATATTATAAAAATTTATGTAAATAAGTTATTATTATGATTTTAAAAATCTAAGAGATACAAAGAGTATTCTTCAAATCTTGTTTCATGAATTAAAAGGTTATGAATACAACTCATAATAACACTAACTTTAAATGATTTAAAAAATCATTAAAATTTAATTTTCTTGAATAACAAATAATTTTATACAGAATAAAATTATTATATCAATAACACTAGATTTTGGTAAGAATGTGAGAATCTATAAACCAATAACATACTTTAAGAATTTTAAAAATCATTAAAAATCTAATTTTCAGGTTTTTAATTCTAGAACTTAAGCGGTAAATTTGTAACTATAGTTGTAAGTGTTACTCTCGTAGATTTGTTTCAAACATATTTTTTTTTGTCAGTGTTTCAAACATATTTTTTTGTCAGTGTTTCAAACATATTTTTTTTGTCAGTGTTTCAAACATTTTTAAAACACTGAGTAAAAGTTATAGAAAAACTGATTTCTAAAAGTAGTATATTTCCTTTTAAAAGTTTAGACCGTAGTTTTGATTTTTTAACTAAAGAATGACTGGTACTAATTAAATTAGAGGTGGAAAAAATATAACCTGTGCAAAGCACCCACATCATCTACCAGTCATCTCCTATATTGGCCGATAGATAAAGATTAGTGTCCGTGTGCGTATTTTACCTGGAAGTACAGACACGAAGGCAATGGATTAGATAGATAGGCAATCCGAACACGCATCACGTGCTTTCAAACGCGTGGATCACTCCGGCATTGCCATCTGTGCAAATCTAGCCAATTAGAGTCAGAGCTTTGCCATGTGGGCACGTGCGATTCCCGCAGCTCAAACATCTATGGATGCCCCCATGACTCCATGTGATCATTTGAGCTAATCTAAAATAATGTTTCTTATATATGTGTTCAAATCTTTAAAGGGTTTAAGATCTAATTAAGCTGAATATCAGCTACTCAACTTAGTATAAATTGGGTACTAATCGATTGTAAATTATTTTTTAAAAGATAATGTCATTGACAAACACCAAGTCATTGTTTAAGTACATTGATGTCTTACATAACCTATATTTAGTCTGACATAAAGCGAAATGCTAAAGCATGTATTAATTAGTGAATTAACAATATCCAATAGCTCGGCGAAATAGAAAACAATAATTAACGGAATATTACAAGAAGAAGTTTGTTTCTATATAACGGGTATCATGTATCAAACAAACAAACAATATGACAGCATAATTTGTTATATTGTCGCCATGAAGTAATTTGAGCTGAACGAAGGGTGTACGGGTGCCTATCAGCTTGTGATGGTTGGAAATGGTATGGTGAGAATCTAGAATTAGAATAGAAATTACTAATAAACTAACTAGTAAAAGGGAGTTGTGGCGGTATCGGTTTGTGAGGTATATGTATTTATCATGAAATGTTAGGTTAAGATCGTAGTCGTTGTGTTCTCCAGTCACCTAATGTTTTGTACTAATTTTATAGTAACATTTTGACTAATAACTAGTAAAAACAAAAGTATTCTTAGTGAAAATCAGACTTAGAGGAGAAAAATTATATTAAACCTTGTCCCAAATCATTTTATGACTTGATTTGATTATATCCTCTTTATTTTCTTCAATAATTTATAGATAAATTACTCATCAATATTATTCTCTGAAACATGAATTCTGTTATTTCCATCACATATATGTTATATAAAGAGAAAATTCCATAAAAAATACATCAACTAAATTTCATTAAGCTTTTTAATACCCAAACTTTTTTGTTATCCGATTTAATACCACAACTAGTTATTTTGCTCACTATAATATACAAACTTTTAAAAGTCTACCCATTTTAATACCCAAACTTTGTTTATTTTAGTTAAAATATTAATAAATTTCAAATGAAACTTAAATAATCTCTAAATTTTTAAAAAAATCTAATTTTATTGTATGTTTAAAAAATAAAAGTAGCAATTTTTTTTCTAATCTTAAACTTTGTAATAAAATTTTCAATTTTTTAATATTGAATTTAGTTTGTTTTTTGAAATAGAAAACAAATTTACTTTCTTACATTCAAAACTATTTTTTTTAAAATTTAATTTTTTTCTGCTAATTTATTTACCTTCTTTCTTAAATATTAAAATAAATTAGCAGTTTTTCATAGTTTCTCTTAGATTTTAGGAATTTTTAATTTTTGTTTGAAATTTATTAATATTTTAAAATAAAATAAATAAAATTTGGGCATTAAAATGGGTAAACTTTTAAAAATTTGTATATTATAATAAAAAAAAATAATTAGTTAGAGTATTAAACCGGATATCGAAAAAATTGGATATCAAAAAACTTAATAAAATTTAGTTAGAATATTTTTACGAAATTTTCCTATAAACACAAGAAAAATAATAGAAATATGAATAAATGTAGATGTGATGGGCGGCCAAAGGGAAGGTGGTTGTCCGGGAGAAGCGGTCGTTTGATAGCTGCAAAAGGATTCTCTTTGCTCCCAAAAGCTTCGCTGGCTAAACGTCATCCTTTGCTTCTCCCTTAATCTATCTTTCCTTTATTCTCAACTTCAAAACAATTAAAAACATATATAAAGTTTATAAAAATACACACACACACACACACACACATATATATATATATATATACATACATAGATGTACGAACTTGTAGACCGTTTGTATAATGTTTGGTGAGCGTAGTCCAAAGCATGTCATAAATGTATATATCTACTTGTAATTATATACATGATGGTATTTTATGTGAAATTTAGAACTTATTGAGTTAAGCTCGGTAACTGCTTCTTGGTCCTGTCTGGCTTTCTCATCGGAATAAGGGTTCTTCTACGTGGGAACATATTTCTTAGATCAGAAGATTAGCCTTAGAACACCCTCAATGAGGAGTTCTAGTATTTGGAATTCTCAATATATATATTAGTACTCAACTTTACAAAAAACCTAACCGAAAATATTTTCGTAGAGATATATATGGTCTTGGCAACTTGGAAATGGCAACTGCATTATAACCTACCTTTGGTCTTCAATATAGGATTTACTTCAACAAAATGGTCTTCAATATAGTTAGAAGGCCTAAACTACTTTCTAATGTACATTTAAAGCAAACGCAAGGATCCACAATAATCTTTATTTGGGCCGACACTTCTCATTGATTGTGTACGTGTTTTTTTCTAAGGAAAACTGAGTCGTTTCTAAGGAAAACTAAGTCGTGTCTATGGAGCGATGTAGTTGAGATCTAACTCAATTCCCAACGATAATATCTCTTAACTTTATATAGCCAATACTCCTTCTATTTCTAAATAAGTGTCACTTACACACATTTCACACATATTAAAAAAATGAATAAATATATTAATATACCCTTATTTAAAGTATATTTATTTAAATAAAAATAATTTTTAAAAACATCTATTGACTAGTTAAAATGATAAGAATGAAATTATATAGAAAAATTGTATTGGAAATATAAAGTAACATTTTTTTTCTGAAATAAAAAAAATGGTAAAATGACACTTATTTAGAACACTAACCATCATTTTCAGCTCTTCTGTTTCTCTTCCTTTCTATTTTTTTTCTCAAATATTTATTTGTTCCTAATATTCAGAGATTTCAAAGTTGAATAAATTTTCCCTTTGGCAGAAGAAAATAAAGATTTATTTTATTTTCTAACTAAAAAATAATGATAAATATTTATTAAAATACTATACACCATACACGTGTAAAATGTAGATTTTATAATTTATACTATCTTATGACCAACACATTTAAAACGCAGAAATATTTGTCGACAAAATATAATTTACGAAATCAAAACATTTTTTATTTAGTGTATTTGAAAATATATAATTATATTATTTTTATTAATATTAAATAAGAAATTTATATAAGATGTAACTTAATTTTATTTATAATTATTTAAATATTTTATTATGAATGTTTAATAAAATCTCTATAATTTATTTGATAATTTTGTGATAAATATTTTTGATATTTTTAATTATTAAACTTACTATTTGATATCAATTTATTGACTCTACATTTTTTTATATACAGTATTTAGTTTAATATGAAAACTTATTCAAGTTTAAATGAATGTAGTTTTTTATTTACCAAAATATAAATAAAACAATCCATTAATTTAATTATGTTCATATTAAATGAAATTATTTTGTAGTATCTAAAACTGTAGAAAGTTATACTTATATTTGGGAATTTCATAAATTATCTGACTTCAAATATCCTATTCATTTCATAAAGATGAATGTTCTAGAAAACTGTTTCAAAAAGATACATTTTTGTATTCTAATGCATTTTTACTAATTAATACTACTTCTGTTTCAAATTACTTATCGTTGTAGAGAAAAATTTTCATTTTAAAATAAATGTCGTTTTATAATTTTAATGCAAAATTTAATGATTTTATATATCTCTATTTTTCTATTGGTTGAAATGTGGTTATGTGTATATGTAATAGTGTTTTTATTTTGAGAATATGTAAAATTAAATATTTTCTTAATATGTGTGCAAAAACTTAAAATGACAACTAACTAACGGAGGGAGTAATGATTAACTGTAAACTTCAAAAGTATTAATTGAATTATTACTGATTTTAAACTATAGGAAATAGATAATCACAAAATATGCATTTATAACTAAGATTTAATGTTGAACAAAAAAACAAGATTTAGTATATTTAATATTATGTGTGAAAATTTTGAAACATTTCTTATTTTAAACATAGAGATTAATTTGAAAAAGGCTAATATGATCCAATTAATCCTAGATAACCTTAACTTTCTCAAATAAGAGGTCCAAATATAGTATTAGGGATTGAACCCACATGGAGCCTATGTACTCAATAAATTTGATATAACTGTGGTTAAACTAGGTAAATAGATTAAAAGCTTTGAATAAAGAAAAAGAGTTGATTGATTGATTGTTTGTAAACAATAATAATAAATAGCTAGATCTAGGGTTTTCATGTAGTGAATTATAATGGATAAAAATCATTGGGTTTTCAACCATAGAACACGAATCCAATTAGTAAAGATATTGTAAGTTATATCTATCTATGACTAAGCTCGGAGTGTACAACTTTTGTGTGAAAACTCGAAATGACCGTCAAATTCATCATATTTTAGATATTCTAGAACAGAATATAGCTCAAATAAATAGTGACTATAATTAAAAATAAAACAATGGTATGCAAATGACACTGATTGATGGCTTTCTCAGTCAAGCATTAAACAATTAGATACGATTGGTTCACTTAGAATCACTAGACCATTATTTCGATTGTCCCTAGTAACTTATGCTCATCAGAGATATTTCAAGTATTGATCATGCATCACACAATTATCAATATCCTAATGTCATAGTTCAAAGTAGCTAATAAAAACACAAGTAATAAGTACAAATCTGATGATAGATATAATAATCACCCTAAAATTCTATTGTTTGGCTAATTCATCAAAATATTTTAATAAACCATAAATACAACAGGAGATTTACTTAAACATGATCCAAAAAACCGAAATAATAGATGAATAGAATATAAATCAATAATAAAACCGAATGAGTTCCAGTAGGACTCTGAATGAGTTCCTCTCTTCTCTCATAACCCTAAAACTATTAATAAAAGAAAGAGTAGAAAGCTCCATATCGTCAATAATGGCTTAGAAAACACATAAACATGATTTTGAGTCATCCAGAGGTATTCTGGTAACTTATGGTGGTTTCTGAGCTTTAGTCGGTCTTTAAATATACTCGGCCCGCGTTCTGGGATCACCGTCGATCGACAACAAGGCTGTGTCTTCGATCGATACTCCTTCGTCTCCTTGGCAACTTCACCTCGTGAGGTAAACATACCACTATTTAGTAAAACATGAATAATGTTTGCTATAGAGTGCTGACTGACCTAAAACCAGTGACATTGAAAGGATAACTCACATATATATATATATCTTGTATCAAAAGATCCTCTCAATCTCGGCATGGGAAGATTTTCATCCATAGATAAACATCTGACGCATCTGTGCAGTTTTGCACCTTAAAAGGCTCCAAAATCACTAAAGTTCTCCAAAACGTACATGTACCTGAAAGCACTCTAAAATAAACTCCATACCCACATAACATACTCTAAATAGTTCATATACCTTGGTCTAAAAATATTAAAATCTATGGTCTATCAACTCCCTCAGACTTACCCTTTTGCTTGTCCTTCAAGCAAAATATAGAGTAGTCATGTGAAAGAGGTTTGAAAACAGCAGAGACTCATACAACTTTTTATCTACTACCTTCAATTCTGCAATGTTGCAAGCCACATCAGATCAAAGCCAACTTTAGAGACACTTCCATGTACTACACACTAGCTTAGCAATCAAACCATCCAGCCCACAACACAACTGATTTCGCTTGACTCGACCCTCGACTGATCTCATTTCTGCAAATAAATGTGTAGGCTAACTCTTGAGAGTATGATCAAAGGAAACATGGACTCTTACCTCAACAGGTTTTAGAACACACATACAATTTTCTTTGATCCCTTTCTTCTTTATTTTTCTCTTCTCTGAATATTTTTATATTTTTTTTATAAGTCCAATGAATCAATGATGCTTATAGTCCATCTTGTTCATCTCTCTTTTTCTTATTTATTTATTTGACAAATGATAGACGAATAGTGGGGTCACATGTAATTTACTTATTTATCGCTTCTAGAGTGTGTGATCATTCATTTCTGAATTAAAATAATGGGTTCACATGTGATTTACCTACCCCTCTGCATCTTTCATCAAATCATCTCAATCCTTTCTTTTCGCGATGCTGAAGAGAGAGAGAAGAGAACTAGAAACACACAGAATTTTACCTTTCAGGCCTAAAGGAGGAATCCAATCCAGTGTATACCAAGCCTTAAAACAAGCTAATTAAGTTGATTAAGGCTGGAGGTCAACTTTGATTCCTTCAAGCTTTCTCAGCAGGTGTGGATGTTACTGACATGTGATCAGCTTTGGTGTTTCCATTCAATACACACTGCATTCAATAACCTCAAATAATGGTGCTAGAGAGTTGTCATATAGCAAGTAAAATTGAAAAAAAATCAGTATCCCCTTCTTGACTCAATAAAACTTAATAAAACTTCTCAAATTAAAGCTCAAAAAAAAACACAACATCAATAGCTACCTCACTAAAGATTAAACAACATTGTCCCTAGTGTTATACAATCTAATATTGGTGGGAAAATAAATCACAAAGACAAAATAACTAGGAAAAACAGTATACATGTTTGTTGAAAGTGAGTGTCGATCGACACAATGAAGTGGCGGTCGTTACTCTTAATGCTCTGTCGATCGACGCTGGCCATCCATCGATCGATGTTTGGTGCAGAACTTGTCTTCCTTGGATCTCTTCCAATGAATAGTATTGTTGCTATAGTGTCGCTCGACAATGTTCATCGTATATATATATTACTTCAAAAAGATAAATATGAAAATTAGAAATAAATGAAAAATAAAAAAAACTCACCTAACAGTGGGCTGCCACCCCTTGCGCACTCTGAATTTCCTGACACCATCTGACAAGTGAAGAATCAATGATAACTGAGAACCGCCCTTGGTCCTTTTCTTCTTCTTCAAACTCCTCCTCTTTTTTTCTGTTATTTCCCCCAGACTTGGTTGTTTCTGTCTATGCGTGCTGAAATACCTTAGGGGTGTTGATCGACACAGAGGGTGGAATTTCTATCAACACTAGGTCTGAAGAGACTTTCTTGACATCATCTTCTAGACCTGATTTTTCCTTAGAAACAGCTGCAAGCAGAGAATCTTCTACTATCTTGATGCATATTCTCAAATGCTCACTTATGTTGGGTGGAATAGGTAATTCTATTTCAAAAAATAGTGTTGGGAACCACAAACTTCACAAGGTAATGTATTTTCTTCACTCTTTTGTTAAAACCAACAGCTTCATCTGCGCATATAGTGGTCTCAGATGTTTGTGGACAGCAAGGTATGAGTACTCAAACTTGTGCATTCTCTCCTCAACTAGTTCCAGCTCAAATATGGAACATGGTAGTTTGTGCAACCAAGGGTGTCAATCGATATCATCAGGTGGGTGTCACTCGATGCAATCGAGTGGTTGTCGATCAATGTTATCCGTGGCTGGCGATTGATGCTAGTTCTTGCTAAAGTTTCCAATTCTCTTCCCAAAGTGTACAGATCATCATCCAGCTTCTGCTCTGAATGCTGACCCAAATCTTCAGGTTGTGCTTCATCCAATTGCTTCAAGAAACCCTATATCTCCAAGAAATCTTCCATAGTGATCTCTTTATCATAATCTAAATATTCAAGATGTTCTCCATCCTCTAACTCCAAGAAATCCTCTAGCTCCATGAAATCTTCCATAGTGATCTCTCTATCTCCATCTAGAAAAAGATAACAACTTAATACATCGGTGCTATTTAGTGTCGAGTATATAATGTCTTGAGGACAACTCAATGTTTCTTGGGTTTCAAGTGGTATCGACTGACAACAGGGGCTGGTGTTCTGTTGTCGATCGATGCTGAGGTCTTATTGTCGATCGACACTGAGGTATTTATGTCGATCGATGCTGAGGTCGGATCACTAATATCATCTTCTTCTGCTCTACTCGGTTCAGATCCATGACATTCATCACCCTTTTCCATATTGTGGTTGACCATATGTCTTATGTTCATTTCATCCCTCGGTTTCTGTCAACCTTCAATCATCATGTCCCACTTATCATTAACCTCCCTTTCTCAAGTAGCTTCAGCATCATCAAGAAATTTGTTGAGGAAAGCTCTTTCAATGTCCTCCCAGCAGGTTAGAGATCTTCGCCGCAGTTGACTAAATCAGCTAGATGCATTCCCATATAGAGTGTGGGGAAAAATCTTGCAGAGTATATGTCTTCCTCAGTGTATTCACACAGCTCAATACTCGCGATTTCACCCATAAAACTCTAATGTATTTTATGGGATCTTCGTGAGGAAGACCCTCTAAAAGATGTTGACCTAACCAATTGTTTCGGTCGGGGTGCAACTCAAAGTCATCCTCTCCAGCAACAATAATTTCATCAGAGACTGCAACCTCCTATGTATAAATTAGTTGTCCTGCACTGTTGCAAATGCGACCTTCTTCGTCTAGCAAGATCTCATTCTAATCAAAGCTCAGTATGAATACATTGACCTCCGTCGTCTTTTCGCAAGTAGTGTCAATCGATACTGAGGATTTGGTGTCGATCAGTGCTTGGTTCACACTATCGATTGCTGGTGCTTGGAGGGTGTCGATCGATACTTCCCTCGTATACTTACGAATCGTGCGTGAATCAATGATACACTAAAAATCGGATCTTGTTACTGTAAAATTAACAATTATAGTTATTGTACTTGAGATTCTATTCCAGAGGACCGTTTTACACTATATCTTAAGATTTTAGTTTCTTAGCTAAAACTTTCAGATTTAACAGAGAACAAGGTAAAAATAACAGACATTAATGTATGGTTTGAGTTGTTTTAATTTGGGGAAAATCTAGCCTAGGATGTTTAGACAGATGCTAGACATGATTAAGCCACATAATTATTCAAGTTCGAATTAAGAACAAGCCCAGAACATAGATCAATGACTAGAACAGCCCACTGTCGTGGCGCTTGTTCCTTTCAGAGAACAGCCCCGGAGACTAAGCTATCGCTTGTTCCGAGTTCTGTCTATGAACAGTAACGATCAGGTCTACTCAGTTTATATTACACCCTAATATCTACTTTCGCTGATTAGGGATTAATACTTATTCTAAACAGTTCATGCAATCTATAACACATTTAATGAATAGATGAAACCCTATATCTAACATAAAGTGATCAGATTCATGCTAGCATTAAGTTAGGTTTAGAATAAAGGCCATCAATGAACATATAACTTATTTGTGTGTAGCTTAATAAATCCAACACCCTAACACCCTAAGCTACAATATTGACTACTCAGCAATCATGGCAATAAACACTGTAAGAAATACTGAATAATACTCCATAAATTGAAATCAAAAACTAAAAATAGGGTTCAAGAAATCTTCTCTAATCGCGAGAACAAGGTGAAAATTTATTTTTCCCTTACAAAGTATTGAATCTAAACGAGTATATGCTAAAAAGTATGAGAGAAAATTGAGCTGAAAGAAGTATGCCTCTAATAATGGTCGTGCCCCTATTTTATAAAGCTTTTGTGGCAGCTAGAAGGAGGAGGAAATAAAATTAGGGCAAATCCCAAAAGATTATGCAGTTTCCTAAAATATCTCCCGTGGGGATCAAGGCTCTGCTTGATCTCTGGGGTTGTTCTCCGGGACAAAATTCAAATTTTCTTTTTTTTTTCTTCATGTTTCCCTCCAAAGTTTCACAACCTCTTTTGTACATGAAATGTCTCAAATAGAGTTGTAAGTACCCTATAATTGCATGAGAAAGATCAATAAATCTCAATTAAAGTATGCTAAAAACACACTATATCAAATTCCCCCAGACTTAGATCTTTGTTTGTCCTCAAACAATTTCAAGCATTAGAACAAGCTAGACATGACTTAAGGTGTGGGAACTCTCCTATTCTCAGGAACCATTCTTTAACTACAAATCTCTGAACCATACAAGTTGTGCATCTATGACCGCACACCCTTACCAGAACACCCTGACTGCTGTTCAAAATCGGCTCCATACTTTGTATGTCAAATCTGCAATGTTACACATTTCTAACAAAAACTCCTTATATTCAAATTAAGGGTGGCATGAGCATATCTTATCATAACACTAGACAGAGTAGACGACGCTAGGTATGAACAAGCTTTTTCTGTTTGTTGGGCTAGAAGTTTTAGTGGTTACCATTTTCTGTAGAGGAATGTATGTGATCACAAAAAATTGTAAGAGAAGATGGATCCATTGATCTCCAAACTTAACTCTTTTTTCTTGTTCTCCCCACCTTGATCTCTCAAACTTGTTCCCCGCTGATATGTTTTCTCAATCAGAGACACTATTTCTCAATTATATCTTCCTCTCTCAATCATCAATGAGAATAAATAACGTTTTTTTACTTTGTTTTTTTGATGATGATCAGAGAGGATATTTACAAACATGGTTGGTGCCTCTGATGGTTCTGATGTCCTTCTTTTGATTTTTTAGGTCGCCTTGCTCCTTACTTCAGAGAACAATTGGATGGTCTTTCTGATTAGCTTGTTCTCATCGATTGCCTCGTTCTCAATGCCTTGATCTTTCTGCCTTGTTCTCTTTACCCTTGATCAGTGGTTCAATGCAGCAAAAATGAGTTAAGGCTGCGTTGATCCTTTCCTCTCTGACCCTTTTGCAAAATTCTACACATATGACAATTAGAATAATATAATGCATGAAGGTGGAATAAAGGTTATGGGTTTTAGGGTGGGAACCAGTTAAAAATGAGTCAGCCACTAAGGAACAACAAGATGGATGAAAGGATAAGGAGTCTTGAGTGTGATCTCGTTTCCCTACTCTAGTGCTGATCATTCTAAGCATTTCAGTCAAAATTAGGCTCAAGTTAGATGGAGTTAAGTTATACAGGTGTACCATTACAAGCAGAGAGCTTCTGGAGAAGAAAATGATGATGTCAGGGTGTTCCATGTCCAAGTGTAGGTCTTTCGTCACTGCTAAGATCACTGGATAAGATAACTAAAAGCACATAGAGGTTACAAATAGAGTCTTAGTTCCCACAAAGTTGTAATGACTCAATAAATAGCAGCAGACTCGATAAGTGCCTCTCCTAGACTTACTTCACACCGTCTCTGGTGTGAAATAAAATCAAGGAAGACCACCTTTTTTTCCGAGTCACTTACCTGGCAGGGAACAACGTCAGAGAACAGGTCACCTTGTTCTCCTGAGTTGCCTTGTTCTCCAAATGTGGTAACTCGGGTTTTTTTTTTGTTTAATCCAGAAACTAATAAAAGCAAAAATAAAAATCAGTAACAATGAAAACCTAAATTATATACACACTTACGAGTGAGTTTCCTCCCAGCAAGGCATTGCAGAACTCCCAATCCACACCATCATAGAAAATCCCTAGAATGTAGTCCTGATCAAACCCGTGATGAGGGCACTGTCTGAGTATGTCATTGAATCGCTCCCATGCTTCATTAAAGAGTTCATTGGAGTGCTGCTTGAAAGAGGAAATCTTGTTCTTGAGAGCAGCCGTTTTTGCCTTGGTGTAGAAGTAACTCAAGAAGGCAGGTCGAACCTGCTCCCATGTAGTGAGAGAGCCAGTAGGCAGTGATTTCAACCACCTTGATGCCCTGTCGGCAAGAGAGAACGGGAACAACATACACTTGACAAAGTCAGATGAAACCCCGTTTGAGCGAGTCATAACACATATCTCCTCAAAGGCTTCGATGTGTTCCATTGGTATTTCTGCCGGGAGACCATAAAACATCTTTCTCTACACCAGAGAGATCATGGAGGCCTCGAGCTCAAAATCCTGCCGAGCACAAGGTGGAGGAACAATGGTTGAGCGAGTGGTTGGAAAGTTTCGAGGAAGATTCCTTTCTCCAATCTGAGTTGGTTGCTCTTGTTGTTGCTGTTGTTGAGCAGCCGCTTGTTGGGCTTGCCAGGCCTGTTGCATATGCTGTTACATCAGAGCCATTGCAGCAGTGAGATCATGCTCATTGTTATGATCGCCCATGTTGGGGTGAGTAGGTCTTGATTGAGTTCGATTGTTCCTTTCTAATCTTGCAAATTCTTGATTGCTGAGGGTGATTAATGGACTTGAGGTGTTGCTTCGAGTATTTCCACCTGGAAACAAGAAAATAGAGCAAGTTAGATGTCTTTAGACAAAATATAAAACCAAGAAAATAGAGGTAAAAGCTGGTCCCCGTCGCAATGGCGCCAAAACTTGATACACTAATAATCGGATCTTGCTACTATCAAGTTAACAATTGTAATTGTTGTACTTGAGATTCAGTTCTAGAGGACCGTTTTACACTATATCTTAAGATTTTAGTTTCGTAGCTAAAACTTTTAGATTTAACAGAGAAAAAGGTAAAAATAACATAGATCAAGGTATGGTTTGAGTTGTTTTAATTTGAGGAAAAGCTAGCCTAGGATGTTTAGACAGATTCTAGATATGATTAAGCCACACAATTATTCAAGTTCGAATTAAGGACAAACCCAAAACATAGATCAATGACTAGAACAGCCCACTGTCGTGGCGCTTGTTCCTTTCAGAGAACAGCCCCAGAGATTAAATTGTCGCTTGTTCCGAGTTCTGTCTATGAACAATAACGATCAGGTGTACTCAGTTCATATTACACCCTAATATCTACTTTCACTGATTAGGGATAGAATATTTATTCTAAACAGTTCATGCAATCTATAACACGGTTAATGAATAGATGAAACCCTAGATCTAACATAAAGTGATTAGATTCATGCTAGCATTAAGTTAGGTTTAGAATAAAGGCCATCAATGAACATATAACTTATTTGTGTGTAGCTTAATAAATCCAACACCCTAACACCCTAAGCTAACAATATTGACTACTCAGCAATCATGGCAATAAACACAATAAAAAATACTGAATAATACTCCATAAATCAAAATCAAAAACTAAAAATAGGGTTCAAGAAATCTTCTCTAATCGCGAGAATAATGTGAAGATTTCTTTCTCCCTTACAAAGTATTGAATCCAAACGAGTATATGCTGAAAAGTATGAGAGAAAATTGAGATGAAAGAAGTGTGCCTCTAATAATGGTCGTGCCCCTATTTTATAAAGCTTTTGTGGCGACTGGAAGGAGGAGAAAATAAAATTAGGGTAAATCCAAAAGATTCTGCAGTTTCCTAAAATATCTCCCGCGGGGATCAAGGCTTTGCTTGATCTTTGGGGTTGTTCTCTGGGACAAAATTCAAAATTTCCCTTTTTCTTCATGTTTTTCTCCAAAGTTTCACAACCTCTTTTGTACCTGAAATGTCTCAAATAGAGTTGTAAGTACCATATAATTGCTGAGAAAGAATAAATCTCAACCAAAGTATGTTAAAAACACACTATATCAATCAATAAGCTCTTTCTTTGAAGAACCCAAAAAAACTCTTCTTATTGCTTCCTAGTACTAAGATGTATGTACCTGAAATACAAGATTTTTTCACGTAAATAAACTAAAATAGAAAAATAACCTAGACTAAATCAAATTTTTTTGAGTCTAATGACGAATCCTCGCTCCCCAACAACAAAGTCAAATTTGATATGCTCAAATGAACCATAGAGAAATTTTACTCTTTCAAATAAGAGGTCCAGTTGTAGTACTTACGAATCGAATCTACAGGAAGCGTGGACACACAATAAACTCAGTACAATCACGATTAGCTAGACTAATGGATTTAAAGTAGTAAATAAAGCAAAACAGTTAATTGATTGATTGATTTGTACGCAATAATAATAAATAGCTAGATCTAGGATTTTCATGTAGCGAATTATAATGGATAGAAGCCAGTGAGTTTTCAATCACAGAACATTATTCAATTAGTAAAGATATTGTAAGTTATATCTATCTATGGTTAAGCTCGGAATCTACAAGTTTCGTGTGCAAACTCAGAATGACCGTCGTTTGATGGTATGCAAACAACATCGACTGATGGCTTTCTTAGTCAAACATTAAACAATCCGATTCGATTAGTTCACTTAGAATCACTAGACCATGCTCTCAATTTTCCCTAATAATTTAAGTTCGATATTTCAAGTATTGATCATGCAATAACATACTTCTCAATATCCTAATATCATGGTTCTAGGTAGCTAATCAAGAAGACAAACAATAAGTACAAATCTGATGATAGATCTAATAATCCCTAGTAATTCGATTGTTTGGCTAATTCATCAAAACCTTTAATCAACCCTAAATCCAACATGAAATCTACTTAAACATGATCAAAGAAACTAAAATCATAGATAAATACTAAATCAATAATAAAACCAAAGGACTTCCAGGAGGACTCTGAATGAGTTCCTTCCTTCTCTCCTAACCCTAGAATAATAAATAAAAGAAACCGTCTATATCGTCAACAATAACTTAGAAAACACATAAATATGATTTTGGGTCGTCTAGGGGTATTCTGGTAACTTGTGATGGCTTATAGGCTTTAGTCGGACTTGAAATATACTCGGCCCGCTTTTTGGGATCGCTGTTGATCGAAAACAAGGCTGTGTTGTGGATCGACACTCCTTTGTCTCCTCGGCAGCTTCATCTCGCGAGGCAGACATAACACTCTTCAGTAAAACATGCATAACTTCTGCTATAAGATGTTGATCGACCACAAACAAGTGGTACAAGAAATATAACTCAAGGTTCTATGTTATGTTAAAAAATCAGCTCAATCGCATCATGGGAGTATTCCCATCCATAGCTAAGCATCTGACACGTCAGTGCAGTTGTGCACCTTAAAAAGCTCTGAAATCACCAAAGCTCTTCAAAACATACATAAACTTGAAAACACTATAAAACAATCTCCAAACCCATATAATATACTCTAAATAGGTCATATACATGGTTTAAAAGTGGTATAATCTATATATATATCAAAGACTAATAAAAATTTATTTAAAAATAGGGTTTAAAGATATATATTGTTTGGACACGAGATTAAATATTATGTTGTTTAGAAACATATGTAGTAGTATAATGTTTTTTCCACAACTATCTCAATAAAATTCTAATACTTCATTAACTATTAAGATATAAAATATGAGTAAATGTTATGTTCAACAAAATGTTTTTGTTTTAGTAAGAGAGAAGATCGGATAATTATCTATAAGATATGGTGATAATGTGGCCGGGTAAAGCTACACAAGTCATTTGTCAGATTCCAACAAGAGAATCTTAGAGCAACCACATTGAGGTATTATAGGGGGTTCATTAGGGGGGTTTATGGGCTTTTGGGTTTTAAAATAAATCAGAAATGGATTAATTATAGTGGATCGGTTCTCTCGGCTGAACCCGCGTGAGACGGATTCATGCCACGTGTCAGGCCCGGGTTGGATGTTGATGATGAGTTCTTGTTTGAGGCGGATGGACATGTCGGAGGAGAAGATGATCCAGAGGGGCTCTTCTTGGATGACGGCATGGCGGAGTGTGCCTTGAGTTGGGTTTGCTGGGTTGTTGTCGGAGGAATCTGTGACGACGTAGATCCGGCCGTTTTTGCCGCCGAGTGTGCCAGAGCCAAAGCCGATGGAGCAGTCGGCGAGTCTTTGACGGTTGGTGGACCAGTCCGTGGAGTCGCAGCGCCAGCAGTCGTCGATTGGGTTTCCGGTACGGCATGAGGAGGAGAGCGACGGAGTCAGGGGAAGGGTGTTGGTGAGGGAGAGTGAGGTTGAGTGGTTGAGTAGCTTGGATGAGTGTGAAGAAGAGGCAGAGGAGGACAATGGAGGTGGAGAAGTGAGGAGGGAGCATCGTTAATGGCGGATTGTGAGGTTGCAGAGTAGTACTTGCAGTGTGTTGAAAGTGTCAAAGAAAGAAGAATGTTGGTTTAGAATAAAAAAATATTATTTTATTCTTATGAACCCGAAATTCGGATTCATTGATGGAAGAGCACATTTGATCCGGGTTCAATACTATTTATGGTCCCACCAAAAAAATAATAAAAAAGTTTTGTGAACCCCAAAGGAAGGTTCACTAATGTGATTGCCCTTAGTAGTGATCACAAACAAACTAAGATCTTTGCCTCACCATTTAAATCAAACAAACTTTGTCTTGACCTTACATAGGACATCAAAGTCACAACCAACTTTTTCTCTTTAAATCTTCACTTATTTATAATTTACACTTTCTTTTTGTAACTGATGTCATATGTTAAATGCATAGCAATCTAGGACCTAATGTTAAAAGTTTATTACAAACCACTAATGAAGGTATATGAGATGAACACAGGTAAAGATTAATGTCATAGAGTTGTATGCGTAGGACCTAAAGTCGTAATGTAAGTTTCGCAAAGTAGGTAAGTATATATATGTACAGGTTAACAGAAAACCACAACATTTTTGGATTTCTAAACATATGCAGTTGCGAAAAATGTTTATGCAATGAACTTAATAGATATTGTGTTGCAACTTTTGAAATTTAGTGGTTTTTGTAGGCTAAACTTTTTAAATTTAAAGGTGGTGATTAATTGTGCATCTCATACCCTCAGAGAAATTAGAAAGGATTCCAAATACTTTTCTTTCATTTACTGAAAAAATGATAAGATAAATGACATATATTTGGGGTCCATCTCTATATTTATATTTTACATCATTATTTATCAACCCCATCTTCTTCTTCTTATTCTCAACCTTCTCAACTAAGATTTATCTTAGAAAACTCATCCTTGAATGTGCGGAGGTGCATGGATGTGGAACCATAGTAAAGTTGAAAGATTGGAGGATGATGATGAATCTTGGGAAGTCAAAGCCTTCGAGCAGGACACTAAAGAAAACATCTCTGGTACCACTTGGCCTCCAAGATCTTACACTTGCAATTTCTGTCGCCGTGAGTTCCGTTCTGCCCAAGCCCTAGGCGGTCACATGAATGTCCACCGCCGTGACCGTGCCTCTAAGGCTCAACAAGGTCCTGCGGCTGTGGTTGCTGCTAGAAGCGGTGGCCGCATCAGAGGCGGTAAGAAAGCGTTTCTCAATTCTTGTGTTGTGCCAACCGCCAAACTTCTAATCCAATCCACGGCGGATAACACTGAAGGTTTGTCCCACTTCTACCAATTGCAAAACCCTAATAGCATGTTGAGTCATTCTAGTGATACGGTTAATTTTTATGGTTCGACTTCGTTTCCTTCGAGCAACCTTGACTTTTCGGTATTGGATTCGTCGGTAGAGGTTCCTCCTCGGCTTATAGAATATTCTAGAGGAGATGATGAGAGCTTTGGCTCGATGAAAGAGACTAAAAGAACATCATTGGATGAACCTGATCTTGAACTTCGATTAGGGCACAAGCCACCGTGACATTTCACTTTCGTGACCCACTTGAGGCTTTTCACGTTCATATCCATTACGCTGAGATCTTTACATCTAAATTTAATTTATTTATTTTTGTTAAATTCTGAATTCAATTTATGTGTGTCACAATTAAATTCATTCTATTTCATGCTTAATTTCATTGCTTTCACATATACATGCGCCTTAGTTTACATAAAGATTAAGTACTATGGTTACAAACTATAAGTCTATAAACCCGAATTTATAAGACAAATATATACTCTACCATTATCATCCCAGAAATCCCTAAATATATATATATGTGTGTGTGTGTTGCTGGTTCATTTATCTGTGTGGCTGTCTCGATCATTTTTTTTGGTCACAGGTTGATCATTATTTGGTTTAGAATTTTGTTGAAAAGTATCAAGGCAATTTTGTAAATTCAATTTTCCATTAATTTGATGGAGACTATACATTTTAGACCTTATTAGAATTTTAGTTCAGATATTAAAAATGATATGAGTGCTCAAAACTTTCAAACCATTAAACGTATTTTCAAACTATATATATTATGATGGCCAGTAATATATTGCCACAAACAGAAGAAGAAATTTTGTTCTTACCATTCCATATGCTTTATGGTTTTGGATTATTGGAATAATGGAGAAGTCATGTGTACGTTAAAAACGAATCTTGCTAGCTTCTTCATTAGTGAACATCATATATGCTCCATGGCACGTTAACTAGTTTGTACATGCATTGTATTAATTTCAACCTTTTTATTATGTATTTCAACTATTTATTGAAACAATATATGGAGATTATCATAATGATTTTTTCAAAATGGTCAGAGAATCCTAATAGACAATTTGGTTTTCCATTTTTCTAAATTAAATCTTTTGATATAATACAGTACATTTTATGAATGTAAATTGAATTTTGGGTACTACTCCCTCTGTTTCTAAGTAAGTGTCATTTTAACTTTTTCTTTTTGTTTCAAAATAAGTGTCACTTTGCATTTCCAATACAACTTTTCACATATAATCTCTTTCTTATCCTTTTAAATAACCAATAGATGTTTTTTAAAATCATTTTTATTCAAATAAGAACATTAAATGAGGGTACATTAGTATATTTTTACATTTTCTTAATCTCCGTGAAAAGTGTCAAAGTGACACTTATTTAGAAACGGAAGGAGTATATGTTAGGTAACAAATATCTTCTTATCTTTCGGTTTGGAAAGATTACGGATCTAAAACTCAAAACTTCGAGGTAATTAAACACCTGAATAGAATTATGATAAATTTTGATAAGTTCTAGAGATGTAACAATAAGTAGGACAATATATATATATATATGTGTGTGTGTGTGTGTGTGTGTGAGAGAGAGAGAGAGAGAGAGAGAGAGAGAGAGAGAGAAATTGTTCTGGTGAGAGAGAGAGAGAGAGAGAGAGAGAGAGAGAGAGAGAGAGAAATTGTTCTGGTGATGTTACCTCTACTGAAGTTTTTGTTGGCGATGTTGATTCTACTATGTGTAATGTGTGTATTTGTTTCTCCAAATACTTTCATTTCGAACTAATTAAAAAGATACGTAGAACAACGTTAAAAAAAGAAGAAAGAGAACATGGTTTGGTTCAGAGGTCACATACCGAGTCACCCCTTCATGATTTGGGTAGCTCACTTAGATCGCCTACCCACAAAGAACTCGCATTGCAACTTGGAGCCAACTTATTAATACTTCCTGCTGCAGATGTGATAACTTTGCAGAGAATAGAGACCACATTTTTCTGCGTTGTGAATTTAGTGAACATGTTTGGACTCTTGTTTTGAAGCGCTTGGGATACATGCTTGTTTTGTTTCACATTTGGACTGCTCTTCTTGATTGGTCAGAATTCATAGGCAGAACCTGCCCAACTACTCTCCGTCTCTTGGTGATTCAAGCTATGCTTTACAACTTATGGTTTGAGAAGAATGCATGAGTACTTCACTCATCTCCTAAAACATTAGCTGAAATACTCAAGCTAATTTTAAGTTGGTAACTTGTTTACTAACTACATAATCTCATCGTTGTTTTTTTACCTTTTTGAATGATTTGCTTAGTCGCTTTAAACCTTGTACATGTACAATCCGTTTCATTAAAATGATATACATACTTATCAACAAAAAAAAGGTAATAGACATATAGAGGAATATCCAAATTAGGGTGTAACTGAAAGGTGGACAAAGATTTGAGGACCACTTGTAAATGGTAGAAGAGATAGAGAAGGCATGTGAGTTCTTTTTAATTCGTTGCATGTTACTTCTTATTCATATCTACTTCTGTCTCCACGTACATCATTATTTTTTTATTCTTCCTTTTTATAAACTTTTTTTATATATTTGACATTATTTTGTCCCACATGTGAAACTCAAAAGCATTTCAAACTAGGCCATTAGAGTTATGTTTTTTTTTTGTAGTTTTGGTCCCCCCTTCCACATCATAAATAATAATATTTTATTAGTACATTTTACATGTATTTTTTATATATTTTATCGACTGATTCGATCGACCTTAAAATGAACATACTTAATATTACATAGTGAACTAATCTGAAAGCATACTACACTTCCTAGTTCGAGTGTGGGATACCTTCCGAACTAGTGCTAATATAAACTTGTAAAGATTTACACCAATCATTTAAAATAGCACGCAATATATATAAAATAAATTATGTAACATTTATATTCAAATTCTGATCTCGTAACCTTAACCGAGTATATTAATTTTACTTAGAGATCCAATGCCCATTTAAAATCTTGATTATTAGCTTATAACTTGCGTTCATCTATCAACGGTTTTTAGAAAGCAAATGTAAACTACTCATAGTTTTGAAAGAGGACATAAAATATACCGACCAAGATTCATTTAAAAACCAAAACTTGTTGGATAATTCAAAGCTTGTGGAAACTTAACAAATTATTAGATGTTTAATATGTTAAGAGATAAAACACAATAAAGAAATCTAGAATAGGAAAAATAAATTTTCTATTAAATTAGGTTTGTGTTTTCCATATCCCACATGTTAAAAGAAATTGTCTTTCACTATAGATATAGATCTAATGGAGATGTATTCCTCAAAATCTAAAAGATAAGATCTAAGATAGTAGATCAGAAAAGATCTAAGAGAAATATTGAGAGCTTTATTTTCGATAGTTTCTAAAGCAATAAATAAAGCTGTTCTTATAATTATTTGTGTTTCTAGAGATTTGAATTGGTATCAGAGTTCTAAGGTTGGAGACTCGATCTAAGCTTAAGTTGAAGTTTTGATCCTGGTGACTGTGAAGCTAAGATTGTGAAGGCAAGATGGCTGACGTGAATAAGGCTCCACACACGAAGGAATTTGGATCCGCATCCATCCAATGTCTGATGTTGAACTCGACAAGCTATACAGTTTGGTCAATGAGGATGAAGGTGTTACTCCGTGTTCATGAAGTGTGGGACACGATATAACCAGGCACGGATGATCAAAAGAAGAACGATGTTGCGACTGCTCTTTGTTTTAATATGTTCCCAAAACTTTGATTCTCCAGGTGGGACAACAAACCGCATCGAGAGACATCTGGAACGCTGTTAAGTCGCGACACCTTGGAGCTGATCGTGTAAGGGATGCGAGACTTCAAACATTGATGACGGAGTTTGATAGGTTGAAGATGGATGATAGTGATACCGTGGATGACTTTGCGGGAAAGATATCAGGGTTATCATCCAAGGCAGCCTCGTTGGGAAAAAACATAGAAGAGTCCAAGATGGTTAAGAAGTTTTTGGAGGGTCTCCCAAGACACAAGTATATCCAAATCGTAGCTTCACTTGAGAAAGTCATAGACCTTAACTCTACAGGTTTTGAGGACATAGTTGGAAGGTTAATGGCGTATGAGGAGCGTGTATGGGAAGAAACTCAGAAAGAAGAACAAGGGAAGCTTATGTTTTTGGATAATAATCACCATATTCAAAGGAACTATGGAAATTTTTGTGGTAGAGGTAGAGGACGAAATGGAAGAGGCAGAGGTCGAGGTAGGTAACACAACCAAAACCATGTGTCACACACCAAAGGCAAAAACTCAAAGAAGGATCGTTCAAATTGATATGTTGGAGATGTGAAAAGGCTGGTCACTATGCAATTGTCTGTCTCGAGAAATCAGTAAGGAATCAAGAAACCAACCTAAAGGAGACACAAGAAGCTGACGCCCTCTATGTACATGAGGTTGTGTTCTTGAATGAAGATAAACTGATTCTGAAGAATCTTGATATCGACAAAGGTAATGCAAGTGTTTGGTATTGGATAATGGTGCAAGCAATCACATGACGGGAAACAAGGAGTTCTTTTCGAGTTTGAATCTCAACACCAAAACGAAGGTGAAATTTGGTGATTGTTCGTGTGTTGATATTGTTGGAAAGGGAGTTGTTACTTTTTTTGGCAAGACTGGATAGAAGAAGGCACTCAAAGACATATATTACATACCGACCTGATGCACAATATATTGAATCTTGGGCAAGCAACAAAAAGCGGATGTGAGGTTAACATGAAAGAATAACACTCACATATTCGTGTGGCAGATTGCTTGTATATGTTACAAATCTCCAAACCGTCTCTACAAGACCTCGATGGAGATTAGCTATATGCAGTGTTTACATGTCAGAGATGAAGATGCAACATGGAGGTGGCATGCTCGACTAGGACATATAAGCTATGGCGTGATAAAAAACATGGTAAAGAAGGGGATGGTCGTAGGAATGCCGAGTGTGACACGACAAAAGCGTCTGTGACGCATGTCTAGCAGGGAAGCATATTAGACACTCATTCCCGACTAAAGCCATGTTTCGTGCGACAAATCCATAGGAGTTATTGCATGGAGATTTGTGTGGACGAATCACACCACCATCACCAACAAATAATCATGAGACATTCTATCGGTTCAAAGGATTTCATACCGATAGAGGAGGAGAGTTTGCCTCAGCTAAGTTCAATCTAGGTTGCACCAACAGAGAATGAGAGTTTGCCTCACCTCAGATGAGTTCAATCCATTTTGTGAGAAAAATTGGATTGAAGCTATGGCAGACGACTTGAGATCCATCACAAGAAACAAGATATAGGAGCTTGTAGATAGACCGACTGATTTTAAAGAAGAAGATCGAGTCTATGTGTTGCACAAGGTTTTGTATGGGTTACGCCAAGCACCTAGAGCGTGGAACATAAAACTCGACATGTTCTAAAGAAGATGAGCTTTAGGAAGTGCACATCAGTGTATCTCAAGATTCAAGGAGCATACAAAATCAACATAAAACAAGAAAAACATGCTCAAGGAATCATGTGTGACACAAAGATGGAAACATGTAACACAATCTCGAAGGCTGAAGACGAACTAGAGATAAATGTGACGGGTGTTGAGCAGAAGGCAGACATCCTTACCAAGCCCTTAGCAATGATTAAGTTCAAGCAAATGAGGAGCTTAATTGGAGTTCAATAAATTGATCACCCTAATTCAAGTTGGAATTAAGGGGGTGATTGTTGGAGAATTCCAAGTTTGTGGAAACTTAACATATTATCAGATGTTTAATATGTTAAGAGATAAAACACAATAAGGAAATCTAGAATAAGAAAATGAAGTTTTCTGTTAGAGTAGGTTTGTGTTTTCCATATCCCACATGTTAAAGGGAATTGTCTTTCACTATAAATAGATCTAATGGAGAGTTGTTCCCTAAGATCTAAGAGAGTAGCTCAAAGAGATCTAAGAGAAACATTGAGAGCTTTAGTTTTGAGTAGTTTCTAAAGTAATAAGAAAAATTGTTCTTTAATTCTTTGTGTTTCTAGAGATTTGACAACTGAGATATGACTTTGTTAGTATGCAAAGAAATTTTAAATGTTGGATACTAAGACTAGGCTTGACATTCGTTTTTTGGTTCGGTTCCGGTTTGGTTCTTTCGGTTTTCGGTTCTAGAAGATATATAAACCATTCGTATCAGTGAAATTCAATTTGGTATTTCGCGTATCGGTATTTAGGTTTTCGGTTCGGTTCGGTGACAATTATAAGAACCGGCTAATATGCAAAAAATATCAGGTAACTTAGGTTTCGTTCGGTTTTGTTTTTTCGCGTTAGTTTTCGAACATTCAAGGTAATTAAAACAGAGGTTTTGGGGGGGGTTTGTTGCTTTGATGGATTGACTGACATCTGTTTTCTGATTCTTGTCATGTGTGCTATGCGTGTCTATATCTTTGGCGTTTTTTTTCTTATGATTTGGTTGATTGACAACCCCTGTCTTCCACTTTATAGTGACTATCGTGTGCTTTATATTTTGGCCTGATGTTTTATATTCTAACTTTTCTATATCCTCTTTGCTATTAGTTTTTCTATGCATAAGTTTATAGATCTTGTGTATGTGTGTGTGTTGCCATACATCTTCTTTTTTAGGTCTATATTTTCTCCTGTTTTTATGTCTTTTGGATTGATTCCGATAGTATATAATTTTGTTATACTTTGCATGATTTTACTGTTTATATTTATATCTCTTATTATCTTTATGTCTCTTGGGAATGTTATTGATATCGATTGCATCGTCTACTGAGATTATGGCACCTGGTTGCTGTAATGCCCTTCTTTCTGTGCTTCGATATATGATCTTAGATTATGTTCATCTGCATTTTTTGTGTTCTGTATGATGATTGGTCTTCATTTTGTTTACTTTTTTTTTGGCTCTCTTGTTTTTACTTGGTTAGTCTTATGCTCTTGGCTGATTGTGTGCATATGAATGCTCTTTGCTCATTGTTTATGTATTTATTCTATTTTTTATCTGGTTTTATGCTTAATATCCTGAATTTTATTTTTGTGATATGTGATATATGGTAATTAGGACCCGCTCGCGTCGTGTGGAATTAAAATTTTGGGTAATTCAGATAAATTTTAAATTTTGGATATAACTATTTGGGTAATTCAGTTTTTAGCGGCAATTCATATAATTTTGAAATATTTGGATAAAAATATTTGGGTAATCGCCGTTCATTATTTAGAATATTATTAATTTAAATAACAAATATAAAAAAATTAATATATTATTAGATATTGTATTTCGGATATTCGGTCATCCAGCTGGTTTTTGTTTGGTTCCGGTTTTTTTGGTATACAAATATAGGAAACAACTCAGTTATTTGTGATTTTCGGTTCTGTTCGAATTTTCAATTATTTTCGATTTCTGCGTTCGGTTTTTCTGGTTTTCAGTTTTCATACCCAAATTAAAATCAAAGAAGGATTTGGGATGTGGACAAGAGTTAGGAGCGTCCATTGAATCAGTGAGAGCAGATTCTTTTCATTACAATGTCTTCTTATGTTCAGTAAACGTTTTGCATCCTCATATCAACCATCCATTATCTTTTTCACCTTGTTTACATAACAGAGAAGCTTTACTTCCATTTTGTTGGTAAAAAAATTAAATATTTACACTTATCAAAGGCCTAATAAAGGATGCCGGAAGTTCTCTTATCAGTGAAATGCAAACAAAGATAGTCTGAAATATCCATTTATCATAAGATTTTATCAATCCAACCACTCCTCAAACGAATTTGAACTAAAATTTAATGCGTTTGTTTAATTAAGAAAAAATATACTAATAACATAAAATTTAATTATAGCGAATCATCACCATCTGAAATGGCTGAACGTATTTTGAATTCCTTTCTTTTCTTCTACTCTTTCAAAATTTCTCCACTTTTTATTCACGAGTAGTGTGCTGTGTAAATCGATGTTGTGTGAAGAGTCTTATGTTTTTCAAATTCTTACAAATTATCTTAGATTATCATCAAATGCCTAAAAAAAAACTATGTACTGGTAATTTATCTAGGTTTATAAGATAATGATTCTACATTACTGAATTTGCAAAATTTTCTAAAAAATCTAGTTGATTTTAGTCGTTTAGTGACTTATGATGCATTTAAAAGTTATGTTTTTAACCGAGTTAAAACTAAATTAAAAAACTATTCCGACTTAAACTGAACCGAACATAAATTAATACAAATGAATTTCAGTTGAGTTGGCTTATAAAATATAACCAAAATATTAATACGACACTGAATCTAAACCGGAATTCAAAATTGAAATGCAAATAACCAACCCGAGAAAGTGAATGAATATTAAGTGTTGTTTATGTGACTCATGACCCAATTTTTTAGCGAATCTGCAATGTATATTCTTTTTTGCTTAACATTTGGAGGTAATCTGCCACTGTTAGAAAAATAAATAAAAAGGTTTTTATAATAATAAAGTTTTGATTCTTTTTAGTCCATCCAAGAAATACAAATTTTATGAGAAGCACAAGCTAAGCTATGATGAGCTTCAATTCGAATGATTCAACCATTTCTTAATAATGTATTCCTTCACTTCCTTTTCATCGTCTCAAGTACATTGCACAATTGCCTCGACATAGCTAAAGTTGGAAACTTCGGTTCCTTTCTAAGAAGTACATGATGTTCGTGTCTCGACTCTGCATAATTGGTCTCCCGTGGGCATCGTAATGAGATAATGAGATTATTCGAAGAGAAGGAGACATGGATGAGCGAGGGCTTCTTGTATGCAAGTTCCACATGGCTATTATTCTTGCGTTACCCAAGGTGGTTTTTTTACACAAGTTAAAGCTATTGAGAGCTTCTTCAAACATTCAACAATCAGAAGTTAATGGTATAGCCTTCGCTTCTTTTCATCGCTTCCAAATACATTGCACAAAGGACCTGACGTAGTATGCGTGGGAAACTTTGTGTTCAATTTCAAAAGTACATGATTGTTCGTGTTCACCTCTTTGCATAATCATCCGACACCTCAAAATTAGATGTTTCGGTTTGTTTGAAGGAGGAGGAGAGAGCGAGCGGGCCAATAGTTCTATTCTTATGCAAGCTATCCAAAGAGGCCTGCTTGGCTAAGAGATTACGCAGAATGGACGAGAATGGACTGGAGGAAGACGATAGTGCTCATGGAAGTCTTTCATTATTGCTTCTGGTATTATCTCGGTTATATAAGAGTGACATGCTGCATGAAATATATATATTTAGAAATAGATGAAACTGTAAATGTCAAGGCTTGAAACTTGCTTATGCATTAACTTCATGTTCCATCTTTGAACTTGCTATTAGTTTTAGTTTCATTTACGAGCTTTTATAAGTCTGGACTGAAGACGTTCTTAATTATGAATTAAGTGAAATTCTAATATGCATTGGCCTCACAGAGGAAAGGTTGGAACATGCGTAGCAGAGAGCCTGAGGTAATATGTAGTCTTGCTGAAATGCATTCAAGAATAGCAGTGACATGAAAATAACTACGTAGATAGAACATAGTAATACATGCAATCGATCGGCTGCTTTATCCCGGAAAATCTGATATGCATGTTGTGTCGACTTCCAACACTTATTGTAACAATCTTTGGTTTGTGGGTATATGTGGAAAAGTTAAGAGAATGATTGGCTACTTATGTCACCAAAATTGCACTTACCTTTTGTTCACCATATCCGTTTAAAACTCGGAGTTAGCCACTAATTGTAAAGCTATCGAGTAGTAACCGTCGTTACGTGTTATGCGTGTGACTGAGCCAAAGTCACAACGAAAAAGTCAGTATTAGCTGCTACCAGGCGTCAGTGTAAAACATGCGACTTTCGAGCATTTTTCAGAAATTACACACACCGCCCATCGCACGAATGGCGCGTCCACGGCGAGTGACGCTGGCGTGGAGGCCCATATGAAACCGTGGGTCGTCAGACGCGTATAAACGCATCAAACGCCGACACCTAGACGACTGTAGAGTCAGTGAGGATCACACTAACATGGTAGCGATCTTGGACGCGCGACTGAGCCATGTTGCGTCTCTTGAGCAGAGATGCATTAGAGAAGTTCCAACAATTAGCGCTCTCTAACTTGCTACAAAAGAAGAACCCACCTGGTAATCAAGAAAAAGAGCTACTGCGGAAGCTCTTGGCGCATAAGAAGATAACCTGCGCCTCATATCTCTCCTTCTCCTTCGAAATAATCCCATCACATTCCTACATTTAGACGTCATATGATGAGACAGTTATGCGAGAATGAGACACTGAGTCATCATGTACTTCTAGAAGCTGAACAGGTAGCTTCAACTTATTACATCAGATTGTGCAATGCTATTAGCGAGACAAGGAAAAAGAAAGTGAATGTATACGTGATAGGAAATGAATTGGAGCATTCAACGAAGCTCATCGATACGTCTCTAACTTGTACTCTCCATAAAGATCTTCTATCTTTATTCGTGGCACTACATAAAGAATCATAACTTCTATAGCTAAATTTTAATTGCTTTTCTTTACAAACTGCGTGATGCTCTTTAGTCTTATCGACCGACCATACCTATGAACCTCACTCGTGTCACATCTTTATACACCAACAGCCTAAGACAGTTGGCTGTGAGAGACATAGAAATTTTGTATGACCCGTTTTGATCATATTATGAACCAACTAACACCGACATCTGATAAGAAAATCAATCTATTACACTATTACACTAGGCTCTTTGTGCTTCACCGCGCTTGAAACCACATACAACCTCAAAGAGGCACTTCGTCTATGTACAAGTCACCGGTTATTCATTGCAAAGCTTAACCGACTGTGTCTAGCACATAGTGTACCAAGCAGCAGAGGACAAAAGAACTGGACGAAGACGTAAGCAGAACAGAGGATCAAGATTCCTGTGTTCGCAACATTCTGACTCATCAATGCACCACAATGAACTGAGCAGGTCATTTTGTAAGACACGCACAAGTCTTCGTTTAATAGATCCCAGCCAATTGTTAATGTTCTATACCGGTTCTTGATAGCCAAGCCGCTGTAAGAATGCTCTTTATTGATATATGTTACTGCCACAAGTACGGTCTTGGCACATACCGACTATGCTAGCAAAATCCTGTGTATTTGTGCACTTTGCTTTGATGTATACGGATATCTAATTTTCGTTTTGCTTTGATTCAGAGAGAATAGGATATCTGGAAAACGTATACTGATACAAAAAAGATATCTGGATGTTTCGTGGATATTCATGAATATTCTCTTCACTAAATATCTCATTCATTTAGTTTAATACAAATAATTTAAAATTGTCACTATAACATATTGTTCATGAATTTTTTTGATGATATATCAAATAAAAATGAAAAATACAGTGCGTAAATTCAACATAGGTTTGTAAATTTTAAACTTAGTTAACAATACAGATAAGCATAAAACGTAAGAAAAAAGTTCTAACTGTCTTAACAAATTCTTTTCTTTTTTCTATTTAATACTTATATGTAATTAATGTGAAGAAAATTATTAAAACATATGATCAGGAATTAATAAATCAAAAATAAACTTACACATTTAAAACTCTATATAATCAAAATACACATGTATTTACATATCTGCGGCAGCGGAGCGATATATTGTCCATCAAAATTTACAGTATGTTTGATTTGCTTCGATTTTAACGAAGATTGATTATTATTTGTTTTGCTTCGAAGAGTTTCATCGTGATATCGATTTTTTCAGATGCGAATCGAAACAAGAGTAACAAATTCGAATCAGATTTAACGGACATTTAATGTAAAAATGCACTGTCTAGTCACAAGCCTTGTGGTCTTGTTCTCTACAGGTTTCCTCACTGTTTCAAACATTAACTGTTAGAGTTTTTTTTACTCTTAGAGCACCATTAGCAATGGTACTCTCCAGCAATATCTTCAAAATGAAAAATATTGAAAAGTAGAGAAAGCAAAAGCAGAAATGGAGAGATGCAGTCTCTTGTAGAGAAATCACGAAAAGAGATTGTGTACATACTTGTCTACTTGCTACTCATCTACAGTTTAGAAAGCCGAAGAGATCTTCATGCTCATCTCTCAGTTCGTGTCTCTTCTATTTGCTAGAGCACTAATTATCACTTGTCAAAACCGTTCAGTTTGTCGCCATCGACGTGTAATTCCTTTGCAGGCTATCGCTGAGTCTTCCGGTGACCAAGAAAAGAATTATAAAATACTTTTAAATAGTATTGTGTCAATCATTATAAAAATATTTAAAATAATTGAATAGAATAAGTATTTATAAACTATAATTGTATGTTCTATTTCACAGTTTTAATATACATTATTTAATATAAATGAATGAAGGCTTCTGTTTTTAGTTTAATCATTAAAATTAGTCATAAATTATATAAAGTTTCTTTATATATAATATGATATGAGATATCACTTCTAATACGTATTTCACCTTTCTATTGTGTTTTTTTTTTAAAAAAAAAATTAACATATGAATTTGATTCTAAAGGAACCTTGTAAACCACGCATGGAAATTGCACGATAACAACAAACAACCTTTTCATCTATTACTTCTTTTTTTTTTTGTTAAAAGGCTATCTTTTTATGTTGTAACGATCCTTGCTTATTCATCGTGAGCTCTAAGAACATTTCAAGTGTATTATTCCATTTTGTACTCAGAATGGTATTTGCTGTAACACTAAAAATGGAATTGAGTACTCTAATGTATTAATTTTTACTCCAAAATATATTATTCTTAAATAATTATATTTTTATCTTAATTAATTTAATTTTTAATATATCTTCATACTTGTAAAAATTACCAGATTAACCTAAAAATATTATGGGTTTTACAAACTTCCTGAAATATACATTTATTTTTAGATTACACCATTATTTTAAAAAAGTACAAGAAATCACAAAAAAGACGAATACATATTTTGTTTCAATAACTTTCATTAGAATATTTTCTCCACAAATGCCTCAACTAATGAATTTTGTTATGGAAAATGAACTTTTTTATCTTTGATATTCCTAAATCGAGCAATAGAAAGATTTTTGAAATCGGAACATTTTCATCTTTCGGCAATTTCTATATTTGAGGTGCGGATCTTCTTTTCCAAGTTCTCGTATTGGTGCATCGAGTTCCACGCTAACATCCCTCAATTTCGTTTTTATGTAAAAAGTATACATGTAAACACATTTTTTTTTCAAAAATGAACATATCCTTCACAATGCCAAGCGAGACTGTAGAGTGTCCAAATACACGTTCACATATTTCTTGCATGCTTCTTTTGCGTTGCAAATATTTATTGGTTGGACTCTTTGGCACTTGAATAGTTTGCAAAGTATATGTAGCCCATTTTGGTAAATACCAGTCCGCTAAATAGTAACCCATATTATTGTTCCTTTTCCTTGAAATAAAATAATGCAGCAGGAGGAGGCAATCCTTGAGTAAAGAGTTTGAAAAAAGATGAGAAGAGTCCAACCATTAATATCGTTATTAGTGCATGGTATTCTGAAATATGCTTTGCCATATCTAAAGATCATAATCTGCCATAAATTCAAGAATTATAGTTGAGTGATTCACTACGACCGCATATTGTCCGCCCATGCCGGTAATAACAATTCTTCCACTTTCCAGCGGCTGCAATCATAAACTACCAAGCATCCAGGAAACCCTGTTTCTCACCAATATATAGAAGTCTAGCAATATCATTAGACTTGTTTCTGAAAAGATATTAAATGGATGCTCCACAAAATCTTTTCATACCTTTCAAATTGCGTTATGTCGCCTATTTTTACGTAGTCACTTTGCATCTGTTAGGAAGACCATATGTAGCATTCGGAACACCGGCTGTTATTTTTGAGAGAAGATAATCCAAGTCACCCATTTGTATATCTTCGTGTGTGATAAGTAGTTTTTTGTAATAACTTTAAACACAATCAATAACCGAAGAATAAAGATCGCGACATACAATATCCATGCGAAACATAATCATTGCATTGTAAGTTGAGTCTCTGAAAAAATAATCATTTAAAGTCAAAAATGTCGCTCCTCGATCACGTAGATGAATAACGCCTTGGATTGAAGCCACCATGAATAAACCGAGTGTCTTGTTGGTTAGAAGAGAATGAATGGCTGGAATTGTTGCTTGATATGGCAAGAGTATGGCTTCTTCTGCGTTGTTATGCCTGATTAATAACTCGACATATGTTCATCATCATCAGAAGAGGATGACGAACCAAGAAAATTGCTATTTTTTAAAACAAGAAATCATTTTGATGAAAGAATATGTTAGGAAACATTATGGTGTTTGTGGTGCTTACTACTATTTTTTGTGGTATTTATAGAATTTTGTACATCTTTAAATGTTTGGAATATTGATTTATTAATTTTGGTTGATTTTTGCATGCGCATAGAAACTATCCAAAAACTTAAGTTAATGGTTGCATGCGATAGAAACCATGTTGTTGTATGATATTTTGACTGACTTTGCAACTAATAGATTTGGAGTTTGCATGATAGAAATCACTTTGAAAAACAACAAAGTTAGTACAGCTTTTTTTTTTATAATCACGTATAAGTATTCGACACTAAGCGTGATCGGACTAGCCCATATAGCCTAAGCCTTATGCCATACAGAATTTTTAAGCCTCCACTTAAGCGCCCGCTCTTTACGCTAAATGTCTGGGGAGCGCTTGGGGACACCGCATGTGAAATACCCAGTGGCCTGAATAAATGTTTGCAGCCGACGGGGATCGAAGCCAGCAGTAGTTAGGGCAAAGCTCCCTCAGCGACAGCTCTCCACCACCAGCCCACTTAAGCGGTAGTTACGAGCTTTTAACTTTGCATGCATAAAAAAAAATTTGACTTTGCATGACATATAAATCACATTTTGAAAACCAAACAAAATTTTTTTCAAGATGCTATTGACATAGAAAATGATCTTTATAACCTTTGCATGGAAATAAAAGTCATTTAAAACCAAGGAAAAATTCACGGATTGCAGCAAGAAAATCTTTGCGTCGTAAAAATATGGTGGTTTCTTTCACCATATGAAATATTTTTAAAGATATTTACACTCTGACTAATAAAATGTCTATTCGTTCGTTTTGGATATTTTCAAGAAAAAGATAAACTTTTGATGTGAAGTTTATATGAAGAAAAAATTCAAGGTCGATTGATGCGTAACCAGTCTTCTGGGATGTGTTTTGGTCTCGTTGATGAGAGGTTAAGAA